>OY992879.1:123731810-124161810 GCA_963921405.1 Cepaea hortensis
CATTACTGGGAAACATTGACTTTAACTAGCGGAGCCCTGTATAGGTTTCATTAATATTGGAGAAAATTAAATGCTTTATACAAACATACTCATTATGGAATAATGGTTTTAATTCACCACCTACGAATGAATTTCAATTTCTTTGTCAGCAAACAGGTATTTGATAGAAGACAGATTACTGCAGTAATATTTCACACAATTGTGAGCCCACATGGTGGTAAAGCTTGCATTCTGGAATGCACAAGATCAGCTAGGCATACGATACGTTCAGCTGGCAGCAGTTTTTTTCAACTGGTCAATAACACAACTCGAGAATACAATTAATTAACACAAAAAATCATGTCTCCACTTATATTGACATGAAGACATTTTTTGTGTGTTCACTTTGAACTCAAGTGCTACTACTTCTAGTAGCTGCAGCTAATGGAGAGTGCACTGGACTAATATTGCGTTTGGATTAGCTCTCCCTGTTACCAGGTTCCCTGACCATGAGGTGAACCACACTGACTTCTGAGGTACTTGTAATTTACGTTCCCAAGTCAAGGATGAGAAGTAAACCTTTTAGTCTAACTGACCAGTTTAGGGGTTGACCAGGAAGGTTAACCAGGTCAACAAATACCAGAAGAAGTTAGATATGTCGGCTGAAAGGTGTAAATACCGTAGCTGTGCTATAAACAGGCACAACACAATTAGTCCAAAACAACATTCCAGACGAACACAAGAAGAAGAAGAAGAAGAAGAAGAAGAAGTAGAAGAAGAAGAAGAAGTAAAGGGGTTGAACCCGTAACATTTGCATCAGCACACTGGAAGTTTAAGAGCGAGTGCTTTTATCCATTCAATCATGGTGACCTTCCACATAAAGACTTGAATGAGAAAACTTCCATCAAACTAGCTGATTAGTACTCCAGGATAAATACGAAATACAAACAGGTAAGTATATGTAGCTTCCGCAAGAGGAAAGTTTTAATAAATGTCAAGAGTATAAAGTCAGTTGTTCCAAAGACAACAACTGCCGTTGGGATGTAAGTGGTAAGTAAAGTAATGGACTCTTTCACACACCTGTAGGTGCATTGGATATATGGTGCTGGATTCACATGTTTATAGACCAATCAACACTCAGCGGGTGGTGTGGGTCAGTTTCATGCCAGCCACCTTTACTTCCAAAGATATTTCTAGGTACACCATTTAGGCTGGGTCAACCTGGGAACCCAGGTCACATCTGCTCTGATGCGGATGGAAGCCATGACCACTGGGCTGGTAGGTGAATGTATGTGAGGTATGTAGGTGAATATGTGAGGTATGTAGGTGAATGTATGTGAGGTATGTAGGTGAATGTATGTGAGGTATGTAGGTGAATGTATGTGAGGTGATAGTCTTCTTCACATAATCTAGGTCGTGACATATTAGTGTGGCCAGTTATCTTCATCATCTTCCCTGTCCAGGCAATTGCCTAGAACATACTTTAAAGTGTCTGGTACTTATTTTCATGAGGCTGTGTTTGACCCCAGACCCGTACTGATAAGAAAACATAATGCCCCACTGCTGGGGATTGAATCAGGACCACTGTGCTGGCAGGCAAGCATAACTACTATTCTGCTACAGCTTCTACTTTAGCATAGTTCAAAAGTAGTTTCTTTTAAATATCATACCAACACTCTTGGATGGAGCCCACAGAGAATGAGCAATGTTACAACATAGACTGGCACCTTGCCGTCTTGACAGACGATAGTTTATAAAATGGAGTTATACCTCTCAATAACACAAAGCCTGAGCTGAATTTAGAGACCATGTGTTGCCCATGCAGCATGATCACTCTCTCGGCCTGCCTAGTATATCCCAGAGGAAAGGTAACACCAATACATCTAGGACCAGACATGCTGCAGAGGCTGCTGGATCAACAAAGCAATGCTCTAACTGTCCGCCTGTCAGAGCTTCCATCCTAGACCAGTTACTAACCAAGGCTTAGGGCCTGGTCTGCCCTGCCATGACATTCAGTCTGTAGGTTGCATTTCCTAGGGTAACTAGGGTCATGCTTTTACCCTTCTAATTGCACTCCTCTGCCCAAAGATGTTGGCACAATGTGGGGTTTCAGATTTGGTGAGCGCTGCCAAACATTTAGCGCTAACACAAAGCAGGTAGTCACATTAGTCAGCACAAACAATGATGTAATTCTTTACATTTGTGTCCTCAGATATTTAAGCTGTTATAATGGCGTGGCGATTTAAAGCTTCCAAATATAAAAATGCTGCACCAAAGTTTCCTAAGAAAGAGGCAAGTATTTGACTACATATAACTCTTTCAGTATGTGCAACTTTATGTAATATGCTTTCTTTCACCCGATTTGAAATAGTCTTATGAAGACTGTCTCTCAGGGAGAGACAGACAGTATTGGAGATCCATAGCAGCCAGCCTTCATTCTGGAGACGGCACCTAACTGATTGATTGATTTTTGTAGACTGTAGAAAACATACACACTGTCAGAGTTATTTGCATTTCCAGCGGCAAAACTATTCCTGTGGCAACATATGGATGTGAGTCATGGACCATTTTGCAATCAGTAAAGAAGAAAATTGGATTTTGAATTTTCTTCTTCTGCTGCTGCTGCGCTCATCCGGAGGTTTTTTTCCGGATGTGATTGCTTTGTACCTGTTTACAGTAGAGATGCGTTCTTGCAAAGTTAGGCCGACACATCCGACTTCTGCGGGCATTTGTTGACCGGGTTAACCTTCCTCTGGGGATTTTGAATTTAAATGTTACAGAAAAGTTCTTAGTATATTCTTAAAGAAGAAGAAAGAAAACTGACGTTCTACCAGATCTGAGCATTGAAAACTGGCTCAAAAACATCATAATGTCTGGGGAACTGAAATACTTTGTCCGTATTAAACATCACAGTGGTTTAGAAAGGACAGCAGGAAGACATGGTACCTCAAAGAAGAGCAGGGGTAGACCAGCATGAAGATGGACACAGAACATTGCAGACACTTTGGGCATGACAATGCATGAGACAGGAGAACTGGCAAGGGATTGAGCATCTTTTTAGCTGACCTTGATAAGATCAGCATTCTGCAAATGACCTGCTAGATGATGTTGGTAAAACAAGGCTCCTAAAGCAAGTGTTTATACATGACATGCAATATTTTCCCTTCATTCTTGATTTCAATTTCCTCCTGTTTGCCTTTCAGCATCAGGTTAATAAGAAATTTCTGGACAAGACCTTTGTGTGGCATTTCACTGGCCATGTTTACTTTCCCAGAGATCTAGTGTCCCATTTTGTAAGTTAGTTGACCCTAAAATTTTGCTGGTCGCAAATAATGCAACCTGACCACTACTAGGGTTCAAATCCAGCCCAGAATCACTGTGTATTGTATGTGACATCATGTCCATGGTTGTTTTCTTAATGACAAACGGTATAGTTAAGTGAACACAAGGTTTACATACATTTAAACAATGAAGCCACAAACAGTAGGCTTGCACTGACGTGTTTATAGTACACATACATGTCATAGGACCATCTTTATTTCACTACAAACATAATAGTTAAATGAACTTAACATATACATACTTGTCATATTGCCTATTTATTTAACGACAAACATAATAATTAAGTGAACTTAAGATATACATTCATGCTATACTGCCATTTTTTTTAAAAACTGACAAACATAACAGTTGAGAGATCATAATGTATACAGGTCATACTGTCTGTTTTATTTAATGATGAACATTATATACATAAATATGTTTTTTTTTTGTATGGTATACATAATATTTCAATGCACATAAAGCATATATAAATGTCATACTGCCTGTTTTATTTAATGACTAGCAGAATAGTTAAGTGAACATAAAGAATACATAGATATCATATGTATGTTTGATTTACTGCGAACATAAAATTCAAATGAACATAAAGTATAAGTTGTTTCTCGTAAAAACAAAAATACCTTTGAGAGCCATAAATATTTGCATATTGAATGTGTTAATTATGTGAAGTATTAAGTTTAACTAGCAGTTAAGTCATAATCCTCATCATTATCATCAAGTGCCTTGCCGAATGGTGTGAACAATCATACTTCTTCACATCTCATGATCTCTAGTAGTGTGTTTCAGTTTGTGTGCTGACACCTTCCCATGCCATGTCAAAAGACTGTCTAGAACCTTCTCTTATGGTTTATGCACTGAAGTTAAATTATTTTTATCAACAAAGACATATTATTTTCATAGATTGAGTGACATCTGTTTGTAAGAATGCATTGTCAGATCATGTACACATTGTTGTTGTTTGAGACTTGCAAGTGCTCTCCTTTTCTTGTGTCTTTATATTCCTGTCTACAAACTGGTTTGCTATCTGGATGATTCTTATGTTAGTTTGTTAGTGAACTTAGTAGTTTCTGTTTATCATGAGGCAGATCCTTAAACGTCAGTCTGCGTTGAGCCATCATCGAGTGTGGACCTGGTCTGATGTGTACAGAGAGCGATAGCTAAAGATTATGCTGCTCTTTTAATAATCATTTAGATTTATGTTGAATTCTTTAGATACTCGATTGTGGTGTTGAATACTTGACAGTGTAACTGAATTTGTACAATATTATTAGACGAATAATTGTGAAAAACGTCGTCAGAGTCGAGTTATCAATAGTTGCATTCTGTTCATCATCGTGTGAGTGAAGATAGAATCAAAAGGTAATAGCTAATGGTAACTAAATATAAGGGTTGAGCCAGAAGAAGTTATGAGCTCAACAACAAAAAAAGAAGTAAAAATATATTCTACACATAAAGTTCACAAAGTTAGAGGTGAAAGGATACAATGAAAAGAAACTCAGTCAGCACTCAGATAATATGTGTACTGCAAGTACAAACTGATTGATATGAAAAGAATTGTTATAATATAAGAATATATGTGTTAAATGGCCCCTCTGTTAATCCGCTATCTATGCCATGGTAATATATATACAAGAATTAAATACCTGGATGGCTTGGCCACGTGGCATGGTTGAGACAGAAACACGGAGCTGATCCACGACTCTGGTTATCGAGTGAGATGGCACAACATGACCGCCCACGCATACCGGCATGGTACATGATGATGATGATTATATATATATATTCATTCATTCAGTAGCATATCCTTTGCAGAGCCTCGCTCCCGTAACAACCTTCCTGAAAACTCGATCACAAGCAAGATGCCCTGCATCCGATACATCCATCTGGAGATCATCCGCCACATCCTGCACCTATCTTCTCTTTGGCCTTCCTCTTCCTCTCTTCCCAGGCATATACCCCTCCTTTATTGTTCTCTCCAAACTTTCATGATGTTTCAAGTGACGAAAATATTTCAATTTTCTTTGTTTTATCATCTTTAATAGCCAACCTTCTTTAATATTAAGCTCTTAAAGTATGGATGCATTTGTCTTTTCTTTATCCAAGATATTCTAAGAGTCCGTCTATAACATTTATATTCAAAAGCATTTATGCGCTGTTCAGATTGTTTAGTAAGTGTCCAAGTCTCACAGGTGTATGTTGCAATGGGAAAGATGCATGCTCTTAGAAATCAAATTTTTGTAGTTCTATCTGTCCTACTCCATAATGTATTCAGTTGTTTTAGTCTTTAAGAGCAATAGATAGTCTTCTTTAATTTCTTTCAATGTGTCACCATTGTTGGTAATCAATGACCCAAGATATTCAAAGTTTCCACACCTCCAATTTTTCCTCATTAACATATATTTCTTTATCCATAGTAGTTTTATCTGTATGCATTATCTTTGTTTTTGCTATGTTAAGATATAAGTTTTAATTTTCACTATTCCTTTGGGTTGAAGTTATTAGGTTTTCTATACCATTCTGTGATGTGGATAGTAATACTGTATCATCAGCATATTGAATCTCTGGTATTTCATGGCCACCAATATTTAGGGCACATGTGTCAAACTCAAGGGCCGCAGGCCACATCCGGCTCACCATAGAATTATATCAGGCCCGAGAGGTCTCAACCTTCATACAAATATATTCGACCCAAGAGAGAATTTTAGGCAAAATTTTTTTTCTTTTTATGGTCGCGATATAAAATGCAAATCAAATTCCCTAATTAGCAGCCTTCTGGGTGGTAGGCTACCCGAGAGCGTTCTCGCTTCGAACAGAATAAGTGAAAATAAAAGTTGTGTAGTGAGTTAGTGTTAGTTACCTAGCAACGTTCAAATGCTTATTTTGGATTGGTGCATGAAAAATGAAAGTAGTGTAATGCTTGGATATTACATCACCTTTTTTCTGCTACCGCTAACCTGATATCAATCGTCTGTCGGTAGATGCACAATCTATTAAAATCAAAGCTAGCCTTTAAAATGGCCAATAGAAAAGTTGATCCTGAAAACAGTGCCTTTCAAAGCCACTGGGAGGCTGAATATATGTTTACTGATATTGGCGGTAAACCTGTGCGTCTAATTTGTGGAGATAATGTGGCTGTGATCAAAGAATACCATCTGAGACGGCACTACGAGACTAAACATCAAGACAAGTTAAACAGTCTGAATGCAGAGCTGAAGCCACAGAATGTAGAAGAATGGAAGAGGCATCTAACATCACAGCAGATGTTTTTCACCAAAGCAAAATCACAAACTGATGCTGCAGTCAAAGCAAGTTTTATTGTGTCAGTGGAGATTGCAAAATCAGGCCAACCATTTACAGAAGGAAAGTTTCTGATGCGCTGCAGGATGAAAGTGTGTGATGTCTCGTGTTCAGACAAAACGCAGATGTTTGCAAAGGTAAGCCTTAGTAGAAATACAGTTGTTGATCGGGTTTGTGAGATGGCCACTGATGTGAAAACACAGATGATCGAAAAAGGCAAAGACTGTTGCATTCTCCCTTGCTGTCAATTAAAGTAATGACACGACTGACACTGCACAGCTCGCCATCTTCATCCATGAAGTGGACTCCAGTTTGAATGTTACAGAAGAAATATTGGACATGAAATCCATGCATGGGACAACGACAGAAAAAAGACATTTTTGACAATGTATGTCAAAGTTTAACCAACTTGAACTTGCTTTGGGACACACTCGTTGGACTGACAACAGATGGAGCACCGGCGATGTGTGGCGAAAAAAATGGACTAGTTGGAAGGAAGCGGTTAAAGATGCAGGAGAACTGTACTGGTGAATTGATAACATATCACTGCATCATACACCAAGGATCGCTGTGTGGTAAAGTCCTCAACATAGAAGATGTAATGAGCATTGTAACACAAACCGTCAACTTTATCAGATATCATGTTAATGTTTGAGAAAGGTTTAATTTTCGGCTTATTGAATGTTTATCCTGTCCGGCCTGCAACCTTACGTGTGATTTGAGTTTTGGCCCACTGAGTGATTGAGTTTGTCACCCCTGATTTAGGGCATCATATTGCTCTCTGGTCATATCATCTCTAACATTTCTCATTATATTTTTGGCGTACAGGTTAAACAAATATGGGGACAGCACACAGCGCTGGCGGACTCCTTGCTTGATGTCAAACCAATCTGATGTCTCGCCATCTATTTTAACAACTGCTTGTTGGTCTAGATATAGCATTTTTATGAGATGTACTACATGTGATGGAAAGCCCATATTCCTCATGATTTCCCAAAGTTTCCAATGTTGTACACAGTCAAATGCCTTTGAATAATCCACAAAACATGAGAATAAGTTTACATTAAATTCTCTGCTCTTCTTTATTATTAAACGCATGTTGAGTATGTGATCTCTTGTTCCTCTTCCTTGTCTAAATCCAGCTTGAACCACGTTAATTTCTTCTTCCATTTTCTTACAGAGTCTTTCCATTATGATGTTTAGTTGAATTTTACTTGCATGACTAATCAGGGTAACAGTTCTATAGTTAGTGCATAATTTCAGGTTGCCCTTTTTTGGTATTGGAATGAAGATAGTTCTCTTCCAATCTTTTGGCCATATACCATATTTCCATATCTTTGTACATAATGTGTGGTAGATTTGTATGCTTTAATTAGTTCAGCTGGTATCTCATCGCATCCTGGCAATTTACCGTTCTTCAGGTTCTTTATTGCCCATGTAATTTCATCTAATGAGGGTTCAGGTTCTGTCTCTGCTGTCATTAGTTCATGTATCTCATTCATATCCTCACAGTCATTCATATCATACATTCCACTGCAGTATTCCTGCCATCTTTCTAGAATTTGTCAGAATAGATTCTGTTAAGGTATTTCTCAACTTGTCACAGATAACATTTAATTGAGATTGAACATTTCTTGTCAATAACTTCATTTCTTTGAACATTTCGTAATCTCTTCCATTCTTATGAAATTGCTCTATTTTAATACAACAATCTTGTATATATGCTACATATATAAACTGTCATACTGTCATTTACTGCCAACATAGTACCTTGCGATGTATGGCAGAGGGGTCTTTGAGCCTGAGGAATTAAGGGCTACCTGGTTAGTGCAGTCGCCGTGAACTGTGCAGGTTAGAATGTTCTTTTTGCCCCCGACAAAACAAAAATCCCACACCTTACCGGGGGATCGAACCCGGGTCTCCCGAATGAGAGTCTGGCATTCTAGTCACTTGGCCAGCCGCTCCTCATATACATATATGCTATATCATATATATACACAGTGTCCAACCTGGTGTTTCTTCCAGCTGGTTCTTTTCTTCTTGTTGAAGTGTTGTTTTTATACCAGTAATATCCCATTCAACACTTCGGGTTATACTTGAGGTATATAGTGTATAATGTCATGTCTTATAATGAATGTTTATGTAAGGATTATACTTTTGCCAGTTCATATTGTGGAGGTTATATAATCATGTCTTTTATACCATTGTAAAATTATAATGTACTATTCTTCTTTTTTGCTTATTGAAGTGTTTATTTGAATAATACTTGTGACAGATGTAAAAAGTATAAAACCTATAATGTATATATTTCATTGATGGGAATTGCTCCGTATTACAGGAAATTATTACAGAAATCCCAGTGACAGACATAACTCAGTCGTGTGGAAATCATATCAAAGCGAGCTGTGTTTACTCTGCATTCAATATAGATTCTGCAGGTAAGTTACATTATTACATTTATTCAAAATAACCTTTTTAAACAAATGGAAACATATTTTAGGAAATATAACCTCTCCTGTCACAATAAATAGATAGTACTTAGCTTTTCCTTCATCTTTTTCTGTTGTAACATTGCAACCAACCACGCATGTCATAAGAGTTGACTAAGGAGGCCCAGCCTATGTGCTAACGGGACCTTTAAGAGAAACAAAGAATATTAACACTGCAACCTGCCACGCATGTTATAAGAGTTGACTAAGGAGGCCCAACTTATGTGCTAACGGGACTCGTAAGAGAAGCAAATAATAGTAACAATGCAACCAACAACTCATGTCATAAGAGGCCCAGCCTGTGTGCTAACGGGACCTTTAAGAGAAAACAAGAATATTAACACTGCAACCAACCACACGTGTCATAAGAGTTAAATCAAATCAAATCAAATCAAATCAACTTTATTAGGGTCACAAATTGGGCGCGCAGGCCCGTCTTACATTCGGCCCTTCCAATCACTCGTCTTTCGTTCATCAAGAGCATTATACATTTACATAGGAAGAAAAATAAACATTGTGAAATGAATGTTGTAAACATAAACAAGGCTAATTACAATGTTATGAAGCCCATCTCCCACCTACCCATACATCACCCTACCCACACACATACCCCCACCTACCCATACATCACCCCACCCACACACATACCCCCACACATCTCCCCACCCACACACATACCCCCACCTATCCATACATCACCCCACCCACACACATACCCCCACCTACCGAACCATCACCCCACCCACACACACCCCCACCTACCCATACATCTCCCCACCCACACACACACCCCCACCTACCCATACATCTCCCCACCCACACACACACCCCCACCTACCCATACATCTCCCCACCCACACACACACCCCCACCTACCCATACATCTCCCCACCCACACACACACCCCCACCTACCCATACATCACCCCACCCACACCCCCCACCTACCCATACATCTCCCCACCCACACACACCCCCACCTACCCATACATCTCCCCACCCACACACACACCCCCACCTACCCATACATCTCCCCACCCACACACACACCCCCACCTACCCATACATCTCCCCACCCACACACACACCCCCACCTACCCATACATCTCCCCACCCACACACACACCCCCACCTACCCATACATCACCCCACCCACACCCCCCCCCACCTACCCATACATCTCCCCACCCACACACACCCCCACCTACCCATACATCTCCCCACCCACACACACACCCCCACCTACCCATACATCTCCCCACCCACACACACCCCCACCTACCCATACATCTCCCCACCCACACACACACCCCCACCTACCCATACATCTCCCCACCCACACACACACCCCCACCTACCCATACATCTCCCCACCCACACACACACCCCCACCTACCCATACATCTCCCCACCCACACACACACCCCCACCTACCCATACATCTCCCCACCCACACACACCCCCACCTACCCATACATCACCCCACCCACACACACCCCCACCTACCCATACATCTCCCCACCCACACACACCCCCACCTACCCATACATCTCCCCACCCACACACACACCCCCACCTACCCATACATCTCCCCACCCACACACACACCCCCACCTACCCATACATCTCCCCACCCACACACACACCCCCACCTACCCATACATCTCCCCACCCACACACACACCCCCACCTACCCATACATCTCCCCACCCACACACACACCCCCACCTACCCATACATCTCCCCACCCACACACACCCCCCCACCTACCCATACATCTCCCCACCCACACACACACCCCCACCTACCCATACATCTCCCCACCCACACACACACCCCCACCTACCCATACATCTCCCCACCCACACACACACCCCCACCTACCCATACATCTCCCCACCCACACACACCCCTACCTACCCATACATCACCCCACCCACACACACACCCCCACCTACCCATACATCTCCCCACCCACACACACCCCCACCTACCCATACATCACCCCACCCACACACACCCCCACCTACCCATACATCACCCCACCCACACACACCCCCACCTACCCATACATCACCCCACCCACACACACCCCCACCTACCCATACATCACCCCACCCACACACACCCCCACCTACCCATACATCACCCCACCCACACACACCCCCACCTACCCATACATCTCCCCACCCACACACACACACCCCCACCTACCCATACATCTCCCCACCCACCCACACACACCCCCACCTACCCATACATCTCCCCACCCACACACACACACCCCCACCTACCCATACATCTCCCCACCCACCCACACACACCCCCACCTACCCATACATCACCCCACCCACACACACCCCCACCTATCCATACATCACCCCACCCACACACACACCCCCACCTACCCATACATCACCCCACCCACACACACACCCCCACCTACCCATACATCACCCCACCCACACACACCCCCACCTATCCATACATCTCCCCACCCACACACACACCCCCACCTACCCATACATCTCCCCACCCACACACACACCCCCACCTACCCATACATCTCCCCACCCACACACACCCCCACCTACCCATACATCTCCCCACCCACACACACTCCCACCTACCCATACATCACCCCACCCACACACACACCCCCACCTACCCATACATCACCCCACCCACACACACACCCCCACCTACCCATACATCTCCCCACCCACACACACCACCACCTACCCATACATCACCCCACCCACACACACACCCCCACCTACCCATACATCTCCCCACCCACACACACACCCCCACCTATCCTTACATCACCCCACCCACACACACACCCCCACCTATCCTTACATCACCCCACCCACACACACACCCCCACCTACCACACACACGCACACCAAGGGACACATACATACCCCACCAACCAACCCATCCCCC
Organism: Cepaea hortensis; assembly: GCA_963921405.1. Classification (NCBI taxonomy): domain Eukaryota; kingdom Metazoa; phylum Mollusca; class Gastropoda; order Stylommatophora; family Helicidae; genus Cepaea; species Cepaea hortensis. The sequence goes on from OY992879.1 coordinate 123,743,869, forward strand.
TCCCGCACATCCCCCACCCACACACACTGCCCTCACCTGATCCCCCAACCAAAACACACTCGCCACCCACAAACATTCCCCCACCAACCCACACATCCCACGCCCATCCACATCCTACCCCACACATCCTCTCCCCACCCACACCTCAAACCACCCATCCCCCAGCCACATCTCCATCGACAACATATTCCCCACCCACACACACACAATCCCCCACCAACCCACACATCGCACATCCACTCACACATCCCCAAACCATACACACACATCCCCACCAACTGACATGTCCCTACCCCCCCCCCCCCCACATACATCTCCCTAACCACCCATACATCCCCAATCCACTCACACACACCCTACCACCCACACATACAACTTCCACCCACCCACACATGCCTTAACCTAATCCCTCACCACACAATCCCCCACCCGCACATCACATACACCCCCTACCACGCACTATTCCCAACCCACGCACCACACACACACATATCCCTCACCAACACATCCCCACTTACACACCACACACATATCCCCCACCCAGATACCACACAATATTCCCACCCACACCCACACAGATACCCTTACCCATCCACCCCACATACCCCCACTCACCACAAAAAACCCCCACCCACACACACATATCTCACCCACACAATATCACCAACCAACACACCACACACCTCTCCCCACCCACACACGCATTCCCTACCCGTCCACCAACACACACTCACTCACGCATACATCCTCCACTATGCACCCACACACCCCCACCCACCCCCAACCAAACATCTCTCGATCACAATACCCCTACCCCCACACACATCCTCCACCCACTCACACATCCCACCCCGACACATACAACTCCCTCACCCACCTACACATCCCTAAGCCACTCACACACCCCCACCCACACACACACATCTCCCACCCACACTCCCCCACATACTTCCCCCAACCACCACAATCCCCTGCTCACCCACACATATACCCCACCCATACGCACATTCCCCGCACCCATCACACACATCCCCCACACCACACACTACCACCACCCATACCACCACAAACATACCCTCCACCCACACATCATTCACACATCCCCCGCCAACACACCGCACACATATCTCAAACCCACACACCATACACTTCTCCCCACCCGCCCTTCCATCCCAAATCCACCCAACACAATCCCCTACCCACACAACCCCGCCTCCCACACATACTTCCTCAAACCATCCACACATCTCCACCCACATAAACACACATCCCCTGCATCCGTCCCATACACATATCCTCAACCCATACACACATCCCCCACACCCATTCCAACACCCCTACTTTCACCCCCACACATCCATCCACACATCCCACCAACACCCACAAATACCACTACCCACCAAAACCCACACACCCCAACCCATCCAAATGCATACCCCCACCCACACACCCCCCACCCACACATATCCCCACACTCACACACATCCTCCACATACACTCACACTTCCTCACATCTAGACACATACAAAATGTCTCACGTTAGTATTGAAATTAGTATGAACAAACTCCCACACTTTACTCACACACATACACTGACACTTGTCATGAGCAGTCTCATAAAAATGTTAAACATGGAGAAAAATGTGTACATAAAATGTATGTGACGTAAAAATAGTGATGCTCTCTCTCTCTCTCTCTCTCTCTCACACACACACACACACACACACACACACACACACACACACGCATTCACTCTCACGCTCACACATTCACTCTTCCGCTCATTCATTCACTCTCACGCATTCACTCTCACGCTCACTCATTCACTCTCCCGCTCACTCATTCACTCTCCCGCTCACTCATTCACTCTCACGCTCACTCGTTATGTCTTTCATTCACACTCACTGACTCACTCACTCAAACTACAGTAATGAACATGAGTTTATATTATGCATGATAAAATCAAATGGTATTTAACTGATAATATGACAGCTGAGAATACACAAACATATGGATTCGCGTGTTACATAACATGCGTGTTACATGACATGCATCTGCTCATCTCTCTCTCTCTCTCTCTCTCTCTCTCTCTCTCTCTCTCTCTCTCTCTCTCTCTCTCTCTCTCTCTCTCTCTCTCTCTCTCTCTCTCTCTCTCTGTATTCTTTCATATACACACACTCACACGCATGCGCGCGCTCACACACACACACACACTAACACATCAACTCTCCCACTGTCTCACTCTCTAACACACAATCCTTCACACACACACACACTCACTCTCTCAATCACACTCTCTCACACATACACATGAACGCATGCACATGAACGCATGCACGCACGCATACACTCCCTCACTCACTCTCACACATACACGTACGAATGCATGCACTGACACATTCCCCCACCATTTCTCGCTCAATCACTCTCTCCACACACACGCATGCACGTGCGCACACACGCATTCACTCTCTCCCTCTCACTGACACCCACTTTCTCTCTCTCTCTCTCTCTCTCTCTCTCTCTCTCTCTCTCTCTCTCTCTCTCTCTCTCTCTCTCTCTCTCTCTCTCTCTCTCTCTCTCTCTCTCTCTCCCACACGCACACACATATATAGTGAACAATTATAGTTAAACAATTATAATGAACAATTATACTGAACAATTATACCAGTAAATGAATTATGGTGGCATATAGTCGGTATGGATTAAGTATTGAAAGAGTTTTCGGTTAAATGTGTAGGGACTCATTGGAGTTTTCATATCTGGAGGCAGATCATTCCATAAGTGAGCACCAGAATAGGCGAAACATGTTTTGTATAGGTCCAATCTAGGCTTTGAGACATGTACCAAATTTAGGCGCTTGCTGTTCATTGCATTAGATTGAATCAGCGGCAGAAGATACTCTGGGGTATTTTGAGATATAATTTTATTCACTAATTTGGCTTTGTTGAAAAGGAAGCGCTTTTGTAGTGGTAGAAGTCTTAGATGACTGTACAAATTATTACTTTCAACGTGCTTTATGTCAGAAACCAGACGAATAGCGCGGTTTTGTAGAGAACATAGTCGTTTTAAATTAGATTTAGGGCAACCATCCCAAACTGTGGAACAGTAATCGAGATGTGATTGGATATAGCATGTATAGAATATTTTTCGTGTGCTTTCGTCCAGGAAGTGCTGAATTTTAGCAAGTTGGTAAACTTTTTGTGCTATTTTCTTGGTAAGAGCGTGAACATGAGAGCTCCAGTTCAAATGGCTGTCTATTAAAAGCCCTAGTGTTTTATGTTCAGTCACATTAACTATAGGTAACGTGCCCATGCGGAGTTCGAGCGGTGATCCAGTTATGGCTAGTGTCTGTAGTTTTTGTCTGGTCATTATTAGCATGGATTTGGTTTTGTCGATGTTAATTTGCATGCGGTTTTCATTGCTCCATCTAGTAAGATTATCAAGTTCCTTTTGTAAAGAATTCTCTAATTCACTACGGTTTTCTTGACTAGTATATATTTGAGTTATATATAGAGTTGATTGACTAAGGAGGCCAGCCTGTGTGCTAACGGGTCTCTTAAGAGAAATAAAGAATATTAACACTGCAACCAACCACACGTGTCATAAGAGTTGATTGACTAAGGAGGCCCAGCCTGTGTGCTAACGGGTCTCTTAAGAGAAACAAAGAATTTTAACACTGCAACCAACCACACGTGTCATAAGAGTTGATTGACTAAGGAGGCCCAGCCTGTGTGCTAACGGGTCTCTTAAGAGAAATAAAGAATATTAACACTGCAACCAACCACACGTGTCATAAGAGTTGATTGACTAAGGAGGCCCAGCCTGTGTGCTAACGGGTCTCTTAAGAGAAATAAAGAATATTAACACTGCAACCAACCACACGTGTCATAAGAGTTGATTGACTAAGGAGGCCCAGCCTGTGTGCTAACGGGTCTCTTAAGAGAAATAAAGAATATTAACACTGCAACCAGCCACACGTGTCATAAGAGTTGATTGACTAAGGAGGCCCGGCCTGTGTGCTAACGGGTCTCTTAAGAGAAATAAAGAATATTAACACTGCAACCAGCCACACGTGTCATAAGAGTTGATTGACTAAGGAGGCCCGGCCTGTGTGCTAACGGGTCTCTTAAGAGAAATAAAGAAGTATTAACACTGCAACCAACCACACGTGTCATAAGAGTTGATTGACTAAGAAGGCCCGGCCTGTGTGCTAATGGGACTCTTAAGAGAAACAAAGAATATTAACACTGCAACCAACCACACGTGTCATAAGAGTTGATTGACTAAGGAGGCCAGTCTGTGTGCTAACGGGTCTCTTAAGAGAAACAAAGAATATTAACACTGCAACCAACCACACGTGTCATAAGAGTTGATTGACTTAGGAGGCCAGTCTGTGTGCTACCGGGACTCTTAAGAGAAGCCAAGAATATTAACACTCCAACCAACCACACGTGTCATAAAAGTTGATTGACTAAGGAGGCCCAGCCTGTGTGCTAACGGGTCTCTTAAGAGAAATAAAGAATATTAACACTGCAACCAACCACACGTGTCATAAGAGTTGATTGACAAAGGAGGCCCGGCCTGTGTGCTAACGGGTCTCTTAAGAGAAACAAAGAATATTAACACTGCAACCAACCACACGTGTCATAAGAGTTGATTGACTAAGGAGGCCAGTCTGTGTGCTAACGGGTCTCTTAAGAGAAACAAAGAATATTAACACTGCAACCAACCACACGTGTTATAAGAGTTGATTGACAAAGGAGGCCCGGCCTGTGTGCTAACGGGTCTCTTAAGAGAAACAAAGAATATTAACACTGCAACCAACCACACGTGTCATAAGAGTTGATTGACTAAGGAGGCCCGGCCTGTGTGCTAACGGGTCTCTTAAGAGAAACAAAGAATATTAACACTGCAACCAACCACACGTGTTATAAGAAGGGACTAAGGATGATACCGCCAGGGTGTTACTGGGACCCTTAATGGAAGAAAAGAATAGTTCGTTAGTCATGGTTCCAACTACACGGCAAAGGGTTGCCCCATCATGCTCCATTCCTGTGCCGGTGAATATCACACAGAATTCTCCTCACTGCCCTATGTGCAAAAGTGGAACAGGCAGGAGTCTCGACAAACCAACAGCCAGCACAAGTATGCTATGTATAATGCTGCTGCCAGAATGCCAACACAAAAGTCCACCACAAAAAATACAGTTAATCGTCGAAGGAAGCAGCAGTCACTAGAAAACCAGCAGTCACTCATTACTGCATAAGGCAAACCCAGTTAGTTCAGCAACCAGCGGCCACCATTTTTCCGAACATGCAGTTCACATCACGAACAACCACAGACAGATGTACAAGCACTCCACATGAAATCCACAGCTCACAGTGTCGTTTCATGCACTCAACTAAGTAGCAAGGCCATGCACTACCAGTCCAACGTGAGGAAAATGTATAAGCAAACCGCAGCCACAAGCATAAATACTCCAGAGGCCTTAACAGCTCACCACATAACCTCCATGTTGGACCGAAAGCTGCATAAATATAGCAACAAACAATAGTATCACACTGTAACCTACCATACAGGTCATAAGAGGTGACGAAGGAGGGTTGGCACTGGCTTCCTCATCCCATAGAAAAACTTTAGCTACAAAATACAACCAATCATGGAAAATATACTGTTTAAAAAAAAGAAACGCAACATTATTGCAGTTTCAATTGCAAACATGTACCAAAATTTTATTGACAATGCTGATTCGCCCACTGCAGTCAGGTCTGGTGATGCCGGTCCGTAAGAACAGGACCTCTGTAGGGTCTTCTAGCCCAAAGACCAGCGTCGTGCAGCCGGCTCCTGACCGTTTGATCTGAAATTCGACGAGCTCCTGGCATTGAATGGACTGTGGAGGACGCAGATGTAAATCGATTCATAAGGTGACGCAGCCGTATGAAGCAGTCTTCAGCAGCAGTTGTGATTCTGGGTCTTCCATTGCATGGCCGATCTGCCACTGAGCCAGTTTCTTGAAATTGCCTCCAAAGGCGACTAATGGTGCTTCTAACCACATTAAATTCTCTGGCTACTACACTTTGTGACTGTCCAGCCTGTAAACGTCCAATGATGATTTGTTGTTGTTCTGTAGTGAGATGAGCCATACTTGTGCATTGAATTTTCAACTTAATTTATTCGAGGAGTGTCAATCTTATATATGCATTCAATAATATGGTCAGAGAATTTTGTGCTCAGTAAATTTCACGGATTATTATGAACCTGTCACGAGATATTGTCAAAAATGTTGTTTTGACCTTGACCTCTTTCATGACCTCACGAATCATGAGGTGAGTACAATTCAGGTAACCACGAGAAGGTAATGACCAGATGGAGACAGTCAATAAGTTGACTGATGTCCAATCAGCGAATATCTTTTATAAAAGTAACACCAAAAATTTTGTTTCTTTTCTTTTAACTGTATAGAATTACTAAACCAACATGGAGGAAAGGAGACTTACTGTTACTGTGATCAGATAGGCCAGAATTCAAATTATATAAAAACAGAACAATCACTACAGGAAAACATTGTTTTGAACAATCACAGTGTTACTAGTATATCCAGGATTAGAATGATGCCACCACCCCCACCAAAGGTCGCTTAACATATGCTTAGTATTTGTTTAACAAACCTCACCAGCTCAAAGCTTTGGTATGCCAAAACTTGTTTACTCATTTTGTGCTTTCATTACACTTTTGGCTTGCACCATACAAATAAAAACTAATCTTGCACGCCTTGACACACATTTGGCAAATGATGTAAACCCCATATTCGTACATGCAAATTGGCACTAGAGGGGTGATATGGTTAATATCTTGCTAGCTGCCTTGACTTCCCAAGACATTTCCTGGCAACCAGTGCAGGCTGGGTCAACCTGGGAGCCCAGGTACATTTTAACAATTAGCCATAACACACATGAACCCACGACCACTAGTCCAGCAGATGAGTAGTAGCCAGTGCGCTACCACAGTTCCTAACTTACATCATGCATCTGATGTAATACAGCCTCCTATTCTACACTATACAATACTAATAGCAACATCTCTGACAGCAATACAGATGTGTACAAACTTCCTTCCCACAACCCACAACACATTCTCAATATTGTATGTGCTCACACTTTGCTATATCTTATTTATTTACATACCAAAATTAACTTTACATACACTAGTTTTTGTATGTTTGAAAATGACACAAACTAATGTAAGTTTATTTTCACACTCTATCTGCTTAGGAGGTGGAAATATAGGCTACCTTCCACATTCTGCCATTGGAAGGCAGGGAGCTTCTCTGCCAGTTATTTATGCTCATGGAGGTATTGATGTTTTTTATTACTTATTAACAATGTGTCTATAACCAGTCTCACCACACTTATTATGTGAATTGTGTGTGCAATTTGTGAATTAGTTTATTGGGTAAAGAAGTTTATTTAAAGACAAAACACAGTAAATCAATGGTGGTTTTATGAATGTCTAAAGTTTATCACGACTTTTGTAGATAATGATTTTTTTTTTAGTTTGTTCGCTTTAAACTCAGTCCATACATGTGCTACTACATCTAGTGCTCTGGACTGATTTTTGCCTGTGGATTAGCTTTCCCTATTATCGGTGGCCCTTGACATCAGTGAACCCACCCTGACTTCTGAGGTACTTGTAATTTACATCCACAAGTCAAGAACGAGAACTAAACATTTTAGTCCAACTGACCGGTGTTGGGGTTGAACCCGAAACCTCAGCATCAGCATACTGGAAGTTCAAGACTGAGCGCTCTTATCCATTCAACCATGCTGACCTCTATAGATAATGATGATTGCGAGAATTCAGTAGTGTTTTGGACATGACATTGGCTTGGTGTGGTATCATCAATGCAACAACCCAGGAAGGCTAACCTGAAAAAAAAAAAAAAATGCCAGCCAAAGTCGGATGTGTTGGCCTAAGGGCGCATAACCAGACACATAGAATTACATCTGAAAAAACACTCCGATTGAATGCAGAAGAAGAAGAAGATCAATGCAACAGTTTATGAACTGTTATTTTATTCCACACTTATTGTTCTGTATATTTGGTATTGGTGAAAGGTCACATCCATATATTTGGTATTGTGAAATGTCACATCCATATATTTGGTATCGGTGAAAGGTCACATCCATATATTTGGTATTGGTGAAAGGTCACATCCATATATTTGGTATTGGTGAAAGGTCACATCCATATATTTGGTATTTGTGAAAGGTCACATCCGTATATTTGGTATTGGTGAAAGGTCACATGCTTCTGCCAACCATTTGTTCATTGATCTAACGTGTGCTTCAGACACATGCCACACAAAAACTCCACCTTGATGGGGGATTTGCAAACATGTACCAGAATGTACATAGAAAGAGAGAGAAGGGAGATGAAAACAATAGGAAGACCCGGGTTCAAATCCTCGGTAAGGTGTGGGGTTTTTTTCTGTCGGGGGCAAAAAGAAAATCCTAACCTGCACAGTTCGCAACGACTGCACTAGCCAGGCAGCCTTAATTACTCAGGCTCAAAGACCCCTCTGCCATACACCGCAAGGCAGTAAATGACAGTGACAGATGGGGGATTTTAACCGAAAACCATCAAGCTAGCAGGTGAGTGTGCTTGCCTCTACACTGCTGTTTCTACTTTTATTATATAAAATTAAAAAGTTAAGGAGGCTTTTTGGATGCTTTGAAGCATGTTGTTTATATGGTAAAAGGACCTTTTTACACACCATAAGGTACAATGGACATATATTGCTAGACACATTTGTATAGACCAATCAGCACTCATGGCTGATGTGTTCAGTATCATCTTGTTTGTATGGTGCTGGCCCCATATTTGTATAGACCAACTGGCAAGCGATGGGTGGTGTTGTCAATAACACGACAACAGGCAAGCGATGGGTGGTGTTGTCAATAACACGACAATGGCAAGCAATGGGTGGTGGTGTCAATAACACAACAATGGCAAGCGATGGGTGGTGCTGTCATTAACACGACAAGGGCAAGCGATGGGTGGTGTTGTCAATAACACGACAACTGGCAAGCGATTGGGTGGTGTTGTCAATAACACGACAACTGGACAACTGGCAAGTGATGGGTGGTGTTGTCATTAACACAACAACTGTCTTTACTTCTTAACTCATCTCCTGGTACCTATTTTAGGCTGGGAGAACCTGGGAGACCACTTCAGTTTAAGAATAACACGTTGGTGGGGATTTGAACACATTACCACTGGGCTGCCAAGCAAGCATGCTGGGTAGAGAGAACAAACCCTGAAAAGATAGGCAGAGCAGCATTATTTTCCTTTGGTGACTGCATAGGCTGATTAGAATAGAATAAATATCTGGTGAACCATACACACTGGTATGGTCAAGGGGGAACTCTCATACAAATTTGTGGAAACAGAAATTTGTACATTGTGTTTGTGACCAGTCTGAGCGTGAGACAATTTTTGACAGCCTTGTGTTATGGAATGGAATGGAGTCAACACACGAATTGATCCATGCCGTTGGAGATCACAATTTGTGGAAGAGCAAGATTGCCCACGCTAGCCAACAAGGCATTGGATGATGATGATGATGATGATGATGATAGTCTGAAAAATAAGAGGAGTACTAATCTGCGAGTATTAATCTGATCAGCATCACAGGACACAAAGCTTGTTCTCAAAACACTAAACATGAAATAAGTGAACAATCACTATTATGGATATTAAGAGCAATGACAATACTTGCCTCAAAAATGACTAATGCAAACATTCAGCGTTGACAGTTTTCTCAGCACTTATCTGCACTTTCAAACAGTGATAAAGATAATAGTTTGGTGGTGTGGGATCCAGGCTTCACATTAGCCATCCACTGCTTTCATTAGCAATTATGCTAGACTTATGAAAAACCCTGATTATATAACACTTTATGTTAAGATACCAGATTTGGCAAAGGGGTTATGAATGCAAGTCGTAACCCTGCATACCGCATTCAAAACACAGCTGCAGACGATTTGGCAGCAGATCGCTGTGTGTTGAGATTTTATAAAATGGTATGAGTGCTGGTTGTTCAGAAGGCAATGGTAAACTACTGAACGTAAACTTGCCATGAGATCACAAACAGCCAAAAAATGCTGGGGCTGACTGTGACATCCTGTAAAGGATATGCAACTTAACTTATGTTAAGATAGATTTATTCAACCTTATGGTAGCATTTACTCTCTATAGACCTCCAGTCTCCATGATATCAATCATTGTTTTATACAACTGATGACGAATATTGAATATTTGCGGTCTCTTTACATTTCAGATTTTGTTACTGATCTTGATTTCAGCCCATTTGATGATTACCTGTTGGCAACTGGATCCCAAGACAACAAGGCAAGTGGAAATGATGTGCATACAATGTTACTTCCTATTGTTTTCACCTTTTTGAAGTACATTATTGTCTGATATAGATTATAATATCTGTTCAGTTTCGTCTCTGATAATTGTTATAATTACTACACATGGACATTTTGTTGGCGTGCCATTGCATTTTGGTAGCTTTACTGCAGTTCAGTCCATTTCATTTCAGGTAAACTAAGGACATAGTGGAATTTACATTGAAGATTGAAAGCTGCTTATAATGACTCCATCCTCTTTACACTTTATTTCCTTTTTTCTATCTATAATTTCTTTTCGCCGGTCTCCTTGGCGTAGGAGTTAACATCTTTCTCCGTAATCCCATATATTCTTGTGAGTAACGCAGCTGTGCAAGATTCAGTAGTGGATCACGCCGCGTTGGTTACTTGGGGGGTATGTGAGCCGGTTGCTCAGAAAGCAATGCCAAACTACTGAGCGTAATCTTGCCTGGTACATCAACAGCAGTTGAAAGATGCTGTTGTTGACTGCAACTTCCTGTAAGGGATATGCAACATAAACATAAACAAAAAAAGGACATCAGAAGTAATTGTGCAGAAAGTTAGACAAGCTTTTCAGCATCATTATTTTAATTACTTGCGCTGTCTGGTGAAAACCATTTTGTTCACTGGAGAATTTCCAAACAAGGACAGTTTACTTATTGTTTGATGCAAAGTGTATTTTCTTGTTTGCAGTATGCTTTACAACACTGATGTTGTGTTTGAATATGAAATGCCTTATATAGTTTCTTCCTTGTCTCCCTTAGCTAAACTTATATTTAAACTGAAAGTGTTTCTGTTCCAGGTAAACCTGTGGCTGTTGCCTGATGAAAACAATATATGCTCACTTTCTGACCCAGTGACTTCATTACCTGCATTTTCCCGGCGGATTGAAAACGTACTGTGGAATCCTCAAGCTGACGGGATTCTGGCAGTTACATCAAATACAACTGTCAAGGTGTTCAATGTGACTGGTGCAGCAGGCAGTGAAGTGTTTGGTTAGTGTCATTTGACTTGTATGTGACTGGTGCAGCAGGCAGGGAAGTGTTTGGTTAGTGTCATTTTACTTGTATGTGACTGGTGCAGCAGGCAGGGAAGTGTTTGGTTAGCGTCATTTGACTTGTATGTGCCTGGTGCAGCAGGCAGGGAAGTGTTTGGTTAGTGTCATTTTACTTGTATGTGACTGGTGCAGCAGGCAGGGAAGTGTTTGGTTAGTGTCATTTTACTTGTATGTGACTGGTGCAGCAGGCAGGGAAGTGTTTGGTTAGTGTCATTTTACTTGTATGTGACTGGTGCAGCAGGCAGGGAAGTGTTTGGTTAGTGTCATTTTACTTGTATGTGACTGGTGCAGCAGGCAGGGAAGTGTTTGGTTAGTGTTATTTTACTTGTATGTGACTGGTGCAGCAGGCAGGGAAGTGTTTGGTTAGTGTTATTTTACTTGTATGTGACTGGTGCAGCAGGCAGGGAAGTGTTTGGTTAGTGTCATTTCACTTGTATGTGACTGGTGCAGCAGGCAGGGAAGTGTTTGGTTAGTGTCATTTTACTTGTATGTGACTGGTGCAGCAGGCAGGGAAGTGTTTGGTTAGTGTCATTTTACTTGTATGTGACTGGTGCAGCAGGCAGGGAAGTGTTTGGTTAGTGTCATTTTACTTGTATGTGACTGGTGCAGCAGGCAGGGAAGTGTTTGGTTAGTGTCATTTCACTTGTATGTGACTGGTGCAGCAGGCAGGGAAGTGTTTGGTTAGTGTCATTTCACTTGTATGTGACTGGTGCAGCAGGCAGGGAAGTGTTTGGTTAGTGTAATTTTACTTGTATGTGACTGGTGCAGCAGGCAGGGAAGTGTTTGGTTAGTGTCATTTTACTTGTATGTGACTGGTGCAGCAGGCAGGGAAGTGTTTGGTTAGTGTTATTTTACTTGTATGTGACTGGTGCAGCAGGCAGGGAAGTGTTTGGTTAGTGTCATTTTACTTGTATGTGACTGGTGCAGCAGGCAGGGAAGTGTTTGGTTAGTGTCATTTTACTTGTATGTGACTGGTGCAGCAGGCAGGGAAGTGTTTGGTTAGTGTTATTTTACTTGTATGTGACTGGTGCAGCAGGCAGGGAAGTGTTTGGTTAGTGTTATTTTACTTGTATGTGACTGGTGCAGCAGGCAGGGAAGTGTTTGGTTAGTGTCATTTCACTTGTATGTGACTGGTGCAGCAGGCAGGGAAGTGTTTGGTTAGTGTCATTTCACTTGTATGTGACTGGTGCAGCAGGCAGGGAAGTGTTTGGTTAGTGTCATTTTACTTGTATGTGACTGGTGCAGCAGGCAGGGAAGTGTTTGGTTAGTGTCATTTTACTTGTATGTGACTGGTGCAGCAGGCAGGGAAGTGTTTGGTTAGTGTCATTTTACTTGTATGTGACTGGTGCAGCAGGCAGGGAAGTGTTTGGTTAGTGTCATTTTACTTGTATGTGACTGGTGCAGCAGGCAGGGAAGTGTTTGGTTAGTGTCATTTTACTTGTATAATTGTTAACATGTCAGTTTTGAACATTTACTTTAACAAATTTTAACTTAAAATGTGGAGAGGTGGCCAAGGGGTCACAATGTCCACCTCACACTGTGACGCATGTGTTGCTTCTTCTTCTGCATTCATCTGGAGTGTTTTTTCAGACGTAGTTGCATTGTGCCTGTTTACAGCAGAGCTGCGATACTTGCGCCTTTCGGCCAACACATCTGACTTCTGTGAGCATTTGTTAACCAAGTTAACCTTCCTGGGAGTACATAATTTACTTCTACATATTAGGTGGTGATATTTTAGTTCATGATTTACTTCTACATGTTAGGTGGCGATATTTTTAGCACATAATTCACCTCGACATCTTAGATGGTGGTATTTTAATACATAATTTACCACTGCTTATTAGGTAGTGATATTTTATTTCATAATTTACTTCTACATATTAGGTAGTGATTTGTAAGTGGTTACTTCACTTACCTACCAAAACATTGGTTCTGGTTCAATCCCTAGCAGAGGGATTATTTTTTCCAACCAGTATATTTCTGGGATGAACTAGGCCTTATAAAAATGGGTACTAGACTTTCAGAATGTTCTGAGAACTATATGGGAAGGAAAGATAGCAGTAAAAGAAACTCTCTACTCCACTTAACGTGTCAAGGCTCAGAATATGTGAAGACCTGGCACATCATAGCCCAACATTAGTATCTGCTCAGGGTCTGATTTTACTTGTTTATGTAAAATATCCTCATTGGACGATATTAATGGCTGTTGGAAGCTGATGTTTTCTTCCCTTAAAAGTGGTTATTAACACCACCTAAATTAATGTTGTATTGCAGCATATTAAGTTTTGTGGACGATGTCTAAAATAGTAAGTAAACGAAAATGGTTCTCCTTATGTGAACTATGGAAGGAGACTGGAGCATTTATTGAGAATTTCATGCACATTGAAAGTTATCTTTTGCAAAATCAAACCAAATTATTGAGAATTGTGTATCTTGCGATATCTTTGTCTTAGTGATGGTTGTTTAAGTAACAATTAGAGCTGTAAATTGAGTATGAAAGTAAATGAAAAGAATAATGTTAGATAGAGAGAACTTGCCGCTTATTTAAATAATGTTATTCTTATGTTGATTTATTATTTGGAATCTTTTGGCCAGATTTTTCTAACCATGGGGATCAAATTCAGAGTGTTTCTTGGAAAGGAGATGGATCACTTTTGGTAACTTCATGTAAAGACAAGAAAATCAGAGTCATAGATCCCAGAGCAAATTCAGTGGTGCAGGTTGGAATTACATTTTAGTTAATAATAGCTTAATTTTATCATTTATTTTACATCTTGTCAGAATCAGAAATATTTTGATTATTGGTGTTTGCTGCAGATTATTTGGCTGCCAGTTATTACAGTTGTACTAGCACAGTAGTTCTCAACCTTTCTTGGCCCATGCCTCCCTTTACCATATGTTCAGAACGTCATTCCCCCCCTTTCAAATTTCCTCCCTATAAATTCTCTCTCCCCCCCCCCCCCCCCCACCCTTACACAGTATACATAAAAATGGAAGTTAATTTAATAACACATACTAGAACAAGTCTAGACATCTACTTAAAACGTGATTTGCGGGTCTACTTACATTATAAAATGAATTTCATTAGGGTGAGAAGTACAGAACTAAAATTTAGAGGGAAAAACAATATCAAGTAACTGGTTCTTGTATTAATGTGATCTTGAAATAATCTTAATTCCCCCCCCCCCCTCCCGGAAACCCTAAAATTCCCCCCTGGGGGTGGGGGGGATTCTCTACCAGTTGAGAACCACTGTACTAGCAGATCTATTTTGTACTTGTGAATTTTGTCTTTTACCTTCTTCCTCATGGCACATTCGAATATCTTAGTGCCCTGACAATGAGATGCTCTCCATTCAGGAAAAGCTTACACCTGTTTCATCCGGTGCTGCTTGAGAAATTCTTTAGTGATTTATTGAGTATATTTTGAAGTCTTTGTTGTGGTCACATCTTGATTTTCCACCTTTTGAGAATTAACCATATGAAATGTTACCATTTTTCTAACATGTCTCAGTCACATTCTTTTCTAAAGTTGAGTGTGATCATGATGAATTGAAACTTAGTATGCTGTAATACCTCTTTCTTTGCTTTTTTGTTCTGTTATTTGATGTTCATTTATATATATGTATATATATATATATATATATATATATATATATATATATATATATATATATATATATATATATATATATATGTGTGTGTGTGTGTGTGTGTATACAGGAGACAAATGAACATCATAAACTGATTAGAGAAATTAGACGTAGACAGTCAAAATTTTTTGGACATGTTATGAGAAGAAATGTATTGGAGAACTTAGTGACAACTGGCAAGATCGAAGGGAACAGACCAAGAGGAAGACCGAGAGGAAAATACCTGGATGGCTTGGCCACATGGCATGGACGAGACAGGAACACTGAGCTGATCCACGACACTGGTGATCGAGTGAAATGGCGAGTCATGACCGCCCACGCTTTCCGGCATGGCACATGATTGATTGATATATATATATATAAATGAACATCAAACGGCAGAACAAATAAGCGAAAAAGATTGACTACCCACCAACTCTTCTTCCATTGTGGAATTGTTCCACACAGGCATGAAGGGTATAATCAAGTTTGATGGTGCAACTTCTGAAGAGTTAGAATTCAAGAGGAGTTAAGCAAGGTTGTGTACTAGCTCCCACCCTCTTTGGAATATACTTTTCACTTCTACTGAAATATGCCTTTTGTGATCAGGATGGTGGTATATACATTCACTCACGCTCAGATGGCGGCCTCTACAATGCTCAGAGATTGAAAGCCAAGACCAAATTAGGAGGGTACTGATCAGAGGGTTGCTTTTTGCAGATGATGCTGCAATTACGACCCACTCTGAAGAAGAATTACAAAGTCTACTATCTGCATTCTCCAATACTTGTTCTGAATTTGGTTTAACAATTAGCAAAAAGAAGACACAGATTATGTCACAAGGTGCACATGGGGTACCTTCAATCTTTATTGACGATGCCAAACTAGAGATAGTAGACCATTTTACATATCTAGGATCAGAGGTAAATAGCAAATTATCTCTAGATAAGGAAATCAACATCCGGATTGGTAAGGCAGCAACAACAATGAACAGATTAAGAAAAAGAGTCTGGGAGAACAGGAAGTTTACTGCCAAAACAAAAGTCCTTGTCTATCAAGCCTGAGTCATTAGTGCTCTTCTTTATTGCAATGAAGCCTGGTCAACTTACTCACACCAAGAGAAATGTTTAAACAGCTTTCATATGCGGTGTCTGCGAAGAATACTTGATATTAAGTGGCAAGATAGTCACAAATACTGAAGTATTGTAAAGATCAGGTTGTGTGTCGGTTTATTCCATGCTCAGTCTTCGTAGACTTAGATGGATAGGAGGATGGATGATGGTAGAATACCAAAGGACATCTTTTTTGATGAATTACAGATGGATAAGAGATCTCAGGGTCGGCCTCTACTATGATACAAAGATGTGTGTAAGCGGAACATTATTGATACAGGCATTGATATTACACATTGGGAGCAACTCGCCACTGAACGTGTTGCATGGAGGGCAAAGATCAGAAATAGAATAAAGACAAAGGAGAAAATGATTGCAGATTGGTCACACACTGAGCGTGTGAGACGTAAGATGGTGCTTGATGGTGGAAATGAGCATGTGTTCACATGCATCCATTGTGGACGAACATTTACAGTGCGAATTGGTTTGATCAGTCACATTCGCTACCGCCCTGCATGACATATGATGGCTAGCTTACACCAAGTCTTGATGTCTCCGTTATGGTACCCCTGCATGTCATATGATAGCTAGCTTACATCAAGTCTCGATGTCTCCATCATGGTACCTCCATGAATCATGGTTCATCACTATCATCATGTGGCATGCCAATAAGCATGGTTCACCATCTCACCCAATCACCAGTTTTAGATCAGCTCTGTGTTCTGTCTCTATTATGTCATGTGGCTAAACCATCCAGGTATTTCTCTTTTTGTCATTTCTTTGATCAATTTTCATCAAACTTCCCATTTGTTGCTAAGTTTTCAAGTTTATTTCTCCTTATAACATGGCAAACATTGTTTTTACTGTCTACATTTCTTTAATCTTGTTCCATCCATCCATCATGTGCCGTGCCAGTAAGCGTGGGCGATCATGTTCTGCCATCTCACTCAATCGGCAGAGTCGTGGATCAGCTCCGTGTTTCTGTCTCGACCATGCCACAAGGCCAAGCCATGGTATTTACTTCTAGGTCTTCCCCTTGGTCTGTTCCCCTCGATCTTACCAGTTGCCACCAAGTTCCTCAAATCATTTATTCTCATAACATGCCCAAAAAATTGTGACTGTCTACGTCTAATGTCTTTTATCAGTTTATGATCTTCATTTGTTTCTTGAAGGACTTGTTCATTGGTCTTTCTGGCTGTCCATGGTATTCTTTGCATTTTCCTCAGAAACCACATTTCCACAGCCATCAGATGTTTTTCAGCCTGACTGCTCATTGTCCAAGCTTCACATCCATATAAAAGTACAGGTTCTATGTAGCATCTTGTTATGGTTTTAATATTTTTCTTGCAGGATTGCCTGATTGGTTTTTCTTTCTATTCATGGTAGTCTTTGCATTTCACTCAGAAACCACATTTCCGCTGTCTTTAGATGTATCTCAGCTTGTTTGCTTATTGTCCTTGTTTCATATTATAGTACTTTAACACTAATTTTCTCAGTACAAATGAAATAAAATTGTGTGAGTTGTAAAATCATAACGTACTAGGGGTATTTTTTTTTTAAAGTTGCATATCCCTTACAGCACATTTGCAGTCAACACCAGCATTTTTCAGCTGTTGTTGATGTTCTTGGCAAGATTGCGCTCAGTATTTGCCATTGCTTTCTGAGTTACCGGCTCACATACCCCGTAAGTAACCAACGCGATGCAATCCGCTGCCAAATCTCGAGCAGCTGTGTTCCTCGCGTGGATATACGGGATTACGGAGAAAGTCGTTAACACCTTCACCAGGGAGACCGGCTCTGTGGATATTACAGTTTGTCTTTGACTTCTACCAGTTTGTCCACTGTTCAACTCTGCTGTCCAGTGTCTAAAGAGATGACATGGCAGAAGGGGCAGGGGTTTAGTGCGGTGCATCTTACCCACCAATGGCCATGTTATAGAGTTTTGAAGTATTGTATAGAGTTAGCTGCCCTACCAACTGACTGACTTCCTCTCAATAATCCATGACTGGATTATGAGTTAATTAGATTTTCTAATGATGTCATGAACACCTATCAGACACTTATCATCAGCACTTATCTGCTATCTTTTATTACATTTATTTCATGTCTGTAAATATGATTTTCTACTTGTTTTCTATGTTTCCAGGAAGGATCTGGTCATCAAAATGTCAAGGACTCAAGAGTGTTGTGGCTTGGAGAAAAGGATTTTATATTGTCAACAGGTTTTAGCCAGGTATTTTCAATGCAAAGAGAGACTTGGGGCATAGATCAATACATTACATGTTTTTTATTAGTATTTTAAATATTTCTTTGTGTTGAAATCTATGTATGAAATGTTTCTAAACTATAAAATACATTCTTTTATATTGTCATTAAATATAATATTCTCTTAGTATGTAATATTTTATTTTTCCTTCTATATTTACACAATTAAAACATTAGAAATGTACATCGAATGAAGTCTTAATCAATTTTTGTATTAATTGTTTGTAACAAATATATTTCTTATTGTATACAATTCTCAAATAATATATTGTTGGATGCCATCTTTGGTATTTTGTTATCATGTGCTGCTTCAGCCAGTATAAAGGAAGATGTATTAGTATGTAAAGTAAACTTTGACCTTCATGTTCAGTGATTCAGCAGCTTATTCCATGAGTTTTAATAACCAAATATTTATCTCAAAATTTAGTCACGAGCTAGAGAAGTGCGAATGTGGGATCCTCGTAACTTGTCGTCATCTCTCACAAATATGGACATAGATTCATCTACAGGGTAGAGATATTACTGTGTGTGTCTTGTCATATACCATATTTATGTTCTAATTATCTTAACTTAAGATTTTGGTGGAGCTGCTGTGGCATAGTGGTTAGATTGCTTGCTTACTAAGGCGGTGATCTGGGTTAAATCCCCAGCAGTGGTGGGCTTCTTCCAATCTGTACTGGCTGAAGTAAACACAGCTTCATAAAATCTGTATCAGCTAATTGTAAGGAGGTCAGCATGGCCGAATGGATAAGAACTGTGTTCTTAAACATCCGGTGTGCTAATGCCAAGGTAAGGGATTCAACCCCTACACCTGACGTTGGACTAAAATGTTGACTTCTCTTCCTTGACTTGGGGATATAAATTACAAATACCTCTGAAGTCGGAGTGGGTTCACCTGATTGCGAGAGATACTGTTAATAGGGAATGCTAATACACACGCAGAATTCAGTCCAGCATTACTTGAAGAGGTGTGTATGGACTACGCTTGAGTTCAAAAGCTAAAAAAATAATTTTAAGAATGTTCTAGGAAATGCCTGAGAAAGAAAAGTCTGAAGGCCTCACACTTCACATCAAACGACAGTTTTCTGTCATGGGAATATCTTTATATTTAAGGCATGTCAATTTGAAAATGTGTCTGATACACTGTTTTACCAGAAGTCTAGCAAAATAAATTTGACATATTCATAGGGGAAGTGAAATTTATTATCTGTTTTGTTTATGACCTTCAAGGAAAACTGTTATTAAGAAAATGTTATTACATTGGCCACATTATGAGAAAACTGGAACATGTTGTGACAACTGGAAAGAGTTGTGGAAAGAGATAGAGGAAGACAGTGTGAGGAAATTCTTGACAGGCTTGTGTCATGGCACAAAAGGGAGTCAACACATGAACTGATCCTTGCCATCGGAGATCACAATTTGTAGAGAAGCATGATTGCCCATGCCAGCTGAATGACGATGATGATTACATACAAGAAAATAATAATAAGTTCAATGTATTAATGAAAATAATTGTATGTTAATGTATCTTAACTCTTTATATACCAAGCAAGTCATCATATCTTTAGCTTCTGTTGTTGCAGCGAGTTCTTATATTAACCCACTCTGCCCTAGTTATTATTTGAACTCCAGACCCATACCATTTTTCAGAATACTTCAACATACTCTTTCCCATGTGCTTCCTTAGCTACTCTTTGAGAATTGCTTGCTTGCTTTCTTGTGTTCGCTGGCGTGAAATCCTGTATGTCGGATGAAGACATCCTGTTGTCCAACATCAGTGTGATGTCATACCGGACTGAGGTTTGCGTGAGTATCCGTTGTCCCATGTCTGGCTTATTGGCGTGCAGACTGGTGGTTCCTTGCCAATGTAGACACCTTGCAGTCTTGACAGACTAAAGTATGTGAGTGGAATGTGGCCAATATTCCATCACAATGTCTGGGCAGAGCTTCAGAGATCATGTGATGCCCAAACGACATGACCCCTCCCTCGGCCTAGTCTTGTGTATTCCAGAGGAATGGGTAACCAATACGTCTGGCACAAGGTAGGCTGCAGACGCTGGCGGCTCAGCGTCAATCCACCGAGACCTCACCACCACGAGCCGGTGGCGAGTTATGGCCAGACCCTGACACCCAAGGGACCCGGCTTAGAGACGTTCAGCCATGTCCCACATGCCGGCACGTAAGGCCATGTGATCAGCACAAAGTTATCCAGAGTCACCAGTGGGAACGCCGCGCCCCGCGAAGGGCAACGACGATTGGTTTTGAACTAATAAAAGCGCTCTTTCCGCGAGGGTCGGAGCTTGGTAAGCATGTATTAGCTCTAGAATTGCCACAGTTATCCAAGTAGGATCGTGTCATCTAAGGAACCTCGACTGATTTAATGAGCCATTTGCGTTTTCACCGTGAGACAGTGTGAACTGTGACATGCATGGCTTAATCTTTGAGACAAGCATATGACTACTGGCAGGATCAACCAGATATCTATCGGACAGACGGACTATTCACGCACACGCAAGCCAAGAGTAGCATCGCTAAAGCGCGCCCTCCCGGTACAAGGTGATACATGCAAAACCACTGGACGCCTACCGACGAGCTTTCAAGCTACGCCGGCAGGACTAACCGAAAAAAAAAGCTATATCAGCTTACTGACTGCAGGCCCACTACTCATCGAGAGAGAGTGGGCGCTTATCGAGACTTTGTCGAACGGTCGTACAAATTTTGCTCTTTTGCCCGCTCAAACCACGACCCTGGCTGCACGATGCGGTTACATTCTTGAAACGCCTGCCTCGCTAACTCAACGTTGGCTGGGAAGATCCCATTTTGGTGCACCTCACACAGCCATCCGAGACAACGAACGCTAGACGCACGCAGGCAGATACTCTCCGACTTCGGAAGAATCAGCGATCCTACTATGTTAGCCAGGACCCTGAAGAGACCTGTTGCCCAGGACACATGACTAGGACGTGTTAGTAGGTCTTGGCCAGTATAAAACTAGCCCTGGTGCCTTGGAAACACCTCTGCGTCCCTCTTTGAGAATTATTTAGTGATCTCTTTCTGTCACAAATTGTTGCTATTTTAAAATAACAGCCATCTGGGACATAAAGAGTGTCATCTTTTTATAAGAATGTTTTTGCTTCTTTATATACTTGACTTCACTCTTTATTCTTGTCTAAGATTTCTTTTCTCATCATATAAGAAATGTTGATTGCTTTATTCCTACCCACTGGATATTATTTCTTTACTCCTTATCTGTTCTCAGTAATTCCTTCCTTTTTTTTTTTGTTCAGTATTCTCATGGGGAAACCTATCTCTGTTACTTCACATAATTTTTCATTAATAGTCAACTTTGTGCCCTTTAATGTCATTTAGATTGAACCTAGCGAAATCTCGGCTATCACTTGAAGAATCGCCGAAATCCATTTTGAAAAACAGCGTAAAAATCCCGAAAACTATCAAAAAAACTATCAAAAAAAGTCCGTAAAAGTCCGTTCAAATTCATAATAGCGTGTTTACAAATGGCGGCCACGTTGTCAAGCTGTCGGCGAAAGTGAAAGTAGCTGTCGGAAAGCCAAGAGATCGCGTTTTTACAATGCATAATAGTATCGGACATAAACGGCCGATCCGCTCGTTTAAGCGATCGGCCGCTAACGACCGCTCTGCCCTGTAAAGGGTTAACATAAAACTTTACCTTGTGTTGTTTCAGCATTCTCTATTGTGTCTTATGTGGTAAAATGTACATAGATTATTTGTCATTCTGAAATATTAGAATGTTGCTGCTACTATTTGGCTGTTCTAATTTTTTTAAATTTTATTTTCTGGATCTGCTTTTCAGAATTATAATGCCTTTCTATGATCCAGATACAAACATGACATTTTTGATTGGGAAAGTGAGTATTTTGATTATCAAGAACATATTTTAAACATTTGCTAAGGTGTTTTACTTATGACTACACCAGCAAGACTGTACTGACAAGATTTTAAAGCTGGCAGAAAAACTATTTCCATGGAAGATTTCAGTTGGTTACAATAAAGTTGTGTTATTGGAGATTACTAGTACACGACTATATAATATTAACTGAAACACATACTTTAATAATGATTTGATAATGTTGTCACATGTTTTTTGCAAGAATGAATAAAATATTTCAAATAATTAGCCCAATGAGATTGAGTGAAAAAGAGACAGAGGAAAACCTAGATAGAAGTTTGACACCTTGGCATGGAGAAATGTTTGTATAAGAAGTTATTGGCGATTCACAAGTCAGAAAGTTATTGACAAACCTGGTAAGACACACACACAAACACATATCTTTGTCTCTCTTTCTCCCTCCATATTCCTGCCTCCCTTCTCTCTCTCTCTTTCTAAGCAAATCACTCTCTGTTGAGAATTTGAGATTGTTTTTTTTTGTACAATATCTTCATTATAATCTCTCTCTCTCTCTCTCTCTCTCTCTCTCTCTCTCTCTCTCTCTCTCTCTCTCTCTCTCTCTCTCTCTTCTCTTCTCTCTCTCTCTCTCTCTCTCACTCTCTCTCTCTCTCTCTGTGGGTGTGTCTGGGGGAGGGGGTGTTTTAGAGCTGTTGAAGGTATCAGCATTTTTCAATTGTTGCACTGAATGCATTAAAATATATAATATACATTAATTGCATATTATGCTAATGCTTTTCAGGGAGATATAACTCTGAACTTCCTAGAATTTACAGACAAAGAGCCATACTTAGCATCAGGTATGAATCTAGCTGAATACATAAACTCAATCTGAATACATTGCTTGACAACTTACATCTGCAGCAGCGAAACCAGAACTGACCAAGACCTTGCTCCTCTTAAAGTGATGGTGCTAGAAACAGGTTAGCTGAGAGAATTAGGTCAAGGTAGTCCTATAGCAGAAACTGCCCTGGGAAGTGTTAGATTGTCACATATTCTAGGTCGTGGCATATGAGGTGGTGTGGTCATTCCTTCGCACCACCTTTCCTTCCCAGACAATTCGCGGAAAATTCAGAAAATTATCTGATGCCTATTTTTTATGAGGCTGTGTTAACCCCAGAACTGCAGTGGTAAAAAAAAATAATTCTGCCTCTTCTGAGGATTTAATTTGACCACTGTCTTGGTAGGCAAGCACACTGACTACTGTCACTGAAGCTGAGAGAGTAGGAATCAGAAGAGTCCCATAAATGCCATCCTAGAGTCTGATGTTTTGGCTGAAATGCTCTAATATCACAGATGTTTGGTAAATGGATACAATACAATCAGTGCTTTTGTCAGGACAGATGAAAAAGAATTATTCATTGTGACATTTCAATTGTGTGCCTCCATTATAAGGAACGTTTAATTGGTTGCCTCCATAATAAGTGTGATATTGGGTGCCTCCATGTTATAGTAGTACAACTTTCTAGCATTGTGGATGTCCAAAGTGTGGTCCTGGTGGCTATTTTCTTATTTAATTTGTTACACTTCATAAATATGTATAGAGAAATCTATTGCTTTTCAAGTTATTTTTGAGTTATTAATAAACAATTTGTTTTTATGCGAGCAAGTTTTCATATAGAACATAGACATTGTTTGGAGAAGAAATAAAGTCTGGCAAACACAAGAGACACCATACAGGTCTTAGTTTGCAAATTAAGACCTTTTGAAATACTAGAACATGCTTTTGTAAGAAGCTTAAACAATTTTGATCAGGTTAATAGGCAATCTGTGAAATGCGTAAGATGATAACACTGTTGCTGAAACACACTAGAAGATGAGAAAAGATTTTTATTGCAAATAAAAAAGTAAAAATTATTAAAAGTCAAATAAACACATTGTATGAATACACAGATAGATGTCATCATCATCATCAAGTGACATGCCGACTGGCGAAGGCGTTCATGACTCCCCACAGATCTCAGTCTTTGGTTTTCTGGATCAACTCTACCGTTGATATTCCTCTATGCCACCATCGCAATCCATCCAGCATAATTTCTCTTGGTCTGCCTCTGAATCTCTTCCCCTCGTTCTTCCCAGTTGTCACGATGTTCTCCAATGCCTCTCTTCTCATCACTTTGATTAAAATAGACAAGATAATGACGCTATTTTTGAAACACTTAAAAAGGTGACACAGTTGTTTGTAAGAAAATGAAACTTTAGGCAAAGGAATGGTGTGTGAAAAACACAAGAAGATGACTTTGGTGTGAGTGAGAATGTAAAGTCCTGGGCATGGAAATCAACACAGTGTGGATCGCTTGTGTCCTCCTCCTCCCAATGCATGTCCCTGGTGCAACCTATAGATTTCAGCAAGATGTTGATTTTGTAATCAGGTCAGTATATTCCTGATCAGAATTGTTCCCAAACGTCGTAGCATGCCATTCTTGTCCAGCAGTGAGTGGAAAGTGTGGTTGGAATATTAAAATACAATCAGTCATTTAGTAACAGTTTGAAAATGTTAAAAAATATAAGTAATTTTC
The DNA here is from genome assembly GCA_963921405.1 of Cepaea hortensis. Lineage (NCBI taxonomy): Eukaryota > Metazoa > Mollusca > Gastropoda > Stylommatophora > Helicidae > Cepaea > Cepaea hortensis. Next base: position 123,768,812 of record OY992879.1, read on the forward strand.
TGATTAATTTTGTTACATGTGCTAAACATGTGTATAAACTTGTTTTATTTGTCATTAGTCAAAAAATATGTGCCATGAATAGATTTTTATTCTGAAAGTGTGACCAGAAGAAAACCAGATTGGAAGCCATCCCCTTACACATAGATAAAACCATTTATCTAGTGGCCAGTATTTAAGTTGCTGAGTGTGCCTACCACTTTTCATTAGACTCACACATATAAAGAAAATTTCACACATAATGTTTTAGAATTACACATACAATCCCCCAGTCATTTCTGTATGTCAGCTCCGCTCTCTATTTTTTTACAATGAACAGCTGGTGTTGATAGAACAGAGCAGATCAAAGGTGCAGCCCTAGTTCCTAAAAGAGCCATGGCTTTGATGGAAGGGGAGGTTAACAGACTCTTAGTCTTGTCTCAAAGAACAATTACTCCTGTCCAATACATTGTACCCCGGAAGGTAAGATAGACAAAAAGTAAACATGTATCTTTGTCTCTCCTTCTCTCTCCATATTCCTGCCTCCCCTCTTTATCTTTCTATGCACATCTCTCTCTCTCTCTCTCTCTCTCTCTCTCTCTCTCTCTCTCTCTCTCTCTCTCTCTCTCTCTCTCTCTCTCTCTCTCTCTCTCTCTCTCTCTCTCTCTCTCTCTCTCTCTGTCTGTCTGAAGGTAAGATAGACAAAAAGTAAACATGTATCTTTGTCTCTCCTTCTCTCTCCATATTCCTGCCTCCCCTCTTTATCTTTCTATGCACATCTCTCTCTCTCTCTCTCTCTCTCTCTCTCTCTCTCTCTCTCTCTCTCTCTCTCTCTCTCTCTCTCTCTCTCTGTCTGTCTGTCTGTCTGTCTGTCTGTCTCTGTCTCTGTGGGTGGGTGGGGGAATGTGTGCATACGCGAACACACATTAAAATAGTAAAGGACCCCTTTTCACACCGTGAGTCGTGTTGGCTATGTCGTGCTAGCCCCATATGTTTAGACAGTGTTTCCCAAGCGTTTCAAGCAGAGGGCCATATCTACTATTTTCGGTAGTTAAGCAGGCCTCAATGTTATAAAATTATAAAAGTCGTGCAATATCATTCTTACCTTTCTTAACTTTCGTCAACAAAATCCTAAAACTTTACAGGCAGTCAGTGTCAGTAATACACTGCGGTCATTTGTTGGTTTAAAATCAAAAGTTCATTTAACAATACATTTTTAATCAGTTTCGAAAATCGCTATTAATGTAATTAATTTACAATTGCAACTGTTCTTCATAACCAGTTACTTAAGTTCAGATGCCAGTTTATCAATGTCTAGGCAAAAATCTGTCGTGCTCAAAGTCATAAGCGCAGCTAGGTTACTGTCAGTGAGTCTGGAACGTTACTTGTTTTTTATAATGGTCAATGGGGAAAATGACTGCTTGCATCTGCAAGTCGAACCAAAACGACAAATGTACCTTTGGGCGAATGAACGCAAGTGTTCAAATTGTTCGACAGACAATAGTCGCCAGAATGAAATCATATGACCAGCTGAAGGTGATGCAGGCAGCTCCAGAAATTTACATCTCACGGGCTGACGGGGTGCTCCGAGTGCATTTTTGAAATTATTAAAATAGAGGCCTCGCGTGCCACTTTCTGACAGATGGTGGGCCACAAGTGGCCCGCGGGCCGTGGTTTGGGAACCTCTGGTTTAGACAAAGGCCACTCTATGGGTGATGGCAATATCAAGCCCTGCCACCTTTACTGCCCAGAAATTACCTGGTACCTATTATAGAGGGGGTCAACCTGGCAGTCCAGGTCAATGGAAAACATTCAGTGTGTATTTGCGTGCATGCATGTGTGTGCCTGTATGTACGTGCATATGCCTGTTTACAGGTAATGTATATTTTGGTTACTGGTTAACAGAAATGATATCACTGTATTCTGGAACACATGCATAAGCACCCTGCCTTCATCTGTGCATTTCAAAGTGTGTGGATATTAATTACCCCCATGGCATGTTCTGGAAACAATCACCAGTACTGAAGAATAAATGTGTCAATAGATACAATAAGGCCAGTCTCTCTGGCCGAGGGGTTACAACACTTTCTCCGTAATCCCGTTTATCACGCAGAGTCTCGTAGCGGTCAAGAGCTGGGAGCGGTTCTACACCCGCTGGTGACTTGCGGGATAACTGAGCCTGCCGCTCAGAAAGCAATGGCAAACTACTGAGCGTAATCTTGCCAAGAAATCAACAGACAGCTGAAAGATGCTGCTGTTGACAGCGATGTCCTGTAAAGGATATGCAATTTTTTTTTAGATACAATAAGAGCATTGATAACCCCTGACTTCCTGACACCATGATGCCACAACTGAACAATGACAACAAGAGATGTTGTTCCTGTGGTTTGTGAATAGTAGGGAAGACATTAAGTTTTAGCTCTTAAGTTTGATTTATTGTCATTCAAGTCACTGAGGCCCTGAAAAGGACTTGTATCCATTGAGTGAGATTGACATAGAGACTTGCCTTTGAAGATGTTCTTGGAAGAAAAGACAGCTAACTTTATACTGGGAGTCTCTGTGGTGAAGTGGTCAAGTCATCTGCCTTGCGCTCCAAAGGTTGTGGGTTCGATTCCGGCCTACGTCTTTCGGTTCATGAGTGCATTTTTTTCAGGTCGCCCTGCAGAAAGAGACCGAACCATATGGGACAAAACCCGGGACAATGAAGTCGATCCTCTCGACTTTTAAGACTTTGTTCTTTAAGACATTATACTGACAACATCATCCCTCAAATGCTGATTGGTCTGCACAAAAGTGGAGCTAGCACCATTTACCCAATAAGCCTCAAGGCGTGTAAAAGTATCCTTATTCTAGTTTATATTTTATAGACCTCACATATTTCTTAATCGGGCATAAGTCAAATCAAATCACAAACATCAATCAAATCACAAACATCAGACCACACTGCTTTATCTAGTGATCAATTGAAAGAGAATCACAAACATCAGACCACACTGCTTTGTCTAGTGATCAATTGAAAGAGAATCATGGTCTTTTGGGGGTTTTTATGTTTGCATTCTCTTGCTTTGAACTCAAGCATAGTCCGTATACATTCTACTACTTCTAGTGCAATGGATTGTTTTTTTTGTATGTGGATTAGCTTTCCCTATTATCAGTGTCTCCCGCCATCAGGGGAACCCACTCCGACTTCTGAGGTAGAGTCATGGTTCTGTCACATTTATGCAGTCTGTTGTGGGAGGCTGAGCACCATGTGTTTGCATGCAGTTGTAATGTACAATCTGTTAACAATAGACTGATTCACAAGAAAAATAAAAACATTTTATTGTGGAGTTTTTATAGCTGTTCTTTTCTGCAGTCTTACAGGGATTTCCACTCGGATCTTTATCCTGATACTCAGGATGGAGTGCCTGGGCTTTCTGCTGACCAATGGGAAGCAGGAGAGTCTGCACAAGTAAGTATGACATAGTCATATTTATGTAACAAATTGCTCTTGTTTTTCAGTGTGAGTGTTAATTTTACCTCATTGTACCTAGTATTAGCTGTTCTTTATTGTACCTAGTCTTAGCGGTTCTTTATTGTACCTTGTCTTAGCTGTTCTTTATTGTACCTTGTCTTAGCTGTTCTTTATTGCCCATGTATGTTCATGTATGTATGTGTATATGTTTGTGTGGGTATGTGTGCATGCATGCAGTGTATGCGAGGGAGTGTGTATTTGTATGTTATTGAGTGTGTGCATAATTGTGAGAGTTTGTGCAAGTGATATAAGTATGTATGCAGGTATGTATGAGTGTGTGGATGTTTATGAATGTGTGTGTGTACGTGTGTCTGCCAGTCTCATAAAATGGCAATATGCATTGTTTATGTTTATAAAATCCATTTGACAATGTTTCCTATGTGAATGCAATATGCCCACTTGATGAATAACAGATGAGTGATTGGAAGGGCCGAATGTAAGACGGGCCTGCATGCCCAATTTGTTACCCTTTGAAAATAAAGCTTGTTTGTTCGTTCGTTTGTCCCTAGTCTTAGCTATTCTTTATTGTACCTAGTCTTAGCTGTTCTTTATTGTACCTAGTCTTAGATGTTCTTTATTGTACCTAGTCTTAGCTGTTCTTTATTGTACCTAGTCTTAGCTGTTCTTTATTGTACCTAGTCTTAGCTGTTCTTTATTGTACCTAGTCTTAGCTGTTCTTTATTGTACCTAGTCTTAGCTGTTCTTTATTGTACCTAGTCTTAGCTATTCTTTATTGTACCTAGTCTTAGCTGTTCTTTATTGTACCTAGTCTTAGCTGTTCTTTATTGTACCTAGTCTTAGCTATTCTTTATTGTACCTAGTCTTAGCTGTTCTTTATTGTACCTAGTCTTAGCTGTTCTTTATTGTACCTAGTCTTAGCTGTTCTTTATTGTACCTAGCCATAGCTAGTATATGTAGCATTTCAGTGTTACATGTATGAAATAGCCACATAGTTTGGTTCAGGAGTCGTGCTCCTTCAACGTTTTTTTGTGTGCTTTTATTAAAATATTAGGTAAAACTGATCAAACTGGAGCCAGACAAACAGCTCATCAGAAGGGAGAGACGAGGAACACTCATTTATGGCTCCCAGCCTGAATCAACAACACAAAAAGTGTCCAGTCAGAAAGCAGACAAGGAAAAAAATGGGAAAGCTTCAGCTGGCCAGGTAAGTAATATAAAATGTTAATTGGCATGTCTTACTTTAAGTTTTCCTGGAAAGATTGATTCTTTGGGTCTTGTGAAATAATTAGAAACAGAAAAATGTTCAACGTTGTTATTTGCTAAGGATTACCTGGCTGCCAGCTATTTTGGTTGTACTGCTTTGCACTTGTCTTCTTTCAATCATCTTCACTCCCTGGGCATATTCATGTAATAGATGAGATGGTCTCCATTCTGTATGATCTTCTGCCAGTTTATTCCAACTCCCAGACATTTTTGTCTCATCTGCTAGATATTATGTGTACGGTCTTCGATGAATTCATTATGTGATTATCATTCATCATCCATCACCATTTGTAATACAACATGCTAACATTCATTGCTATATATAACATCTTAAACATATATTTAAAATCAATCAGGTGCCATCTCCACAATGAAGGTTGGCTGTAGTGGATCTCCAGCACTGTATGTCTCTCGCCCTGACTGTACATTCTGTAAGACTGATGTTCGTCCATCTCTTGATTTTATCTTCTCACTTGTATCATTGCCTGTCTCTTGCTAGCTTGCACTCAACCTTGCCCTCCAGTATGGTTTTTTATAAGATTATTATGTCTTTTAACATGGACGAAATATTTCACTTGCCTTTTTTTTATTTCTTTCATCAACTCTCTTTTCATTCCGTTTTTTCTAGAACTTCTGTATTTGATTGTGTTTGTTTCCATGAAATACGACATATTCTTCTGTTTATCCACATCTCCAAGGCCCTTATTGGAATTTCTAGTTCCTTGTTCAATGTCCAGGCTTCTGCGCCATACAGTAGTAATGAATATATATAACATTTGACAATTCTCACTTTTAATGTGTTGTTAATCTCTCTAGATGTTAATACAGATTTCATGCTGTTGAAAGCATTTTTGGCCATTCCTATTCACTTTTTGACTTTTTCACTTCTGCCATATCTGTTATTACATGTACAAGATAGGAGAAGCTTGTTATTTGTTCTAGTATCTCCCTGTTCACTGTGATGTTCATTGATGACATTTCCTTTCCACTGCTAATTATCATAGTTTTAGTTTTTAGGATGTTAATATCTAAGCCACATTCTGCACTATGCCTGTTTACTTGTTCCACTAGGTTTTGTAACTCTTTCTCACTTTCTGCTAGTAACACGGCATCGTCAGCATACCTATACATATATTAAAAATATTACATAGCATAGTTGTCATTCTGGTGATCGTAATCTTAGCATGTAATTAATTTCAGACACATTTCAAGAACTTTAAAGTTTATATACAGTGCATGTATTATATGTAAGTTAAATAACAATTATATATTGTAGTTGTACACAATAATGTTATTTCACTGATAAAGCCTAAAAACTGACTATTATAGCTTAACATTTTAGTCTTATTGTTTCTCTGTGGTATATAAATACCCAGATGGCTTGACTACATAGTAGAATAGGAAATAGAACACAGGCTTTATCTAACATTTAGGGATGGTGAGAGATGACAACCATGATCACCCATGCTTAACTGCATGGCACGTGATGATGATGACATATCTTGGCAGACTTTCATTACTATCTACATCTCAAGATACTTTGAAGTATTTTTAAATTGTCAACATCACCTAAATAGATTTTTAAAATCCAATATGCATTGATTCTTGACTTGTAATAATGTTTTCTAGAATTATCTGAAAATTGTCTAGAAAGGAAAGGTGGCCAAAGAGAGAACTAATCACCTCACCTCACCTCACTTCACCATACTATAACTATTATATGTGAAGTCCTAACACTAGACTGCCATATTGTAGTATCTGCCTGGGTGACCTTTTACCTCAGTAATAATTCTCTCGTAGACAAAGAAATCACAATCATATGCCAAAAAGCAAGTGTGTTTATATATCAACTATCACCCATACTGAAACATCTAAATATACCTATGTCTGCAAAACAACAGATAATAAATACCATATTCGCACCAATCCATTGCTAACAATGTCAAACTTGGATATTATCCAAATCACACTTAGGCAAAATCAATACCTGTGAGAAGAGATGCTTACAGAGAGCTGCCAACTTAACTATCCGAGGCCGAATAAGAAAAGATGTTATCAGACAGTGGGACCAACACTTTGTGCCACATAATTTGAAAGGCAGAAGATCAAATGGTTCATCCATCTCATTATAATGCAACACCATCAACTACCAGCACTGGTGCTTATCAAAGAAGATCTGATACAAGAATAAGAGGGTTCCCAATAAGAACATTGATTGACAACATCAGACATTGTATAATCACATGAAATGACACTATCCGTTGCCATCTATCAAACGCTGGAGTGTCAACTATTCCTCCTCACAGCGTGTGATGACAAAAATGGAAGATGATGATGATAAATAATTACCTCTGGGCATTGGATAAGAGTCTGTTGACAATGAAATATCTAAAACCTGGGTCTCGACCAAGCTTGGCTGTATGTCCTGTGCTGAAGCATGACCTAGATACATCTTAATATTCCTCTCCGCAGATGTGAAGTTCCAGTACAGGTCTTGCACAACCCACTGGTTTGTCAGCTTGGAGAAAGGAAGGAAATTTCTGCAGCACAGTACCTGCAGAGAAGGTACTTGGGTACTGGGTTGGGAGGAATGTCTCTACACCAGCCTCATTCTGATAGATGCAAGTACTTCTCAGGGCTCAAACCACCTGCATGTCCAGGCATCAGACTCAAGAAACTCCCTCTTCCAAAGGATTCATCAGCCAACCTCTGTAATAATTTTGCTGCTTCTAAAGAAGTCATTTCTAGCATTTTCTTTAGCCATGCATGTAACTCTGACTTTTGTTTTCTAGAACACAAGCAGCGGTGACTCTTTACCAAAGCAAGAAAAGGTCAACCAGGTTAAAGACATTCATCCAGACACTTCCCCTCCAGTTAAAGAAGAGGTCAAATTAACTTCGCAGAAAGTGGACAAGAACTCACAGAAACCAGACAAACCCATTATAACTCAGAAACTTGCTAAACCATTTGCAGGTGACAATTGATTGTTATTTCTAATTATTTATAAAATGTTTTGTATGGCAAAAAATCTTGCAATGTGAATAAACAAATTAAGAAGACCTTCAAGGCAACAAAGATACAGTTTCTGAGATGAAATTTGCAAATACCTTGGACTGTCAGAATAACTAACAACAATTTCTTGAAAGAGACCACTGAAAGCTAGAACATTATATGCAACTATAAGAAAGAGATAGTATTCTGTGGTCATATAATGAGAAGAAAGGCATTGGAGAACATTGTGATGACTAAAAAGATCAGCGATAGAAAAGGTAAAAGCAGACAAAGAGAGATTATACTGGATGGTCTTAGACAGTGGCAAGAAGAATACCATTAATAGAATTGATCCAGGACAACATGAACCAAGATCTTTGGAGAGACATAAACGCCCATGCCATTTGACAAGGCACATAATGATGATCAGTGTGACCTTGATTATATGTCATTAAATTATATAAATTATACAGTATTCAGTTGCCAGTTGGTTTTCAGAAGGTGATATAGTCACTGTTATAGTCACTGTTACTTTACGAGGGTTCTGGTACTCATTTTATGGATTGGGAACAACCCCATTTGTGTACTTATATGAAAGAAATATCATGACACTACAATTATGTTTTCACTCTGGTTGTAATTGTGCTCCAGACTTAGTGAAGAACGAAATCTGTAAAACTTCAGTGTACACTACAGTTAGTCTGTTCTCGTGTATCACCACATGGCAGGTCCTTGGCAGAATGCCACCCTCACCATAGCAAACTGTTCAGATTTCTCTCATGTATCACTACATGGCAGGTCCATCACACAGTTCAGATTTCTCTCATGTATCACCACATGGCAGAGTGCCATCCTCAGCACATCACACAGTTCAGATTCTCAATCCTTGACCGGTTCCCTAGCTTTATGTATTCTCAGGCCTGTGGTGTCCTGAATTGTTCTGTATCCGTCTTCATGCTGGTGAACCTTTGCACCTTCTTCCAGGAACAACGTCGACCATCACTGTTCTTTCCAGGTCACTGTGTTGTCTCTACTATGGCCACAGTATTTCAGTTTCCAGAACATGGTGGTGTGTATGAGGCAGTTTCCAGAACATGATGGTGTGTATGAGGCAGTTTCCAAAACATGATGGTGTGTATGAGGCAGTTTTCAGAACATGATGGTGTGTATGAGGCAGTTTCCAGAACATGATGGTGTGTATGAGACAGTTTCCAGAACATGGTGGTGTGTATGAGGCAGTTTCCAGAACATGATGGTGTGTATGAGGCAGTTTCCAGAACATGATGGTGTGTATGAGGCAGTTTCCAGAACATGATGGTGTGTATGAGGCAGTTTCCAGAACATGATGGTGTGTATGAGGCAGTTTCCAGAACATGATGGTGTGTATGAGACAGTTTCCAGAACATGATGTGTATGAGGCAGTTTCCAGAACATGTGTATGAGGCAGTTTCCAGAACATGATGGTGTGTATGAGGCAGTTTCCAGAACATGATGGTGTGTATGAGGCAGTTTCCAGAACATGATATGTATGAGACAGTTTCCAGAACATGATGTGCATGAGGCAGTTTCCAGAACATGATGGTGTGTATGAGGCAGTTTCCAGAACATGATGGTGTGTATGAGGCAGTTTCCAGAACATGATGGTGTGTTTGAGGCAGTTTCCAGAACATGATGGTGTGTATGAGGCAGTTTCCAGAACATGATGGTGTGTATGAGGCAGTTTCCAGAACATGATGGTGTGTATGAGGCAGTTTCCAGAACATGATGGTGTGTATGAGGCAGTTTCCAGAACATGATGGTGTGTATGAGGCAGTTTCCAGAACATGATGGTGTGTATGAGACAGTTTCCAGAACATGATGGTGTGTATGAGACAGTTTCCAGAACATGATGGTGTGTATGAGACAGTTTCCAGAACATGATGGTGTCTAGTTTCCAGAACATGATGGTGTGTATGAGGCAGTTTCTAGAACATGATGGTGTGGATGAGACAGTTTCCAGAACATGATGGTGTGTATGAGACAGTTTCCAGAACATGATGGTGTGTATGAGACAGTTTCCAGAACATGATGTGTATGAGACAGTTTCCAGAACATGATGTGTATGAGGCAGTTTCCAGAACATGATATGTATGAGGCAGTTTCCAGAACATGATGGTGTGTATGAGGCAGTTTCCAGAACATGATGGTGCGTATAAGACAGTTTCCAGAACATAATGGTGTGTATGAGACAGTTTCCAGAACATGATGTGTATGAGACAGTTTCCAGAACATGATGTGTATGAGGCAGTTTCCAGAACATGATGTGTATGAGACAGTTTCCAGAACATGATGATGTGTATGAGGCAGTTTCCAGAACATGATGGTGTGTATGAGGCAGTTTCCAGAACATGATGGTGTGTATGAGGCAGTTTCCAGAACATGATGGTGTGTATGAGGCAGTTTCCAGAACATGATGGTGTGTATGAGACAGTTTCCAGAACATGATGGTGTGTATGAGACAGTTTCCAGAACATGATGGTGTGTATGAGACAGTTTCCAGAACATGTTGGTGTGTATGAGACAGTTTCCAGAACATGATGGTGTGTATGAGACAGTTTCCAGAACATGATGGTGTGTATGAGACAGTTTCCAGAACATGTTGGTGTGTATGAGGCAATTCCAAGAACATGATGGTGTGTATGAGGCAATTTCCAGAACATGATAGTGTGTATGAGACAGTTTCCAGAACATGATGGTGTGTATGAGGCAATTTCCAGAACATGATGTGTATGAGGCATTTTCCAGAACATGATGTGTATGAGGCAGTTTCCAGAACATGATGGTGTGTATGAGGCAGTTTTCTTCGATGGTCAGACTTTATAGAATGTCAGTATTTTCCTACTATTTGGTCTGTATTATTCTAAGAATGTTTCTTTAAAATTTAGGTTCACAAGCCCCGATTCTCTTCTCATGCATCCGTTTGATACATTTTTAGTTTTGGTTTTGGTTAAGCAACACATTCATTACACGCAGATATGTCCTTAAGCGCTCCAGTCTCCTTGTATAGATGACACAAGGAGGATCTCAGCACAGTGCGCACCCATGCTACACTGGCGAGGATCCAAATGTATGTAAGGTTGACAAGAATCACACATGCTGTAATATTTGTGTTGTAGGTAGTTTTTTCTCATTCTGAAATTGTTCCTGGACAGCGCCTGTTTTGCCTGCTTCTCTTTATTTCCAGTTGCTGAGGTATTTTTTACTTATGCAATATAAGCACAGGTCCTGTTTTTCTTACAACAAAACAATGGATGTTTTTATTAACAGTCAAACAATACTTTGAATATAGATGACTTGAACTCTCTTGAATATAGATTACTTTCTCCCTGTGTAAGATAACAATTCCTGTCCACTAAATGATAGAGAAGTTACTAATATAATAATGATGATCACATAATAATCATCATCATCATCATCATCATGTCCCATTTCAATAAGCATGGGCAATCTCATGGTTTGCCATCTCATACTATAACTAAAGCATTGAATCAGTTCTGTGTTCTTCTCCTGATCATGCCATGTGGCCAGGCAAATTGGGTATTTATCACCTCACCTTTCCCTTGCTCTCTTCCCATCACATTTGCATGTTGAGTTGTCACTAAGTTTTCCATTTTTGTCTCTTCATAATGTGCCAACAAAATCTTGATGATACCAAGCAATGATGATGATTTTTTTTTTTAAATTCGCATATCACCACATCACACAGGACATCGCTGTCAACAGCAGCATTTTTCAGCTGTCTGTTGATCTCTTGGCAAGATTACGCTCAGTAGTTTGCCATTGCTTTCTGAGCGGCCGGCTCAGTTATCCCGCAAGTCACCAGCGGGGGTCGAACTGCTCCCAGCTCTCGCCCGCTACGAGACTCTGAGTGATAAACGGGATTATGGAGAAAGTGTAGTAACCCCTCGGTCAGAGAGACCGGCAATGATGATGATACCAACAATAATAATGATAACACATATTAATAATACCTGTACTCACATTTCTCATCCTCTAATCAGGTGTCAGGCAGTCTAAGTTTCGACACATGCAAGGCTCCTTGCTCCACCCCAGCTCATTCATCACCAACATCAGAAATGTATGTAAGACAGTACCAGGAGAAGGTAATGTGTTTGCTGCAAACATCGCCAGGTGTGCTGTGCCCATTGATGGTGCCGGTGGCTGTCTGCAGGTTTTTGAGGTAAATACTGAAATACAATGAAACATCACTTGTGTGTGGTAGATTAATTTTTACGTAGGTCTATCTTTCCTGCATATTTTAACTTAAATTGATCTCCCTTGCTATTACTTTGAAATCAGGTCTACCTCTCTTGCTCTCTAGATAAAACTACAGGTGCTTTCCTCTTCTCCTCATCCCTCCCACACATGTTATAAGTAATTAATCTCAGGCATTACAATGCAATGGGTTCAAACTCACATTGAAGTGAATTTATTTAATTGATCAAGGCTCACAAGTTGACCCAGGAAATGTCTTGAGAAGTGAAGGCAGGTGGCATTACATTGACCTCATCATCCTTCGAGTGTTTATTGGTCTATAGACATATAGACTAGCACCATATGCACTCTATAGAAATATAGACTAGAACCATATGCACTCTATAGAAATATAGACTAGCACCATATGCACTCTATAGAAACATAGACTAGCACCATATGCACTCTATAGAAACATAGACTAGCACCATATGTACAATGCATCTTAAGGCATGTAAAATGGTCTTTTACTTACTTTACCTTTTACTGAAATGTAACAATGTGTCTTCACTAGGACGTTATTAGTATTGTTACATCTAAAAATGTACTTAACAATTTCTTGTTTTTAGTGTTGTTACATATAAAAGTCTACTTTCTCCTTTACTTGTTTTTAATATTGTTACATCTAAACGTATACTTTCACAGGATTTGTTTTCTAGTATTGTTACATCAAAAAGTGTACATTCATAAACACTTATTTTTAGTATTGTTGCATCTAACAGTGTACTTTCACAAGGATTTGTTTTTAATATTGTTACATCTAAAAGTATACTTTCACAAGGATATGTTGTCTAGATTGTTACATCTAAAAGTGTATATCCATAAAGACTTGTTTATAGTATGTACATCTGACATCATAAAGTGAATAGCATTGTAGGGCATATGATACGTTGGTGTTTGGTCATTTGCCTGGTCATAAACATACCAACAGGCTTACTGTATCATGTACAGATATAAACATGAAAGAGTAAGCACATTTGTTGCACAAATGGAATATATATAGTAGTTAATTATTGCACCTTGCAGTTTGATCAAGGCTGCCGCCTTCAAGACACTGGGGTTCCTGTGTTACAAAATGGCAGCAAGGTGGCTGACTTTGCCTGGGATCCTTTTGATAATAGCAGACTTGTTGTTGGTAGGTTTGTGAATTGTTTTCATGATTTTGTGTTTGTTGTGTTTTATTGTAATCATCAAACTAACCCAACATTCTCTTGTAGTGTAGCCATTGTAGGATAGTTTTAACATAAAATTGTTTCTTATCTTAATTTACTTACGAGGGGAAGTCAATAAGTAAGTCACAGATGGCTGTAGAAAAATAACTAAATATGACAACTTGAAACCAGTTTATTTTCATACATACATTGTCCCTTTATTTCTCAACATAATTTCCACCAACATTGATGCACTTATCCCATTGTTTTATCAGTCCTCCCAAACCGGTTGCATAGAACTGCGTGCTTTATTTTCTGAACCACGTTTTCACTTCACATTCAACTTCGGCGTAATTCGCGTCCTTGAGAAAATTTTTCTACCCAGCTATGCAGCGCTTTACAGGACAAACATTTGTCAGCATAAACAGGAAGCATTTCCTTATGAATGGCCTTTGCAGGCAGTCCTTTTGCCCAAAAAAAAATCACAACAGCTTGTTGCTCTTTGGTTGTACACTCCGTAAGTACAGTCGCCATTTTTTTATGCGCTGCGCATGCGTATGAGACACCCAGTGCCACCTGACGAACGGGAATATAAAGTTTGATGTTGCTGTCACCTAATGACACCTGTAGAAAACACGAACTACATTTACCTGCCATCCCACAGAACTGTGTGACTTACTTATTGACTCGCCCTCATCATTTAAACTTTAATTTCCTGTTTATGCTTAGTCGTCATTCTTAATCTTGTCTTTTCTGTCCTCCACACACACATACACACTCATACAGAGAGATCCTTAATTTTGTTTACCAATTCCGGTGAGATGCTGCACAAGAAATCAATCCCAGATTCATCATGGTGGTTGCTAGATGTTACACCATAGAGATGTCTTGTCTTTTCATATACAGTTTTGTTGTGGTGTATTTGTTTTATATCTAGCCATATTCTTTTGGGTATCTATTTGCTATTTCTACTAGAGGAGGCAATCTTTGTGTCATATCAAGTTAGCACTACAGTTTTTTATAAGACTTAATTAGTAATTATCAACATTGTTGGGAGATGAAATTCAATAATAAGGAAAGGGTCTCAGTCAGGGTGTGAGTTGATGTTAAGTTTAGTAGCTTCGAGAGCTGTGTGAAGTTCAGTTGATCTTGTAAATGCATGTTGCTTACCTGCCAGGAAGGACTCTAGGTCATCGCAGATCTCCAATACCTCAGATCATATAAGAGTGAACAACTGAAATGATGGAGTTTGTCCAACAGTAACATCCAGTATGGTTTAAACTGTCCTTCAGTGTCATAGAGTGATACGAATCACTTGTTTCATTGTTCAATATACGATGTTCCTTTCATCTGGCCCCTGCTGAATAAACAATTTCCTTGTAACATAAAATGCTGGGCAATTTGTTGAAGCTGGATTCTATTCGTGTATCTTGAGTGACATTTGTTGCATTCATAGTGAGAAAATCATACTCTGGTCTCTTTTTTGTCACATGATTAATGTTTATCAGGATAGAATATATATCTGCAGACCTGTCTTCTACTGTCCCCATTAGCGTATCATCTTTACCAAGTTTAATTTCTTATTAATTATTTGGCTTTTCTGTGTTCGGTTTTTGTTTTGATTCCCATTGTGCTTGTTGTAGCCCAGGCAACCTTACAGTGAGTTGTTGATCACTTAATGTGAGTGCAGTAATCTGTTCCTGATGTGTGAAATTGTAAGGTGTATGATAAGGAGCCATGCCCATGCTTATACATAATGTCCTCATTGAGGTGGTCATTTACAGTTCAGCATTATACAAGTGCACACCAACATTTCACATATCAGTTATATTAAATTGTTGTTTTCTTTATCATACAAGTCCACACAAACATTTCACATATCAATTAATGTTAAATTATTGTTTTCATTATCATACAAGTGTACACCAACATTTCACATATCAATTAATGTTAAATTATTGTTTTCATTATCATACAAGTGTACACCAACATTTCACATATCAGTTATGTTAATTTGTTGGTGTCTTTCACTAATGCATTACTAATCTACTGTTTGATCTCTCTTGACAGCTCTCGACAATGCCAAGATTAATGTGTGGCGAATTCCAAAAGGAGGAATAACAGAATTTGTTGATGAGCCTGAATTCTCTCTCAGAGGTCTGGACATAGTTATGCTTATTTGCTCATTTATTTCCCATCACCAAAATCATCACAATTTTATGTTAACCTTTCTTCCAGTCCACAATCTATATCTAGTTATATATATCTATATCTAGAGTATCTATATTTAGTTACTCTGTGTGTTGTTTTTATGCATGTAAGCAGTTGTCATCACTACTAACTCAGGTTTTAAACTTTTTACCGAAGCCTTATTAATTTATGTGAGGATTATATTATGACTTCTTGTGCAGATTAAATTCATGTCTAATGTAAATACATTTCTTTTTAATGCTTAAATGGGTGTTTGAAAGGTCATTCTTGCACTCTAGTAAAGTTAACTCTTCTGAAATGCACTGTTCATTTCCTTTGGTTGGGTTAACAAACAAACTAAAAGTAGAGCACTCTTTTACTTGTGACTGGAGTATGTTCAGGACATGGTTTGATGTTCATATTTCATGAAACAAATGATATGCACAGATTAACAAGGTCAATATTATGCTGCTAACCTTTATTGTATTCTGGTGATCTTCTGATGCAAGACTGGTTAACCTCAAAGTTGTAATTGTGAAACAAATAATCATAAAATTATACTATCACTGGGGATTGAACTCTGACCAACTGTGTTGGTAAGTGAACACACTTGTGCTATCAAGACTCCAGTTTAGTTGGGTGTAGTAAATTAGCACTGTCCCAGCAAGTATGGACTTCATTCTCACACAGAATGATATGTTTTTGTGTAGTCACCTAGGTTTCTCATATTGTCTTGATCCTCTTGTACCTTGCTGTGTCGAGGTGAAGCATAAACAGTGTGAGAGTGCCCGTTTGTGGGCTTCATGTATTGAGATTCCCATGGACTCTGTTATTCCCTCTGTCTATTGTTTACATGGCTGGCCTCTTCTGCTGCTTCCATTTGGTCTGTACATCAATGCTTGTTGTGGTATACTGTTAGTTGATAGCCTAGTTGTATGGCCGAACCATTTATCTTGCTGTTTTTTTTAATGAAATCTGGCGCTGCTATAACTCCCACTTTAGTCTGATTTCTTCATTTATGATTTTCTATCTCCTTGTTATGTTGAGTATTTTATTCAGGAATCTAATTTCCGTTATTATAATTTCTTTTCTCTTTTTCCATCAGTGTCCAGGCTCGGCATTGGTAGCATAGAGTAGATTGGAAGATTGTATTGCTGAGTGCTAATTTTGTGTGCATTTTTTAGCATCTACTGATACATGTTTGTTCTTTGGTATTGGTGCCATTTGTCCAATGAGTTGGACATCTATTTTCGATCTCATCTACTGATTTGTCAATTCATGATATTATACTTCCTAAGCGTTTTATAATAGAGAAGTGCAGAGAATTTAATGTAAACCTATTCTCATGTTCTGTGGATTATTCTAAGGCATTTGACTGTGTACAACATCAGAAACTTTGGGAAATCATGAGGAATATGGGCTTTCCATCACATGTAATACAACTCATAAGAATGCTCTATCTAGACCAACAAGCAGCAATTAGAATAGATGGCAAGACATCAGATTGGTTTGACATCAAGCAAGGAGTCTGTCAGGGATGTGTGCTGTCCCCTAATTTTTTAACCTGTACTCCGAAAATATTATGAGAAATGTAAGAGATGATATAAACAGGGAGCTATATGATGCCCTAAATATCAGTGGTCATGAAATATCAGAGATTCAATATGCTGATGATACAGTATTGCTATCCACAACACAGAATGTTATAGAAAACTTAATAGCCTCAACCCAATTGATTAGTGAAAATCACAACTTATATCTTAACATAGCAAAAACAAAGATAATGCATACAGATAAAACTACTATGGAGAAAGAAATATATGTTAATGCGAAAAAAATGGAGGTGGTGGAAAATTTTTGAATATCTTGGGTCATTGATTACCAACAACGGTGACATAATGAAAGAAATTAAACGATGACTGCCAATTACTCTTCAAAGACTAAAACAACTGAATAAATTATGGAGTGGGACAGACAGAACTACAAAAATTAGATTTTTTGAGAGCATTCATCTTTCACATTGCAACATATGCCTGTGAGACCTGGACACTTACTAAACAAGCTGAACAGTGCATAAATACCTTTGAATATAAATGTTATAGACGAGTTCTAAGAATATCTTTGGTGAAAGAAAAGAACAAATGCATCCATACTTCAAGAGCTGAATATTGAAGAAGGTTGGCTATTAACGACGATAAAACAAAGAAAATTTAAATATTTTGGTCACTTGAAACGTCATGAAAGTTTGGAGAGAACAATAAAGGAGGGGTATATGCCTGGGAAAAGAGGAAGAGGAAGGCCAAAGAGAAGATGGGTACAGGATGTGGCGGATGATCTCCAGATGGGTGTATCGGACACGGGACATCTTGCTTATGATCGGGAGGTTTTCCGGAAGGTTGTTATGGGAGCGAGGTTCTGCAAAGGACATGCTACTGAATGAATGAATGAATCAAGTACTTGAAGCTCTTTAGGAGTGTTCTTTTAGATAAATCTTTTTTTTTTTTTATTCTTTGGTTATAGTCATTATCTTTGTTTTACCTATGCTAATTTCCATGTTGTGTTTCTTACACATATCTTTTAGACTGTTTATGTGGACTTGTAATTCTGCTTCTGATTTTGCTAAAAGGTAATTGATCATCTGCACATAGTTCTTTAATAGTGTAATTTGCTGTTGATTCTCCTTCTGTGTTATGTTCTTCACACAGTGTTCTTAGTCTCTGTTTGTTATGAACAGGGGGGGGGGGGGGGGGGGGGGAGGACACAACCTTGTCGTTCTCTGGATCTTATGGTGACAGTTTCTGAGTGTCCTCCGTTTGATTTTACCGTGCATTCACTGTTGTATAAGCTTCTACATAATTTTATTAGATGTGTACTCACTCCATATCGCTTCAGTATTTCCCACAGCTTATTTCTATCAATCAATCATGTGCCATGACGGAAAGCGTGGGTGGTCATGACTCGCCATTTCACTCGATCACCAGTGTCGTGGATCAGCTCAGTGTTCCTGTCTCGTCCATGCCATGTGGCCAAGCCATCCAGGTATTTTCCTCTCGGTCTTCCTCTTGGTCTGTTCCCCTCGATCTTGCCAGTTGTCACTAAGTTCTCCAATCCATTTCTTCTCATAACATGTCCAAACAATTTTGACTGTCTACGTCTAATTTCTCTAATCAGTTTACGATGTTCATTTGTCTCCTGTAGTACTTGGTCATTGGTTTTTCTGTCTGTCCATGGTATTCTTTGCATTTTCCTCAGAAACCACATTTCTGCAGCCATCAGATGCTTTTCAGCTTGACTGCTCATTGTCCAAGTTTCACATCCATACAAAAGAACAGGCTCTATGTATCCCCTCAACACTCTTTTTCTCGTTTCAATTGACATCTTTTTATTGGTCAGAATGTTTTTCATCTTGCTAAAGGCTACTTTCGCCATAGCGATTCTTGTTCTAATCTCTTCAAGGCATCTCCCATCAGATGTTATAACTGTTCCAAGATAATTGTACCGATTCACTTTTTGAAGAATATTTCCATTTACTTGTATATTACATTGTGGCACTTCTTCCTTCCTACTGACGACCATAACCTGAATCTTTTTACAATTTAATTCTAACCCCAGTTGCTCACTGTGTACAACAACCGCATCTACTAATTGTTGCAGGTCCTGCGCATTGTCTGCAATTAATACTGTATCATCTGCATATCTAATGTTATTGATGTTTCGTCCTCCAATGCTGATTCCATTTATATCCTCTACATTTCTGAAAATATTTTCACTGTACAGGGAAAAATCTGGAGACATCACACATCCCTGCCTAACACCTCTCTTAATTGGCTGATACTGTCCCACTTCATTATCAATCCTTATTGCAGCTTGTTGTTTCCAATATATGTTTTTTATAAGTCTAATGTCTTTCCCATCAATTTGTAGATCTGCAAGCATATCCACCATGCTGACATGTCTAACGCTATCAAAAGCCTTTGTATAGTCAATAAAGCAAAGATGTATATCCTTGTTTACTTCTATAGCACGTTCAATAACTGTTCGCAGCATATACACAGCATTTACTGTACCCTTTCCTTCTACAAACCCGCATTGTTCTTCCCCTATTTCAGGTTGTATCTTCTTCCTCATTCTTTGCATGATAATTCTTAGCAAAATCTTTGTGATGTGACTCATTATACTAATTGTTCTATGTTGATCACATTCCAAGGTTCCTGATTTCTTTGGGATTGCAATAAATATAGAGTTACATAATTCAGGAGGTATATCTCCAGTATCATATAATGTGTTCAGCAATCTGGTGACTTGATCTAGTCCAAATTCTTCTAAAGCTTTAATCATTTCTGTTGTGATGTTATCTGCACCGGGGGCCTTGCCAGCTTTCATATGCTTAAGAACATTTCGAACCTCCATCTCCAAAATTGGCGGTCCTTCATTATTAAATCTAATATACTGTTCGTCTCTGTTATCATCATAAAGGTGTTTCACATAATCTGTCCATACATGTAGAATCTGGTCTTTTTCTATTATGATTTTGCCATCTTCAGTTTTTAGACACCCTGTTGATGTACTTGTTCTTTTATTAGTAAGTTCCTGAATTCTTTTGTGCACTAATTTGGTATTTTGACTGTTGTGTTGGCTTTCAATTTCTAAGCACTTTTCCTCAAGCCATGCTTCTTTTGTCTCCTTACATAATGTTCTGACTTGTCTGTGAATTTCTTCATATTTGACAGAATTATTTTTGATTAGTCTTCTTGTTTCCATGAGGTGTAAAATTTCTTCAGTCATCCATTTCTTACGACCCACCTTCTTTAATTTTGGAATAGTTGTTTCTGCAGCCACATTGATTGAATTCTTCAACGTTTCCCATTGATCATCCACATCCTGGAATAGGATCTCTAGATCAGACAAAATTTCAAATCTGTTCTGTACTTCTATGTTGAATTTGTTTTGTATTTCCTTGTCATTACTCAATGTACACAAATCATATTTAGAATGGCGACTTCCGGTTTCAAGATGGCGACGGATGGTCGTGTTGTTTTGTGTTCGTTAACTTTTTCGCGTAGGGGATGGATTTATTCATCTCTTGCGTGTAATTGGTGTGCCAGGATGTAAAACCAGGAGTTTCTACGCAAGATCTGCGCGGGTGCTACGGAGTTCGTGCATCGAGCGAAGCCTTCCTTGAGTGAATTTTCAGCAGCGTGTGTGGTTCTCAGCAGTCTGTGTTTACGTTTTTTCAACATGGCGGAACAACGTGTGTTTTCCGAGGGTTCAGCAGTCAACATAACGAAGCGGCGTGGTAGCCGCGCAGGGAGGAAGAAACAAGGTAAGCGCGGTGGTTTGAGACAAAATGCCAAGTGTCACCGTCTAGGACTCAGGAACATCCGTATTCTATATTGGAACTGTGCCAGTGTAAAACAACGGGGCTCTATTTTAGAAACCCTAGTTTACAGGAACGACATTGTAGCACTCCAGGAGACGAGACTGGGCGATCAGCCACTCTGAATTGCCGGCTTCAAATGTTTCTACAACAGACGACATCTGGGAATGGCGATTCTCGTTCGCGACAGCATGGTGGCGTCAGAGCTAGACATGTCCAGTTGGGACAGTGACGATATACAAATACAGGTGTTGAGAGTTCATTCCAGTATACCATTCGTGTTGGTTAATGTTTATGCCCGCAATGCGAGTGTGGACGCACAGAAGTGGCAGTGCTTAAGTGGCATATTAGGCCACGAGAGAAGTGTTATTTTCTGTGGTGACTTCAACGCTAAAGGCAGATCATGGGGAAACACTTCCTCCAATACACAAGGGGAGGAGCTCGAGACTGCACTGGAAACCATCGACCTGGTTTGTATCAACAGTGGCTGTGTCACCAGGACAGCAAGCCGTCCAGGCGATGAGGACAGTGCTATTGATCTGGCGCTAGTTTCACCTTTACTCACTACAGTGTGTAGATGGGGTGTCCTAGGACACCATGGCAGCGACTACCACCCTTGCAGCATATTGGTGGAAGAAAGGCAGAACCAGGCAGCACAAGCTAAATGTAAAGACGTTCCAGTATGACAGTACAGGGCAAGATGTGGTGAGTAAAATAAGACGTGACAAGCGCAGAACGTTTCAGGGCAGGAAAAAAAGCTGGGAGCAGCCACCGTGGTGGAGTTTCGAGGTGGAGAAGGCTTGGGTGGATAAGCGTAGTGCTGTAAGGAGATGGCAAAATGCCAAGAAGAACAGAGCTGGTCATCCTAGTCCCTGCTTGCACTTAGAAAGAGAAATGCACACAAAAGTAAGCTATTTCAAAAAACTGGTCACGGTGGTTAAAAGCGAAAAATGGGCAGAGGTGTGTCAAAGAGTAAGCACAGACAAGTCACTGAAATTGTTCTGGCGACTACATAAAAGCATGAGTGGTGTAGTCAAGAATAAGAGCATTTCTGACTTCCAAGGTGCTGACCTCATCTGGCAGAGGACTGACGAGGACAAGGGTAAAGCCCTCTTTGAAAGCTACCTTGAGCAGAGCAACCAGACAGACATGGGAGGTCGAAATCTGGCCAAAGAGGTCACCTCAGACAGATGCAAGGCCCAGAACACTTCGGATGAAGACACAGTGACAGTGAAAGAAATCAAGGCTGTGCTTCGACGATCAAAAAACAGTGCTCCAGGTCCTGATGGCATAAGATACGACGACATAAATAGGTGTACCGACAATGAGCTAGAGAAACTAGCAGACATGTACAACAACAGTATAGGAAGTGCTAGCATCAAGGAGGAATGGTTACACAGCTATCTGATTCCCTTGCCGAAGCCTGACAAAGACCACAAAAAAATTCAGGGATATCGAGTTATAACCATGCAGAATACAATAGGCAAGCTGCTGGAGAAGGTAATTGCCAGGAAAATATCAAACCAACTAGAGAGGCAAGGTGTTTTCCCACCTACCCTGGGTGGGTACCGTCCAAAAAGAGAAACCTGGACCAATGCAGCAGTCTTTGCCCATGATGTCTATGAAGGTTTCCACTCAGGCACTGAAACCGTTGCTGCAGCGATTGATCTTGAGGACGCATACAACAGAGTACTACTGGATTTTTTAATGTTTCAGCTTCTTGAACTAAACGTAAGTCCATTCCTCCTTAGTTGGATAGCTGCAGCCCTCTTCCAACGGAAAGTAGTTTTTAGATGTGGCAGTTGGACTTCGGAACCAACAACAATATATCCTGGCCTACCACAGGGATCACCATTATCTCCGGTACTGTTCAACGCCTACACAGTGAGAATCACCAGTGAGCAGATCACTGGACCTGGCAGGACATTGTCATATGCCGATGATGTTTTAGTGTATCGTCAGGGTAAGGATAGAGAGGAGGTTGCTGGGGAACTACAAACCGAACTCAATCCCATAAGTACTTGGTGTGATGAAGCTGGGGCAATGGTCAACCCAACAAAGGCAACAGTGACTTGGTTCTCGTTGAATAATCATATTGTCAACAATCCAACACCAACTGTAATGCTGTGTTCAGAGACCGTGGAAAGAACGCAGGCAATGAATTACCTGGGGATACGGTTTGATCGAAGCCTTGCTTATAATGTGTACATAGACCAGGTGATAACAAAGGCCAAGCGGGGTTTGGCAGCGATGCGGGTGATGGTGGCAGCAAACTGTGAGCAGCGCCATCTATGTTTTCTGTACGAGGGGCTGGTCATGTCTGTTTTGGAGTATGCAATGGCAATCTTGACTCTCAGCCATAAGCAGATAGAAAGGATGGAAAGGATACAGAATGAAGCTATGCGCATTATTCTTGGATGTACAAGAGATACAGCATGCAGGGCGATGCGCTACCTTCTTGATTTTCCAACCATTGAAGAGAGAATACAAGTTTGCAGGGCACGTGCCTACCTCAGAATTAACGCAAACACACAACATCCACTGCATAGTGAAATTAGGAAGGTGAAGGGCAGCAGGTTAAAAAGAGGACGGTCGTGGATGGGTCAAGCCGAAGACATTCTTCAACAGGTGTGTTCACTTGAGGACTTAGAACCTGGCGAGGAGTGGGTGCAAGTGCCAACAGACTTCTGCACATCCTTTTCAGTTTGCATCCAACTAGATAGAAAATGCAGACAAGAAAACCCGGCTGCTGTTGAGGCTGAAGTACAAGCGTTGATTTTCGAGAATTCGCTAGACGGTGACGCGATCATCTACACAGATTTATCGGTCGTCCGACATGTGAGAAGCTCATGGGCCTTTACAGCTCGGGCCGGAGGGAGAATTGTGAAGGAGGACTCTGGTGCTTTCACTGAAACCACAAGTAGCCTGACCATGGAAGTCATGGCAGTAAGTAAAGCAATAACATGGCTCGAGACACAGACATTCACCAGGGCTTGTTTCCTTAGCGACTCAATGAACATGATCAAGAGGATAGAGGAGGGGTCGATCCGAAGAGAATGGTTGCTGCCTCTGAAGCGGTCTCGGCTGGCAAAGATTAGTTTCATCTTCGTGCCAGGGCATGCGGGAGTACAAGGAAATGAGCGGGCTGACAAGCTCGCAGGTGAGGCTACTGTGGAGGGCGGACGCGCCATGGACCAGGCTGACATTCTGAATGCTCTATGTGATGTGAGACTTTTGCGAGAACCAAGTGATGACTGTGAATCTACAACAATGGCCAGACTGCTGGAGCAGCAAATTAAAAGAGGGGTGGCCAAACAAGAACACTACGCAGGAAGCCAAAGAAGATTGATAAACCAACACAGAACTGGCGTCGTTAGCCGCAACACGCTGCGGGATTTGCTGAGGAGGGGATCCGAGCACTTATGGACTGAATGGTTCGATGTGCAACGAGGATGATCTGTCGACTAACTAACTAACTAACTAACTAAATCATATTTAGTGTTTCCTGTTATATACTTGACTTTCTTCAACTTTATCCTCAATGTTCCTGTGAGTAATTTGTGGTCACTATAACAATCAGCACTGGGAACTGTTTTTGCTATTATTAATGCGTTTCTAAATCTTCTGCTAATCAGAATGTAGTCAATCTGGTTTCTAATCCTACTATCAGGACTCCTCCATGTCCATAATCTTCTAGGGTGTTTTTTGAACCACGTGTTTCCTACAATCATTTCCTGTTCTTTTGCCCACTCTACGAGTCTGTATCCTCTTTCATTTCTCTCTCCTAAACCATAGTTTCCTACTGTGTATCTATCTCCTTGATTTCCTACTTTTGCATTGAAGTCCCCTATTATGATGTTTATTTCTGAATTTTTACATTTCTTTAAGGCAGACTCTATGTCATTATAAAATTCTTCTACACTATCTTCACTTGATTCTCCTGTTGGGACATATACTTGAATAATATTTATGCTAAAAGGTCTGCCACTTAATTTAACTAGTAGAACTCTGTCCGACACGGCCCAATATCCTTGAATAGATTTTGATGTTTTCCGGTCCAGAATAATTGCCACTCCCCTATGACGATCACCTCCAGAATAAATAATCTTGAAATCTTCTTCTATCTTGATGCCTGCTCCTGTCCATCTCGTTTCGCTCATACCTAAAATATTAATTTTTTCCCTTTCAATTTCTTGTTTTATGTTCTCTAATTTCCCGTCGTTGTTTAACGTCCTAACGTTCCAAGTTGCTAATTTTAACGTCTCTGTCCTTGTCTTGCGATGATCGGTCTTTAAGCGAATCATGATATACTAGGCACTTTTAAAGAGGTAGTTTGCCGTTGCTTTCCTCTATGGCAGTGACCTTACTGGTCGGAGACCGCAGCCATTGACTCAAGACGAGTTCCTCTGCCTGCCGTTGTGTAACTCGAGGCCATGACCCACAAATATCTGTCGGCTGCCCTCAAAATTACATCCACCACCTGCCTTCCGTGGCTTCTTTTGAAAACTTCCAATAAATGGAACACAATATAACATCACATAATCCACAGGGAAACACTATTCACAGGGAATCCAAAGGAAATCACACGAAATCCAATGAAAAACACTAAATAGCGTCCCTCCGAAAAGTAACGCTTCATCTTGTCACCATTGTACCGGAAGTATCATTATATATAGTATAGTATTATTTATATCCACTCTATCAAATGCCTTTTCTTGGTCAACAAAAGCCAAGTAGGGTGTTTTATTAAATGCAATTGATTTTTCTACAAGTTGTCTAAGAGCAAAGATGACATCTATGCATCCTTTGTTTTTCCTTAATCCAAGTTGTTTCATTTAGCTGGGGTTCTATCGTAGGTCATAGTCTTTTCTCGAGAATTTTGTTTAAATTTCTTTTACTGCCTTAGTTTGAATAATTATAGCGCTTCTCCAGTCTCATGGTGTCTGTTGTTCTACCCAAACATGGTCTATGTAACCATGCTGTTCCTACTTCTCTTGCTGCTTTAATTAGTTCATTAGGTATTTTGTCTTGCCCCAGTGATTTATTTAATGGGGCTAATCTGATGGCTTCTCTAATTTCTTCTTTCAATATGTCTGGTTCTAGTTCTTCGATGACATCTGTGTCAATTTCTTGTATTCCTGTGGCATCTGATGGAATCTGTGTCAGTTTCTTATATTCCTGTGGCATGAGATGGAATGTTGAGAAGTTGTTCGAAGTTCTGTCTCCATCTTTTTATGATTTGTTTTTGTTCACTTATCGGTTCTCCTTTTTTGCTGTTAATTATATCAGTTGTGTCAAAGGGTTCTGCTCTGGCCCATATTGCACTGATCTTTTTGTAGAAGTTTCTAGTTGCCTCCTTGTAGTTTTTATTTAGAGTTTCTCCATATTCCTCCCAGTCTTTTTGTTTTTCTCTCTTTATTATTCAATTTGCATATCTTCTTGCTATTTTTTTTTTTGTGCTTGCAAAAATTGTAATTGATGATTGTAATTTTTGGTGACACATCATTTTGTCCATGGGCATTTTTAAGTTCACACAAGAATTTTAACTGCGTCTCTTCATAGACAGGGTTAACTCTTTTAATCTAGCACTATTTGAGCGGAGGACTTTGCCATCTGCATATCTAATTTCTGAAATTATTTTTATATCATTTATGAATGGATCAAAATTGTCTCTGGTCTCATAATTTTTTTTTTTCTCATTAAATGTTCTGCATAGATGGTTATCAAGTGATGTTTCTGTGTCACACGTGACACTAAAAAGATAGACTTTGTAAACATTCAGCAACAATTCAGCAAAAATTCAGCAACAATATAAGCGACATTTCTGTGTCACAGGTCACACTGAAAAGGTATACTTTGTCCGCTTTCATCCCCTGGCATCTGATTTGATAGCCACAGCATCATACGACATGACTGTGAGGCTGTGGGACCTAAAACAGCAGAAAGAAGTGATGAGGCTTGAGGATCATGAGGATCAGGTATGTGATATCAGTGCTCAGTGTTTCATATATATATATATATATATATATTAGCTCTCTTGATTAAATTTCTCTCATTTTTCAGCAATCATGACACAAAAATATATTGCATAAGAAAATTTAGCTGCATATCATTTACAGGACCTCGCAGTCAACCCCAGCATTTTTTGCTGCTTGTGAATGAGAGGATCACTTGACAGCAGAACAGATAGTTAATTTTAAAAGATGGAGAACACAGTTCACTCAACATTTTTCTGAAAATTTGAAAGGGGATCACTAGACAACAGAACAGATAGTTAATTTTAAAAGATGGAGAACACAGTTCACTCAACATCTTTGTGAATTAAGCAAGTGTGAACTAGTGGCCACATAGAAAATGTCATAACTAATGAGGTTTTCATATATATTCATCATCATGTGCCTTGCCAGATGTCATAGGAGCTCATAAATCTCCACAGATCTCCATCCTTGGTGTTGTGGTATGTACACACCTGAAGGCAAATCTGGCCTACATATTGGTCATGACCTCTAAAAGTACTGGATAAAAGTACTGTATTGGTCATCATGGACCATCATTTTAGGAAGGGAAAATCCCAAGTGCACCTGCCAGTGATAGAGGATGGGAAACACACCACGCAGCTCTGGGGACTGAGTATCCACTGGGATAAGTGGACAACTCTGCAGCTGAGAAGAGTAGGTCACTCACTTGTCCTGACAGTCAGAAATTGCTGTCAAAGGCAGAGATAAAAGACCCAAGATGTGGATGTGGAAGGCAAGGGGAAACCACCACATTTTCTTCCCAAGATTTTATGAGTATCCACATTTTAGGAGTTTCCGGTTTGGGCCAAGATGGCGGGACGTGTTTTCTTCTAGCTTGGCTTAAGACGGTTGATCGACGGCTTGACAATCCATCATTATAAAACTTCCCGTTGTTTCAGAATCAGTTTTCTGGCTCTAAATGTTAGACACTTCGCTTGAACTTGTTAAATTCCAAGGATATTCTCTAATTGGTTATTGAAACATTAAAATCAGGTGTGTAGTGTGTGGTGTTATGAACGGATACAATCTGGATATTCTCAACGTGTTTTTCTTCTGACTTGGCTAAAAGTGGTTCATCAAACCATTTCCCGCTGTTTTCAGAAATCAGCCAACATACAAAACTTAAAATCTTCAATTCTTGTGTGATTCCAGTGCTAATGTATGGATGTGAGAGTTGGAAATCAACGGTAGCTTTAGATAAAAAATTAGACAATTTTGAGAACAAATGTCTTAGAAGAATTCTAAACATCCAGTGGACAGATTTCAAGACCAATGCGCAAATAAGACAAGAGACTAAGCAAGATATTGTATCCAATTTTATAACAAAACGCCGTTGGAACTACATCGGCCATGTACTCAGAATGGACAAGACATGACTCCCTTACCAAGCCCTCATATGGTCACCAGTAGGGAAAAGAAAACTGGGAAGACCAAGAGAGACCCTGCGTAGAACCATCATCAGAGAAGGCTCATTCAACGGCCAAGTGAACATCCAAGATCTACAAAAGGTAGCAGTGAATCGCCAGATATGGAGAGCCATGACTTCTACCCTATGCGCCGCCTTAGGCTCAAGAGGAAAGACTAACTTACTAACATTTTAGGGTCATTTAATGACATTAATGGCTATCTTAGGACATCCTCATCCTGTCATCAGCCACAGGTGACACCAGTCCGTCATCCAGCTACTGATGACAAAATGAAAACTAAAATAAATAAATTTAAAATAGGAACATGAAATAACTCTAAATAAGTTAGGAAAGTTGAACAATGTTATAAGAGAAATGGAAAATATGAAAATGAATATCCTAGGCATAAGTGTGATGAGGTGGAAGAGATCAGGTAAAATTACAACCTACAAACCCACAATAATTTATTCTGGAGGGGATATACATGAAATAACTCATTAACATTGAATGTAAGAAAGAGAGTGTTGAAATGCTATATAGAAACTGTTTTGCTATATGGCAGTGAATCTTGGAATGTAAATGAACAAATTAGAAAGAACTTTGAGCAACAGAGATGTGGTTCCTAAGAAGAATGTTGCAAATTCCTTAGACTGCCAGAGTAACTAACAACGATTACATGAAAGAGATTAATGAAATTAGAACTTTATATACAACAATAAGAAAGAGACAAACAGCTTTCTTTCGTCATGTGATGAGAAGAGAGGCATTAGTGAACATCGTGACCACTGGAAAGATCGAGGGGAAGAGAGGCAGAGGCAGACCAAGAGAAATGATGCTTGATGGATTGAGACAGTGGAATGGAGGAGTATCATCAGCAGAGTTAATCCAGAACACCAAAGACAGAGATCTGTGGAGAAAAAAGAATGCCTATATCAGCTGGCAGGGTGCTTGACGATGAGGATGATGATATTGGCCCAGCCAGCTTTGCTATTTACTACTTTACAATGAACTGAAGTGTTATTCAGCAAAAGATGATGTATATTGCGATGAAGCAGTCAATCAGTAGGTTAAATCACAGAATTCAAATGTACAGTTAGCAAAATTGTAGCAAAATAAAGAGGTTACATTGATAGGACTTATTTCTTCTTGTGCAGGTCTTTTGTCTCTCATGGAGTGCTGATGGAAAGTACTTTGCTACAGTTTCAAAGGATGGCAATGTTCGTGTTTTTGAGCCACGAAAAAGCTTTTTGGCAATTAGGGTAAGAAGGGTAATCGTTATATCAAACCATATATTCCTCATTTCAGTAGTTGCTGCATTTGTGTGTCTCTGATTTATATTTTATAAAGAGTTCATCTAATGATGTTAGTATCTGACTTTCTTCAGTTAGAATATTTTTTGAACTAATAGTATTATTACCTGACTGTCTTCAGTCGAAATATTCACTTTCTTATTTGTGTTATTTCTAAGCGTGTTAGAGTGGGTAACACATATTTAACCTTCGTGCGTGCAAGTCTTGTTGAGTACTACACTGACAGTAATGTTTGACCCTTTCATGGTTTTACAATTTAAATAATAATAATAAATAAGGTTGCGTATCCCTTACGGGACGTTGCAGTCAACACCAGCATTTTTCAGCTGCTGTTGATGTACTAGGCAAGTGTTACGTTCAGTAGTTTGCCATTGCTTTCTGAACGACCAGCTCCCATACCAGCACGTTATAACACAACGCGACACGGTCTGCTGCACAAATCGGTCGCAGCTGAGCTTTGAACGCCTGGTACCCAGCTCACGAGCCGTGTTCGCAAGCCTTTAGCTAATTGAAAGCAAGGCATTAAAACTATTGATTGGTTGTTTTACTAAAGTAATGCTTGTTGTATGTTGATTGTTTTTACTGGTCAGTGTAATTTCACCTAGCCTTTGATTGGCTATACTGACCAAATTAATCAGTTTCAGCATTTCAGTTTACTTTCACTGAAGTAAATATTCTAATTGGTTGTAATCAGTCTTCATCATCAAATTAATTTTGTTGTACAGTTTCATGAAGCCTGTGTATCAGTACATACAACTTCGACAAACATTCTTTTGGGGTTTGCTTTCCTTAGCCTTTGACTGTCCCAATTCTACCTACAAATTCTACCTATCTCTTCATCTTGTTCCTATCCCTTGTCCTGTCCACATGGGAGACCCTAACAGTAGCTCTGCTACCGTTAGCGTAGCTCTTGGGGGTTATTCGAACACTTCAAGGTGTAGACACTACAGAGGTTTAATCAATGTCATCACTTACAGAAATCAGAGCAGTTCTTTCTATCAGATTAGCTATTAAGATTAATTAATTTCAATACTACTTTTTTACAAGAGTAATCAGTCTATGTGTCAATTGATTATATTAGTTTGTGCAGTTTTAATCAGAGTAACGTGTCCTAATATCGTGACCAAATATAATTCAGTCTGCTACTTTCAGAAAGGTGTGGGCCCAGAAGGAAGTAGAGGTGCAAGGATAGAATGGGCACTGCAGGATAAGTTCCTGATTGTCTCTGGGTTTGATAAGTAAGTATAATCTGCTTACATAGCCACCTTAATGTACACTCTTGTCATATTCCAGTTCAGTGAGTCAAGCATGAATGACCGACAAGGTTGGAATTGTTAACATTTTTGTATCAGTCAGTCAGTTAGTTAGTTGACAGATCATCCTCATTGCACATCAGACCATTTTGTCCATAAGTGCTCGATTTCCCTCCTCTATAAATCCCGCAGCGTTTATATGCTAACAACACCAGTTCTGTGTTGGTTTATTCATCTTCCTTAGCTTCCTGCATACTATTCTTGATTGGCCACACCTTTTTTACCTTGCTGTTCTCACAGTCTGACCATGGTTGTAGATTCAGTCATACTTGGTTCTCGCAAATGACTTACTTCTCCTAGAGCATTCAGTATATCAGCCTGGTCCATGGCTAGTCCGCCCTCCACAGTAGCCTTACCTGCAAGCCTGTCAGCCTGCTCATTTCCTTGTACACCTGTATGCCCTGGCATGAAAATGAAACTTGATCTTTGCCAGCTGTGATCACTCCAGAGACAACAACCACTGTCTTTGGACCCTCCCCATCTCTATCTTCATGAGTTTACTCATTGAGTCACTAAGGAAACATGCCCATTAATGGCAAACATTTTAGTATAAGATAGGAAAATCATGTTAGTATAAAATAGGGAAATCATGAATCTGCGTGACTAAAAGCCATTGAGATAATTAGTTTAATCAGCCTGGCCCAGAGCATGAACAAAGGTGGTTGGCAGCAAAAGTGCCTGAGACTAGTTATGAGCGGCCACATAGAATAGTGGACTAACCTTTATGTTGATAGTGTATATTAATTTTAGGAACTGTGTGTCTAATATTATTCTTAGGAACTGTAAGAATGCCAAGGACAGACAGAAAAACCAATGAAAAAGTCCTTCAAGACACAAATGAAGATCGTAAACTGATTAGAGACATTAGACGTAGACAGTCAAAATTTTTTGAGCATGTTATGAGAAGAAATGAATTGGAGAACTTGGTGACAACTGTCAAGATCGAAGGGAAGAGACCAAGTGGAAGACTGAGAAATAAATACCTGGATGGCTTGGCCACATGGCATGGTCTAGACCGAAACACAGAGCTGATCCATGACTCTGGTGATCAAGTGAGATGGCGAAACATGACCCCCACGCTTACTGGCATGGCACATGATGGATGGATGGATAGGAATTGTGTGTGTCTAATATTATTTTAGGAACTGTATGTGTCTCCTCCTCCTCCTCCTCTTCCTGCAGTGGCGGCGGCGTTGTTGTTCATCTGGAGTATTTTTTCAGACGTAATTGCGGTGTGCCAAACTTAGGCACCCTTGGGTCGTGACCCTTAGGCCAACATGTCCAACTTTAGCATGCATTTTTTTTATTCAAGTTAGCATTCCTGGGGGATTCTCATTGTTGTGATGTCGTCCACATACCAGCTGGTCTAATTAGAACGGTCAAAGACTTCACAGTCAGCCCTCAAGGGAAGGCAGGAGCAGTCCATGGCATTTTCCGCCATCTGGGGAGGTTTCCATAGTTGCAGAGCCGACACATAGCGCTCTTTTGCTGGGCTCACCCCAGGAATCGCCACGTCCTGCACATTGCTGCTTTGATTCCTCACTTCCATGTATTGGGCATTTCATGCATGTCAGGTTGCTCCTGCACAGACCGTCTGCAGACGACTTCCACTCAGCGAGCTTTCAGTTCGGACGTATACGGACACTGTGCCCAGAAAACTTGATCATCAGAGCTGTTCCGGCCAGAAAACTAGATAGATAGAGCTGTTCCAGCCTGGAAGACAAGCTAGTCAGAGCTGTTCCGGGTACGTGGGACATTTCACTCAGACGTTTTTGCGTTGTGCCAATTTATTTGCACCCTTAGACTGGCACATCCAACTTCTGCAAGCATGTTTTAATCAGGTTGGCTTTCATGGAGGTTTTGAGGGACATTCTGTTGTGGTGTCGTCACATCTCTGCTGGTTAAGTTAGAAGGGCCAAGGACTTTATGGTCAGTCCTCAATGGAAGGCAGGGACAGTTCATGGGTATTTTCCGCCATCCAAGGAGGCTTCCATAATTGCAGAGCCGGCACATAGTGCTCTGAGACTGGGCTCACTCGAGGAATCGTCATGTCCTGCTCATAGCTGCTTTAATTCCTCACTTCCATGTATTGGGCATTTCGTTCGCCCCTGGCCGCTCCCTGCATAGACCAGGACGGTCAATCTGCAGACGACATCCACTCAGCAAGCTTTCGCTTCGGACTTCCACGTAATGGATTCGTTAGCCAAGTGTCCCGTTTTGTGTTAATGAGACGTTTTTCCACCTTTGTCTACGCTCACTCAGTGAGCTCTAGTACAGACTTGCATTGTAACTACTACGTGCGATTGGGATGCTTTTCCACCTTTAGTAACGCTCACGAGGTAGGCTACATGTGCTGCCGGCTCAGCACCTTACCTCCATACATCAGAGAGCGAGTAACGTCAGGCTCTCTCATCTGGGGATCCCTCTTATTCCTCGGATGAGAGCCTTCAAACAGGTTTCTGGACCATGCATTTAGCAGGCTTAGTATCTCACCACAATTTTGCAGTGGGTGAGTATCGGCCCGGCTCTCACATCCAGGGGATGTTGACTTAGGGGCGTTCAGTCATATCCCTCAGCAGAGAGCCTTAGAGTACGTGTCCGGACCAAGAATTAGTGGCATCATGTGCCTGATTCGGTCTTTGGCTGCCTATCCTCAGTCTACCTGTAGAGCAGCAGGTTGTGTCTCTCTTGGTCTGATCCCTATCCCAAGGCCTGTCCGACATGTAGTTATGCTTCCGTTGGCAGAGCTCTAAGGGTCATTGCGTCATGCAAGCCTCTCTACCATGACAAAGTGGAGACATGTCAGAGGGGGTGTGTGTCTAATTTTATATTTAGAAACTGTGCGTGTCTGATTCACAGATGAAAATTATAGTATATCTGCAATATCATAATATATATCAGTGCATTTGTCACTGGTAACCATGAATGTGGTTCATTTGAAGAAAGGATACATTTAATGAAACATTGCTATTCTGCCATCACTTACATGGAGATAGTTGTTTCATCCTCTGTAACATCATATATTTAGTCCATTGTTGTTATATAACACTGAAGTGTCAAATGGCTAGGGTGGAAGATGAACTGATGAGACAGAATGAGGCAGACATTTTAAGAGTAACCTCATGATGAATACAACATAACAGCGGTGAATAGTTCAGCTAGCTACCCCAGTTTTTTTTTGTTTTTTTTTGCATATCCTATTTACAGGACATCACTGTCAACACCAGCACTGCTGTTGTTGATATCTTGGCAAGTTTACGTTCAGTAGCTTTCTGAATGACCAGCTCCCATACCAACACGTTATAACACAACGCGACACAGTCTGCTGCCAGATCGGTCACAGTTGCATTTCGAATGCCTGGTAAGCGGCTCACGAACCGCATTCGCAAGCCTTTGGCCATACCCCAGTCTACCTCTGGCAATATGGGAGCTTGTCGCACAGGCACTTGTGAGCAGGTAACTCTTGACAGCTGTGTGCTGGTAACTTGACAACTGGTTCTGTCAAACATGGTGCACTCATTTAACATGACACTGATCTGGAGTTCAATCCCCAGTTGTGGTTGAATATTTTCCTCAACCAGTTCAGCTCTGAGGTCTTGAACATGTGCCATCGTCATTTAGCAGGCTCTGTGCAGAATGTTGCTGTCATCAAAACCTCTTACAAATGTCTCAATCCTGTGCCAGTTCTCCTGCCTCATGTATTGTCATGCCCAAGTGTCTTTCTCCTTCCAGAAACCATTCCTTCCATCGCTGTTCTTTGAAAACTATGAACAGGATCATTTTCTAAGAAGGAAAAACCGAGGAAGAGAACTTCTGACCACACTTTAGGATTATGATCATCAAGTGTCATCAGTCTCTAACACTGTCTGTCTTGCATTTTCAAGATCCACTCATGCAAGCTTCTTCCAGTCTATCTCTTGATGTTGTCCACCCACATGTAATATTGTCATCCCTCATGCTTGCTTCCCTGCTTCTTTTCCCTACAGAATATTCTTTAACATGGTGCTGTGTCTCTTTATATGGTTGATGTATGTTAATTGTCAGACTCTAATCTCATTCAGTCATATCTGCATTCCCAGTTTTTTTTGTAATACTTCATATTTCTTTTCTTGCTCTATTCATCTGTACAACATAATGAAGAGAATAAAGACAAGAAGATCATCTTTATTGTACTGGGTTCCATCCCATATGGATCGGTCTTCTGTCCCCAGAGTGACTTGCTGAAAGCGTCACACAAGGATGAACTCCATAGCCCCAATGATGACCCCCAGGGGTCTCTGAAATAATTACACTCATGAACTGAATGACTGAGTCCGAAAATTAACCCATGACCATCATAGCTTGACCACTTTGCTAGGAAGACCCACATTGATCTATTAAATATGGAGCCCTAACATTTCATATACTTACATCAGTATCTGCCATCATATTACCCTTTCCTTTACTTTGTGCATACTGATCACAAAGTGATTAATTGTATGATTTTTGTTGTGCAGAACCTCACTCCAACAGTTGCTGGTCTATCGCTCAGACGAGCTGGAAGTTCTCAACCGCATAGACATCCATGTTTCCCCAGCCATCCTGGTTACACATTATGATCCTGATACTTCAGTCCTCTTCCTCTCAAGCAGGGTAAGTTATTTTATCCACGCCTGTCAAGCAGGGTATGTTATTCTATCCAAGCCTCTCTTATAGGGTAAATTATTTTATCCACACCTCTCAAGCAGGGTATGTTATTCTATACAAGCCTCTCTTACAGGGTAAATTATTTTAACCACACCTCTCAAGCAGGGTATGTTATTCTATCCAAGCCTCTCTTATAGGGTAAATTATTTTATCCACACCTCTCAAGCAGGGTATGTTATTCTATACAAGCCTCTCTTACAGGGTAAATTATTTTAACCACACCTCTCAAGCAGGGTAAGTTATTGTA
This sequence comes from Cepaea hortensis, assembly GCA_963921405.1. NCBI lineage: Eukaryota > Metazoa > Mollusca > Gastropoda > Stylommatophora > Helicidae > Cepaea > Cepaea hortensis. The sequence continues at coordinate 123,804,507 of OY992879.1, forward strand.
TCCAAACCTGTCAAGTTGGATAAGTTATTGTATCCATGCCTATCAAGCAAGGTAAGTTCTTTTATCCATCTCTCCAGTGGGGAAAGTAACTTACCATTCCTCTCAAGCAAGGCAAGTTATTTTATGAACATTTTTATATTGCCATTTATTAGATTATCTATAGAACTTTCACATTTCATGTAGAATTCCTCCTTAACTGCTTCATGTTGTCATTAGTGGTAATTCTGGATCACCTTCATGTTTACTTTTGTTTGTAGTTCTAAATATTGCATTTTGCCTGCATTGTTCAATCTTATTTTGTATAATCCCAAAATGCTAATTCCATAATATTTGACTTCATCTGCCACCTATGTTGTCTTTCCCAGTTCATACATAGTTCTAATATTCCAGGTGCCAGTTCTGAAAAAACCTAAGTCACCATTTGCAATGTGTGATATATTACAGTGTTACTATTCTTTTCTTCCCCTAAGGGGCCAGGAAACACATGGGCAGTTAATCTTGAGAATCTTTTATATTTAGGTGTCTAAAACAGTGCTAACAATATTTTATTAGACCAAACCGTTTAGTAATTTGTAACTGTCTATAACACGTCTGCAAATAATTTGTTAGTCTGAACTGTTATTGGTATTTTTCTAACCAGGGTGACAGGATAATTTACGCATTTGAAGTTGCTGAGGAAGCACCCTACCTGTTTGAGTGTGCACCTTTTAAACTAGAGTCAGCGCACCAAGGTGTATCCTTCTTGCCTAAACACATCTGCGATGTGAGAAAAGTGGAAATTGCTCGCGCTTGGCGACTGACATCTAACAGTGTGGAGGCCTTGTCATTCAATGTTCCTCGTGTGAAGGTAACATAATTTATGAAAAATGTGTCTTTCTTTTTTCATAACTTTGTCACAGTCTCCAACTGTAGTGTAAACGTTTTAAGGACACTATAGCACACCCTAACATCTATTGGGTATTTGGTTGGTTGGTTGGTTGGTTGGTTAGTTAGTTAGTTAGTTAGTTAGTTAGTTAGTTAGTTAGTTAGTTAGTTAGTCTTCTTGAGCCCAAGGCGGCGCATAGGGCAGAAGTCATGTCTCTCCATGCCTGGCAGTTCGCTACTACCTGTTGTAGATCTTGGATATTTACTTGGCCGTTGAATGAGCCTTCTCTGATGATGGTTTTACGCAGGGTCTCTCTTGGTCTTCCCCGTTTTCTTTTCCCTACCAGTGACCATATGAGGGCTTGGTAGGGGAGTCTTGACTTGTCCATTCTGAGTACATGGCCGATGTAGTTCCAACGGCGTCTTCTTATGAAATTGGATACTGTATCTTGCTTAGTCTCTTGTCTTATTTGTGTATTGGTTGCTAGCCCTATATTTTTATAGAATAATCAGCACTTGATGGCTGATGTGTCAGTATCACACTGGCTGCCTTTATTTTCTGGGACATCTCTGATTGAGGCTGGGTCATCCTGGGAGACCAGGTCAATGTTTTCTTTATTCTTCAATGGTGATTTCAGCCAGTGACCACCAGGATGGCAGACAAGCATGCTAGGCTCTGCACTACCATGGCTTCTCGAGTCTAAGTGTGTTAACTCATGACTACCATGGCTTCTCAGGCCTAGTGTGTTAACTCATGACTACCATGATTCCTTGAGCCTAGTGTTTTAACACATGACTACCATGGCTTCTCAAGCCTAGTGTTTTAACACATGACTACCATGGCTTCTCAAGCCTAGTGTTTTAACACATGACTACCATGGCTTCTCAAGCCTAGTATTTTAACACACGACTACCATGATTCCTTGAGCCTAGTGTGTTAAGACATGACTACCATGGCTTCTAAAGCCTAGTGTTTTAACACATGACTACCATGGCTTCTCGAGCCTAAGTGTGTTAACTCATGACAACCATGGCTTCTCAAGCCTAGTGGTTTAACACATCACTACCATGGCTTCTCAAGCCTAGTGTTTTAACACATCACTACCATGGCTTCTCAAGCCTAGTGTTTTAACACATCACTACCATGGCTTCTCAAGCCTAGTGTTTTAACACATGACTAGCATGTGCAGCTGGCAGCAAAGCAATGATGTTTCTAGTGTGGCAAAGTGCCACTGATTAGCAACAAGCATCATGTATTTAAACAATGTAAAAATAACTTATCTGTACAGTCCAAATTATTTCTTTAAATGACTGTGACATTTTTTGCAGTGCATTGAGAGTTCATAATTACTTTAATATTTCTGTATGAGAGTTCATAATTACTTTAATATTTCTGTATCTTCATTTTAAGAATCTGTTAACAAGTTGTGTACAATTTTTTTTACAATAATGGCACAAAGTTGTTTCCACAAGTCACACTGACTTGCCTCATTTAACTGCTGAACAAGCTCATTGTTCCAATAGATGTTTTATATGGAAAGCTTTAACACAGCAAAGAAAAACATGATTAGGTTGTAAATAAGCTTGATGATTCAGTCTTCAATAATTGTATATTTATCAGGAACTTTCGTATGTTTTTTGCGCTCGCTTGCTTTGAACTAACTCAAGTAGCCCATACGCATGCTGCTATGTCTAGTCGACTGGACTGATCTTTGCATGTGAACTAGTTTTCTCTATTATGTGTCCTTCGCCATCAGGCTAACTCACTCTGACTTCTGAGGTACTTGTAATTTATGTCCCAAAGTCAAGGACGAGAAGTCAACATTTTAGTCTATGTGACTGGTGTAGGGGTGAACCCACTACCTTGCATCAGCACACCAAACATTGAAGAGTGTGCGCTCTTATCCATTCGACCATACTGACCTGCATGAACTTAATTATGTGCCCTAACGGGAGAAGGGAGATAAATCACTGGTGCACTCTTCTGTTACAGCCTGAATTTTTCCAAGATGATCTGTTCCCAGACACTAGCGTCACATGGGAGCCTACTCTTACAGCAGAGCAGTGGCTGGCAGGAAATGACAAGCTTCCAACTAAAATCTCCTTGAAACCAGCAGAAATGACAGCCTGTAAGTTTAATTATCAAAATAACAATAAAATTATAAATTTTTTAACCCTTTACAAGGCATAGCGTCCTATTCCGGCCGGTGTGATAAAACGCTCATAGCGTCCGATTCCGGCTTTGAATACTAGTCATTTTAAAAACGCGATCTCGCGAATTTCCGAGACTTCCTGTTCCTTTCTACCAGTCTTGCTGATAGAGTGAAAGTGTGGGTAACGTTTGCAAGTGTTTTCATTAAATTTGATCAGATTGTTCATTAGTTTTCGGGATTTTTGTGCGTTGTTAATGAAAATGGATTTCCTCAATTCTTCAAGCGATAGCGGCGAGTTCGAAGGGTTCAATTTAAGTGACATTGAAACGCACGAAAGTGACGATGAATCGGAGTTAGATCTCAGTGATATCAGCGTGTGTAGCGTGCACACTTCAGATCTTTCAGACTTTGAAGAAAGTGAATCTGATTCAGAAAATGTCGCTGAAGAAAGTCAGGCGGGGCCGTCTCGCGACGCAAACGGTTGGAGCAACACAACAACAACACTGAATATCGAAGAATTTAGTGAAGAAACTGTCGTCAACTTATCAATAACAACTGACGATCGTTCTCAGTGTGCATTCTTTCTTCAACTCTTCGAGGAACAAACGTTTCAAATGATTGCCGATCAAACAAATACGTATGCTAGGCGAAAGATCGAGCGAGTAGGTGATCGAGGCTGGGTTCCAACCAATGCAACCGAAATACGGGCCTATTTTGGTCTGCTCATTTTATTGGGGATCTACAAACCTCCTCGTTTGGAATTGTGCTGGTCTGCAGATATTATGTTGGCAATGCCAGGTGTGAAGAATGTGATGCCGCTGAAGAGATTCAAGAAGCTGGAGCAGTATTTACATGTGGCTGACAACAACACAGCTGACGGCAGTGACCGCCTCCACAAAATTCGGCCTCTCATTGACATGGCTAATAGGACTTTCTTACAACATTACAAACCTAAGAAAGAAATTGCCATTGATGAGGCAATGGTGCCATTCAAAGGCAGGAATGCACTAAAACAGTATCTACCAGCCAAGCCAACAAAATGGGGAATGAAAGTTTGGTGTGCTTGCGAGTCAGCAACTGGTTACCTCCTCCAGTTTTCTGTTTACCGTGGCAAAATAGATGGTGCCATTCAGCATGGACTGAGCCATGATGTAGTGATGCAGCTTGCTGCCCCCTTTTTGGGGAAGTATCATCACCTCTATTTTGATAACTTTTTTTCGTCAGTTGCGCTTTTTACTAACCTTCTCCAAGAGAAAACTTATGCGGCAGCAACAGTAAGAAAGAACCGGAAAGATCTGCCTCTGGCATTCAGAGGAAAAAGAAAAATGACGCAAGGGGACCATCAAGTCTTCCAGAAAGAGGATCTGCTTGCTACTGTGTGGCATGATAAAAGGGATGTCTTCATGCTTTCCAACAATACCTCACACACATTGACCACTGTTGAGCGATGGGACCGGCACACTCGCACCAGAAAGCCTGTGTCCTGCCCTGCTGTCATCAAACTCTACAACCAATGCATGGGAGGGGTGGACAAGGCAGATCAAATGAGGGAGTATTACTCTACACTGAAGAAGAGCAGAAAATACTGGCGCTACCTCGTCAGTTTTGTCTTCGATTCATGCATAAACAATGCATTCATCCTGTTCGAGCAGCCCTTCTGGACTTCCGTCTGGATTTATGTAAGCAACTAATCGTAGGATTCTCCAGCAGGAAGAGGGCTGCAGCAAAGAGGAAAGGCCAAGCAGTAGCTCCAGAAAGTGTCCACAACCACAAGCTCATGAGGTTTGAGGGCAGGAAGAAAGCCTGTGTGGCGTGCAGTCACGCCAAACGTCGTACCCCTGCAGGACGAACCATTGAAAGTTCGTATGGCTGTGATGTGTGCCAAGTGAACTACTGCAAGGACACTTGTTTTCCCCAGCATCTTGGAGGCCAGTGAGCAGTTGGCAGTGTTTGTACATAGTGTATATATGACTGACACTCACAAATAATGTGTTATATTTTGTAAATATTTGTGTTCATATGTGGATTATACCAACAAGACTGGATTATTCATATGACATGTGAGTACAATTATTAATCTGCATGCATTTCTTTTCATTTTGCTCTTTATTTCACTAAAATCCATTCACTAACAACTTAGTTATGATCTTTTTACTAACATGACCTAAAATCTGACTAAAACCCTCAAAAATCTTGCCCGTTTAGAGTTAGAAATTGGAAAAACCTGTGCCCTGTAAAGGGTTAAACAAGTGATGTTTACATTAGTTTCCTTTATTATTTTTTTTTCACCCCTACGTACATGGACTCATCCACAAACGTTTGAGAGAGATAGCCTTTGGCTGAAGAACTGTTTTAACGTTACCACACATTGGGACTACCCCTGTCCTAAGTTTTGTTCATACAGTTCTTGATTTCCAAATCCTTGCTTTGTTGGGATGACACTTTCTGTTTCAGATAAGTACTCATATTACTATTATTTTATAGCACATTTAAAAAAATATTCTCTTTAGATCTGCCATTTGTCCCCTCCTGTCTTATTGCCATTCTTACTTTTTAATCTCCTTTCTCTACCAGAATTAATGTATTGTTCCTACTAGAGTGATTTAGAAGTGCGATGGGGATTTTTTAAATGCGATATTATAAAGGCAAAGGTAGGCCCATAGCAGACACTACCGTTGAAATATGAAATGTTGGGCCATCACAAATTCTAAGGCAATACATATGAGGTGGGTTGTTGTTTCCTTCCTTGTCATCTTGCCTTCCTGGACAATTCCCATATATTTTGGAAATTGTCTAGAGCCCATTTTTATGAGGCTGGATCAACCCTAGTTCTGTACTTGGTGAAAAATATCATTTTTTCTCTGCCGGGAATTTAACTAGGTGCCAGGCAACCACAATGCCATGGCAACTCTTTGGTGATTTGGTACCCACCTCTAACATAAAAAGTGCCAAATACAAATAAACTTGTGGATGATTTTTTACAAAATGCGGAATCTATTTCAGATCTGTAAAGGTCCCTCTAATCTCCGTGACCAATAGATATGATAGCCAAGCCAGGCTATTTCTGCAGCTTACTTCCCTTCATTTGCTCCGTGCTATTTCATTCTTGCTGTGGAGTGATTATGCTGCACATCACAATACAAATCTACACAATCCTATAATTGTCACTGATCTCCAGCCACATGACTTATTGTAGTCGCATCTCGGGTATGTAATGAACACCTGTAGATGCATGGCTAATTCTGTCATCTATCTCTTCTTCATCCCTTTCTACACCGTCACTATCTCCTTCCCCTTTCTCTTCCTGTGTTTTCCCTCTCATCTGCATTTTCATTGTCTTCTCTTGTGGAACCAAGCCCTGCCCAGTTTTATTTGACAGCCTTCTGTAAACCTGTCACTACCCTCCTCTTCCATTATGTTTCTAATTTGGCCTAATGCCAGTTAAACACTTTACATTTCACTTCATCTGAGTTGATTCAGTGTTGTGCATGTTTACATAATACTTCTTCTTCTTCAGCATTCCGAGCCATTGAGGTTCTTTGCTGCAGATACAATCCGTCTCCATTCGTCTCTCTGGTGGACCTTCTCTTGTCAGTCGTTGATTTCAAGTGCTTGTGATTACATAATACTATTACAACTTAATGTTGTTGTCTGTTGGTTCTTTCTGTCTTTGTTGTTATTTTATTTTACTTGCCGATGAAGGCTGGAAGAGATCATTATAGAGGGAGGCATAACTGGGAAGTGGAGAAGAGGAAGACCTTGACATAGATGGATTAAAGATGTGATGATAATTTAGACATGACAGCAACAGAGGCAGGACATCTGGGTTATGAAAGAGAGATGATTAGAAAGAGTGTTTTAGAGGCAAACCTCTGCAAGGGATGATTAAGGCTTACAGATGATTATGGAAGTTCACTGATAATTGTTTCATTGCATTGTTTACTTAATCTTGACTGACCAGGTCAGAATCCCCCTATATGTTTGTGTGGTCAAGGTTTATCACCCTCAACATCCTTCATCAGTTGTGATTATGTTCTGGTTAAGCTGATTTATTCTACCTCTTGTGTATCTTACTCCTTTGTTGGTGCTTATGTTGTAATTAACTGAGCTTGTTCTTATTTACAGTGAGTGTGGCTCCAGTTGAGGCACCAAAAGCAAGGAAGTTTGATAGTTACAATGCAGAAACATTCAAGACAGATGAACAGAGAAAAGACGAAGTGAGTCTGAAGTTTTCTGCAATACAGTTTTAATTTGTGCACCATAAATTGTGAGGTCTTGTTTATTCTAATCAATTACAGAACTTTTTACTAAGATGTTACCTGTGCTGGAAAGTCATAATATGTTGGACACTTTAACTAGTGTCACTTGCCTGCCAAGAGAGAGGTCCTGGTTCAATCCCTTGTAATCAGGATTTTCTTGTCCAACAAGTCCAGCTCTGGGGTCTAACCAGCCTCACTAAAATGGATACCAGATAATTTTGAGAATGTGCAGGGAATTGTCTGGGAAGAAAGGGTAATGAGGAAGGAAAGCCATCCCAATATGTGAAAACCTAATACTTCACACCACAGGGTGAGATTAATGGGTCTCCTAATGCTGTAAATGTGGATCCGGTCTCTTCATAATTCTGTGTACACTTTGTGGTGGTACAGGCTGGTGACAAGACATTTGAGATGAATCCATGTTTTTCTTTACAAATTCATTCTGAGCAAATATAAAACTATCACCATTGTAGTAAAACACATTCACAGCAAACACCACATGTGCAGCTGTCAATAATTTTCTGCTTCATTGTTAGTAAACATGTTGTCTCTATAGACACAGCCTGTGATGATCAGCAGGCCCAACACACAAAACTTAGACTATCAAGCCCTGAAAATTTTGTAGGTGAGACCAGAACCAGAGTATTGTCCCCGTCTTCCCTTGAGCCTTTGACTGCTCTCGATAAGCCTGAGATGCACTGCTGTAGATACAATGGATGCAGATGTCACCACTTGAGACAGTTTACTCTGTGAAACAACCCAGTAAGGTCAGTACATGCTGGAAGGAGATGAGATGTGCTAGGTGGAAGAACAATTATCCCAGTTCTGCTGTTTTACAGACTCAACCCAAAGTTAAAAAAAATAAGTCAGCTGAACGATTGTAACAAGCTACGTGGAGGGTCCCAAGTAACTATGTAACAATATTTCAATATTATTCTATTGCCCTGGCTGGGACAGGTTTTTGCTTGCCAACCCTCCTCCGTTCCCTGGACTCACTGTCACTCTGTCTTTCAACCTCGGGACCTAACCTCTAAGGTGTATTTCTGGCCGCCGCATAAATAACATGGCGATCGTCAGAATAACTTGAAAGTAATTTTATTAACCTAATCAAGAACAGCACAGGAAAACATCAAGGCAGATAAAACAGATAGTTCTAAACAGACACAACAAGGATAACGTTCAGGCACAGAGCCTCAGGTAGCTATCTTCACAGACCCAGCTTCATACACTGTCCGATCCGTCCACATACAGCTCACCGCGTGTGCAAGAATCTCCTTCCTTCCAGGTAATTGGTTGTACGTACAACAGCCTTCTGTAGAACCAAACTTCCAAGTTTCCATGGACCACAGTCTTTAGTAATCAAATGTTCTAGGGAAGTGCCATGGAATCACTTGGCATAATGTCAGGTAGGAAATAATGTCCTGGAGAATAGTTCTCATATAATAATGGGTGTGTCTGAGTGATTGGCGGGGTCCAGCCAATAATACAAAAGGACTCAATCCAAGCGTATCGAGATGACTGGTGATGTGTCAGTACAGCTGATGGTCATTCTTTCAAGGTCAGCAGTGGCTCATCTCGTAGAGATTATATCCTTAGAGCTGGCATGGCCCAAACCTTGCCATGGCATAGTCATAAACATACTTTCTGCGTAGAGCCCTGTCGAGACCTTCAGCTCTGTTCATACTTCCAAAAGAAGGACCCTGGAAAGGACAAACATTTGTGAGAGTCTCCAGCCTAAACTTCTGGTACAGCCTACATGGAGACTCCTAATGGTCTCAGCACATCAGTTGCCATAATAAAATATATACATAATAATACTAATCAAGAGCCCTGATTGAATTGGCCCGACTTGACAAGAGGTCCTGGATTGGCAGCGTCTTTCCTAGACTAGGCCTTCAGCTTGACGAGGTCTTGTCGTTTGACCCTAGGAACCTTTTGCATATAAGACTCACTCTCCACACTCATACCAAGCCTTTATTATTATTGGGCACATTCATGTCCATGCTTCCCTCTCACTTGCAAACCATGCCTTTCTCACAACCAAGATCTTGTGGTGTGGTGCGCCTAGTAATCTGTGTGTTTCTCCCCGTTAACTAATAGTATATTAGTGGGGTTGTATGGCACGCAGTGTAGTTCCCCATTCCCAGCAAGAATATGAAAGAAGATACTACCTCTTCCGGCTGCTGCTCTTGTCTGAGCTGTCGCCGCAATGTACTGGCAGTGCCTCACCTAACACATAGATTCAGAGGAATGCAGGTTCTCTCAATAAGATAACGAAGTTTATTTATAATCCCCACATCATTCTATCGACTAAAAGACGAAAGAGATAGCACCATGGATAGCCTCTTCCGGCTCAAGAAGATAGATCATAGATTGGTGGACCCCATCCCCAAGGAGCCCTTCCCTCCTTCCGGCACACCGTAGCTATCTAATGTGCTTATATTTAAAAGAGATATGCTACTAAGTAACGGTAAGCCGTAGGAAGAAAGATATCACTCGTCCATCAGCTGCCAAGAACCAGCGATATCATTTGGTAACTACTTATTCTTCACATGTGTTCCCTTGCCATGCCAAGATCAAGACGCGTAGCCAGATTGGCTAACGGTCACCCCTTCCCAATATGGCAAGACTGCTGTTTCGCCATATCCTCTCAGTCTTTAAGACAATAGAGATTTATAAGTGCAAAACTAATTACAACCTAAGATTACCTTTCTTAGGCCATCAGTATTCTGCCTTTAGAATGTCGCAATCTTTAACTTGGACTCTTGACATTCGGCCGTGGATAACGATCAGTAGAAACGGACATGAATCCTCCAGAAGCCGCACCAGTGCACATTTGGCGCAGGGCGCTCCATCGGGTCTACCCGAAAGAACCAAACATATATTTACTCGCTCCATGTAAAGATTGTGTTATGAAGGTAACCCCAAAGAACTATCTTTCATGGAGATTGAGCGAACAAGAGAACTGATAGCTTCCGAAAGCCGTTTCCCCCTGTTTACCCAAAATAAAAGAAGGCATGAGGACATGAGCCATTGGCGTTTCACCACAACGATGACACAATGAGTTAATCAACAAAATAAATACTCAGAACTTCTCCAAACCAGTGTTTATGAAATCACCTAATTGACCCAGTCTTCCTGCACAAATTGATGTTGTCACATTTGTTTTTGCAGCTACTGAGTGCGGTTGTTGGTAAACTGGAGATTTCAAGTGAGCCACTGCCCCAAGACCTGACGGAAGGTGTGGAGGCTGATGAATGGGTCAGTTCATTGTTTCCCTGTGTTTAGATACTGTCTTAGAAAGTGATAATTGAAAAGATCTTCCTTACCATACTGTGGCCATGGGTTTGAATTCAAATGCAGACCAAATTTTTTATTTAACCGGGTTCCCAGGTCGACCCAACCTAAAATGGGTACCAGGAAATGTCTTGGGAAATAAAGGTGGTCAACACGATATTAACCACATGACCCCTCTAGTGCTGATTGCTCTATAACAATATGGGGCTAGCACATGTCTCTGAACTCTATCATGTTCATTGGTTAGATGTCACTTAACACTATCATGTTCATTGGTTAGATGTCACTAAACACTATCATGTTCATTGGTTAGATGTCATTTAACACTATCATGTTCATTGGTTAGATCTCACTTAACACTATTATGTTCATTGGTTAGATGTCACTTAACACTATCATGTTCATTGGTTAGATGTCATTTAACACTATCATGTTCATTGGTTAGATGTCACTTAACACTATTATGTTCATTGGTTAGATCTCACTTAACACTATTATGTTCATTGGTTAGATGTCACTTAACACTATCATGTTCATTGGTTAGATGTCATTTAACACTATCATGTTCATTGGTTAGATGTCACTTAACACTATTATGTTCATTGGTTAGATGTCACTTAACACTATTATGTTCATTGGTTAGATGTCACTTAACACTATCATGTTCATTGGTTACATGTCACTAAACACTATCATGTTCAGTTGAGTAAAGATGAGTTGCGCCAAGAACTGACATCACTGCACACAGGGCATTCCTACACGCTCCATCACCTCATTCAACACCCAATGAAGAGTCACACTACTAATCATTCCTACTGTTTTCTGTTCATTGGTTAGATGTCACTAAACACTATCATGCTCATTGGCTAGATGCCACTAAACACTATCGTGTTCATTGGTGAGATATCACTTAACACTATCATGTTCACTGGTAAGATATCACTTAACACTATCATGTTCTCTGGTTAGATGTGACTTAACACTATCATGTTCATTGGTTAGATGTCACTTAACACTATCATGTTAATTTGTTAGATGTCACTTAACACTATCATGTTCATTGGTTAGATGTCACTTAACACTATCATGTTCATTGGTTAGATGTCACTTAACACTATCATGTTCATTGGTTAGATGTCACTTGACACTATCATGTTCTCTGGTTAGATGTCACTTAACACTATCATGTTCATTGGTTAGATGTCACTTGACACTATCATGTTCTCTGGTTAGATAGATTAAGGCAGCATGATAATACTTGATACTCTGTCCTCATGGTATGGACAAATATTTTGAAAGTGTCTCATGTCATGGACACATATGTTGACAACTTTTCATGTCATGGACAAATATCTTGATAGCCTTTCAATTTGTGTCATGGAAAATTATCTTGACAACCTTTCATGTCATGGAAAATTATCTTGCAACCTTTCAATTCATGCCATGGAAACATTTCTTGACAGCCTTTCATCATGTCATGGACAAATATTTTGACAATCTGTCATTGTATCATGGACAAATATCTTGACAATTTTTCATCATGTCATGGGAAAATATTTTGACATTTCATGTCATGGACAAATATCTTGACAGCCTATAATCATGGCATGGACATGTATCATCATGTGAATTGATACATTCTGTTGGAGATGTGAAATGTGGGAAAGTTTGACTGTTCACACCAGTTAACAAACTACTTGGTGATTTTGAATCGTTTCTATTAACAGCCGAAAATAGCTTAGTAAGCCTTAAGAGTCTCGGCAATCATGTCATTGTAAACTTTCATATTGTAACTTTTCTTCTTGTTTGATATTTCAGGATGATTGAATGCCTGCAGAATACATTTGCTTGTACAAGAGGAATTGAGCTGTAACTGCAATGTGTTTGTGTTCACAACAAATCTGTGTCTAGCTCTTACTGGATAAGATTCCAACCTACTTCGTTTATTCAAAAATGGGGCAAAAAAATGAAAAACGTGTGTTTATTCAAAAATAGGGTAAAAAATGAAAAAATTGCTTTCTGTAAGCTTATTTTTTTAACCAAGTGTCTTCATCTCTGCAGCTGTTCATCTCAGGGTTTGTTTTGTTACTGTACATTGTTACTGTGTATTACATTCCTTTTTATTTCTTGATTTGATAAAATTGTGCCTTTTTTTCAAATTTCCAGACAATATGCATACAGATTTACAGATAACATCAGCAGTAGTAGTTGTCTATTTGTGTGTGCTACTAATGTCTCAGAGAATTTACTCTGTTTGATGGTTTGTTTTGTTCATTCTAAATTTTGAAAATTAACTTTACCACTTACATGTGGCTCAGATTAACCAGTGGAAATCCATTTGGTTATTATGACATATTAAAAATAAAAACATAATTTATTTGTCAGCAAAATGTTGGGTTGAATGGTTAAGAATTCTACACTGTTAATGTGTCAATTATCTGTCTGCATGTAGTTCTAACAATTATTGCATTAAATACTTGTGTTCATGATGCTTCACACTTTGTTATGTCACATGATGCTTTGTTATGTCACATGGTGTCAATCACTGCAGATTGGGTATGCCCATGGGTGCTCAGTCCTTCGATACAGCAGCTATTCTAAAGTAGTTCTGCTCACTGTTCCCCTAAGGAGTTGATTATATCTCTTCTCTTGACCTCAAAGGCGTCTTTGACGTGCTTGACCAGGCTTCACTCCCAGTTTGTGTGATCAGGCTAGCATTGGAAACATGTGTGTCTGCCAACCAAGTTCATTCTGCATTGATTATATCAGCCCTACCTATGATTCCACACGTTATGAGAAGAAATAAATTGGAGAACTTGGTGACAACTGGCAAGATTAAGGGTAAAAGAATAAGGGGAGAGCAGAGAAGTAAATACCTGGATGGCTTTGGCCACCTGGTATGGTGGAGACAAGAACACAGAGCTGATCCACGACTGGTGATCGCGTCAGATAAGCAAACATGACTACCCTGCTTATTGACATGGCACATGATGATGATGATGATCCATGATTCCAGGGACTTGTCTGTGTAGATGATGATGTCATCAAAACTTTGTAGTTAACGCATTCTTGCCATTCCAGAAAATATCTTGACAATTCAGTGTTTGTTTCTGTTCTGTCTTGTTTTCCCTAGCCCAAAGCCAGGAGAGGTAACTATTATTTTCACCCCTCTTGAGTCATTCAGCCTGTCCCTCTGGGCAGTGGGTTAGAGTCTGTTGACAATGGAATACCCAAAACCAGTGGAGAAAACATTACAACCCACTTCTTTCTTTGTGTGTGCTCGCTACGAACTCAAGCGAGGTCCATACACACTGCTTCTAGTAGTGCTGGACTGAATTTTGCGTGTGGATTAGTTTTCCCTATTAACAGTGTCCCTCGCCATCAGGCGAACCCACTCCGACTTAAAAGGCACTTGTAATTTACATTCCCAAGTCAATGACGAGAGGTCAACATTTTAGTCCAAGTGTCCAGTGTAGGGGTTGAACCCCTGACCTCGGCATCAGCACACCGGATGTTTAAGAACACATGTTCTTATCCATTCTGCCATGCTAACCTCCCAACCCAGGCTCAACCCCAGCCTGTCTATACGTGCTGGATCGTGACCTGGTTACAACCTGATGTGACTCTCTACAGATGTCAAGTTCCATTACCAGGCTTGCCTACCATGCAGGTTTTGTTTTGCTTGGAGAGGGGCAGCAGAGCACTGCAACACAATCCCCACGGAGCTCAAACTTTGATACCGGATGGAGTGTGTGTGTGTGGGGGGGGGGGGGGGGGGGGGGGGAGATGTATACATTCAACACATTTCTTACATATCCTTCACCCTTATGGCCTGCAATGATTATATCTTAACTCTTTTGAGGCATTGTTTTTGTTTTCCCGTGACCATTATTTGGCAGATTTCTACTCCACCTCCATCAGCCACTGTGATAGTACTAGTGTTTATTTAACTTGAGCAGCATTTCTCTACTGGTCTGGTAATGATGCATTCCAGATTAACCAAATAAACAGTTGTTTACCCTAATGAATGTTTACACATTGAACTAATTTTTTTTTTGTTGTTGAGTATTTGTCTACTAAAAGTGAGGAACGGCTAGAATGCCACATCCTCCTTCAGGAGACCCGGGTTCAAATCTTCGGTAAGGTGTGTATTTTTTTCAGTCAGGGACAAAAAGAAAACCCTAACCTGCACAGTTTGTGGTGACTGCACTAGCCAGGTGGCCTTAATTCCTCAGGCTCAAGACCCCATCACTCTACCCCACCCTGTCCTGCACCGCAAGATACTAAAGGCAGTAGATGACAGGTTTTTTTAGTCTACTAAAAGTATAATTTCTGGTTGAAGTAACAAAACTGGCACATGCAGTATTGTGTGGTGTGATTGGTGAATTGTCTTATGTGTGCTGCATTGGTGGTTAGGCCACTTAAACCCTGAACAGGGCTTGCATCTGTTGAAGCAGTTTGTGTAGAAACTTTCTTGGCAAATGATACTGAAGTACCGTCTCTATAGGAAATATATTGCAGTTCTCCTTTCCTCTCTCCAAGTTCAGAAAATAAAGAAGCATGCAAGACCAGTCACCAGATTCCAATCTAATGCCAGGAGGGGATTTTTGGTCTCAGATGAAGAGGTGATTTTTGTTAACACACACTACTGGGTCCAGTCCAGCCTTATTCAATTGCTAAAGTGGCAAGGAAGGAACTAGTCGCCCCATCCAATGTCATTAACTAGTATATGTAAAACCTTATTTATGACAATATTAATCACAGAATTACATCTAGCACTTTCAACAAATGTCATATTTCTTGAAGCTTTCACAGCAAGTTAATGTTTTTGTATGGAGTTTTTATTTTATATGCCTCCTGATTACCATTTACACTTCTTAATTTTGTTTCTCATGGATTATACTGAAAAATGCCTTCACATCATAACTTGCTTCTCGAAATTAATGTGTACATATCGTGTGACAACTTCATACTTAACATTTCCATCATTAGATATCAGGGAACACAGCTAATTTCTATATGATGCACTTCTGCTTTTTCCCCATTTGAAAAAAAAACTGATATTTTACACTCAAATAGAATGCAATTTTACAAGTTATTTAAGCATTTAACAGCTCTGCACCTGTATGAGAGTTTGACTTTTGTACTTACAAGCCCAGAGTAGCGAGTACAAAACCTGGCCACATCAAACCTTCCTCTTCTTATTTAACTCTTTATTGAGGAGCGTGGTCACACCTAGTCATGGACATCTCTGACTCAGAAATCTGTGTTCCCAACTTCAGCTAGGAGTTAACATTTAAGTTCAAAAGCCTCAATTTGACTCTTTAGGGATTATAAAATGGTTGACAGTAAAGATGCATGTTTTCAACAAATTTATGTTTTTGCTTGTTTTGAGTCATAGGTTCTTAATGCTATTTAACCACTGCAGTGCTAGGACCAGTCCCCGGGCTTGTTTTGAATAGTTCCTATTATTAATTGTTGTTAATTATAAAGCCAAGATATTCAAAGTTTGCGACATTTTTAGTGGCTTCATTATTACATGCATCTAAATTATAAATATCCTTTGGAATATCCCAGTTTAAGATTAAGATTTGCTCGTCTATTTGATCGTACTGTTAATGTTGTTGACACACAACAAAGGCAAACATTCCATCATTGTATTGCCTTCCTATAGATTTTTTGTTGTTGTTGCAATATTATTGCCCCATTGCGCAGTAAGTAAGCAATGTGTTTGTTATTTCCTTTTTTTCACCCTCAGAAATGTACAGCATGTACATCATAAATATGTTATATTTTCAAGTGTTGTTGTTTGGATTATTTGCCAAATTTTTCCTGGCCTGCTTGAAACAGCAGTGAAAGGAGAAATGTAGAAAGTGGTAAATTCAGAGAGGCAAAGGTAAAAGAACAAATGCAGAAAGCTGGAAATAAGAGGAAAATGTTGCATAGAAGGAAATATTTAAATAATCAAAGGACAGCTGTCCAGACACAAATGTAGTAAAAATACAAGTACTTAAATAAGAGAATGGAATCGTAAGAAATAGAGTGGTTGAGACATAAAAGGGTAAAACAAGATACAAAGATGGGTAAAATAAGACATATTTCTGACCTAATCCATGTTGTTTAACTAATGAAATACAAGGAGTATTAAAACACAAGAAGTATTGTCTTGTATGTTATAGCAATAAAAAAAAAAAAAAGAATAGTGTGCAGTATGTGAATGGGAAGACCTGCCAGATCATGCTCACTTAGCAATTTCCATTGTTTATGTTTGCGAGTTCAATCCATTAGGTAATCATCATCATTATCAAGTGCCTTGCCAACTGATGTGGGTGATGATGTTTCTCCACAGCTCCCGTTCCTAGCAGAATGTATGTCACGATATCTCTTCATACAATAATGCAAGGGGAGGTCAGCATGGCTGAATGGATAAGAGTGCTGGTTCTTAAACATCTGGGTGCTGATATTGAGGTATGGGTTTCAACCCTTACACCGGTCAGTTGAACTAAAATGTAACAATAAAGACTGACCCTGTGTTATTTATAATTGTAACAGTAAAACTGACCCTGTTATTTATAATTGTAACAGTAAAGACTGACCCTACATTATTTATAATTGTAACAGTAAAGACTGACCCTGTGTTATTTATAATTGTAACAGTAAAGACTAACCCTGTTATTTATAATTGTAACAGTAAAGACTGACCCTGTACTACTTATAATTGTAACAGTAAAGACTGACCTCATGTTATTTATAATTGTAACAGTAAAGACTAACCCCCATGTTATTCATAATTGTAACAGTAAAGACTGACCCTGTGTTATTTATAATTGTAACAGTTAAGACTGACCCTGTGTTATTTATAATTGTAACAGTCAAGAATAGATTGTGTTTTGATGGCTTTGTGCTCCCAACAAATTTTTCAATTGTTTGGACATGGTTTCAGCACTGACCACTTGACCCCTGACCCTAGCAGATGAGAATTTATACAGAAATTGGTCACTGAGTTCACAGAGTTAATTTGAATATCCACTTGTTTATAACAACAAATCTGTGTGAATGTTAAACTATAATACGCATTACCTTTGCCTCATAACGAGAAAACTATGACCGTAATCCTGTTTAAACTAGAAAAGTAACGATGCTACACTTTGTTTTATACAACAGTATGCTAGCCTCATTTACTGAACTCAGGGCGGTGTAGATCAGAGGTTGTGGTATCCGCCTCTGGCTCAATGTTGACCGTTTGGGTTGTTACAAACTAAGAATAATTATGGTATTCTTCCCCCTAAACCTTGGGTAGTGGATCTGACTGTCTCAAATCTGTGACATTAAAAATGTTCCATGGTATTTATATTGCAAAGAATGCATCGCTGGTCACAGAAGGGAAAATGTCTGCGCTCGCAAACTGCTGAGGTGTGGGTCAGCATGGCCGAATGGATAAGAATGTGTGTTCTTAAACATCCCGTGTGCTGATGCTGACGTAAGTTCCATCCCTACATCTTACAGTAGGACTAAAATGTTGACCTATCGTCCTTGACTTTGGGACGTAAATCACAAGTACCTCTGAAGTCACTGTGGGTTCGCCTAATGGCAAGGGACATTGTTAATAAGGAAAGCTAATCCACACGCAAAATTCAGTCCAGCACTACTGGAAGTAGTGTGTATGGACTACGCTTGAGTTCAAAGCCAGCGGGGAGAAAAAAAAAAACTGCTGAGGTGAAAGTCTAATCCAACTACAATGTGGCTGCTCACGCGCCTGTACATGTACACTGGCTGGCCCATCTTCCAGGACAACAAAGGACAAATTGTTGCTCTGCATGACATTACAGGGTTGCTACTCTGCTTGGAACATACTCTTCACGAAAAGTAACACAGAAGTCACCAAGTCTCTTATCCTAGAAACAAACAGCACATTGTGCCATGAGTTGTGGGTGCCACACTAAGGTATCATACCACTCATTGTGTAGACATTATCATGTGTTGCCTCTGCCTCCCCTTGAGAGGCAACAGTGTGCATGCAGCTGTTCTGCACGCACCTGTTGGTCTACACCACCTGCAGATGGAACTGACTAAGTTGACATCACCGCTCTTAAGGCTGTTAAATGTCCTATAAAACTACTTGAGTAGGCTAACTCTGTTAACATATGCCAGGAAGAAGTTGGATGTGTCAGCCAAAAAGTGAAAATATTACACTTCTGCTCTAAACAGGCACAAGACTAATATGTCCAACTGATGCTTAAAGTACCATTTTAATTATGATTAAATCCTGCTCAGAACAGTGGAAATAAAGACAAGCACTGGTATTTTTATGCTGATATTAAATGTTTAATTTGATTCAATTTGAATCTTTTAGATTGTATATTTTGATAATATAGTTTCACAGACAAGGCAATATAGAATACCCAAGCCACATATATCAACGGCTAAAAGAAATATAAAACCGCAAGCCTTAAATTGTTCAGTGTTTGTCTCACACCCCAACAAACATGTAGTTCTTTCCAAAAGAAAGAAAAAACATCCTAGAACTCACTCCCCCAAAAAATTTGTCATTTACTGCCTATATAGTATCTTGTGGTGTATGGCAGGGGAGGTATTGAGCCTGAGGAATTAAGGCCGACTGGCTACTGCAGTCGCCGAGAACTGTGCAGGTTAGCGTTTCTTTTTGCCTCCGACAGAAAAAATCCACACCTTATCGAGGCTTCGAACCCGGGTCTCCTGAAGGAGAATTTGGTATTCTATGCACTCGGCCAGCTGCTTCTCAGTATTCTTATAAAAAAGGGAGCAGCTGAAGGAAACATGAACATTTGGAAGGCAACACATGTAGGTCACATCATATGATGTACCAATCTATTGAAAACCACAATGGGGGACAGAATTGGAGGTAAGAGCTAGATGGTGCAATGATATAGACATCAAGATAGTATAAAGCTTGGCAGGATGTATATTCACAGCTGAAGACAAGATGCTCAAGATCCATTACTGTCAACTACCACTGTGAAAAGCAATGGCAAACTACTGAATGTAAACTTGCCAAGAAATCACAAACAGCCAAAAAATGCTGGGGATGACTGCCACGTCCTGTAAATGATATGCAATAACTAACCCCCATTAGGGATTAAATCCATGACAACTGTGCTGATAGGTGATTACACTAACTATTACACTATCAATACTCCAAAGTTCACACATATCATGGCGTCTAATTACAAGGAATTATAGCTGTTTGACAAAATGTGCTGGAAACAGTATGGAAGGTTCCACAGATAGTGTTATATCTTAACGCTGGAAGACAACTGCATAGCTTATCTCCTGGTATTTGCCTCCAATTAAGTATCATCTGGGGAGTTTTTCCTCTTCTGCCCCGTATGTTGCTGTCTATCAAGACCCTTTGCCACTGTAGAATACTCTATTATCAATACATCTGCCATCTGGTTATCCTCAGCTTTAAAACCATTTTACTGTCGCAGGCAAACAGGAGCAGTTGGCAGGCATCATAATTTAAGTAATGTTATGTAGTCTTTCAAATGTCCCTGTCTTCCAATTATGTGTTTGATAAACGCAATGATACCTAAAAATGATACCCTTTTTTCTCTCTCACACAAATGATTACAGACACATGAAGACTCCCATAAAAGCAGGGAAACAACAAGGTGAAATCAGATTATGGTTGCCAGTCTACAGACTAAGCATAAATAGCTTTAACTCATAAAACAAAACTAACATCTACTACACAAGTAAATAATACTTGAAGAAGCACACATCATAATACAACATATTTGTGAAAACTTATTTGGCATTGTCCCACCACCTTTTCATGCAATAGAAATGAAAAATGCAATTTTTTTTAACAAAACCATAAGGATGTACAACAATATAAGCAAAATAAAATACTACAAGTCAACACAGATGATTACTACTGAATAATCTACCATTTTAATTCCAATCACCTTTAAATAAGTACTACAATGCACCATCATTGATGATAATAGGACATAACACAATAAAGACATTGAACTTCACCCCATCACTGATGATAATAGGACATAATACAATAAAGACACTGAACTTCACCCCATCACTGATGATAATAGGACATAATACAATAAAGACATTGAACTTCACCCCATCATTACTTGTGTCTGATTATTCTATCGAAAACTAGTAACAAGTTTTTCTGAGTGTCATTAGACCACATTTAGCTTGGCAACAGCCCATTAACTTGGTCCATGCAAATTAATATAGTGGTTTTCCCTTTATTCCATTCCACATAAGATATTTAAATGCTCAAGCTAAACTTTTATTTTAGAAAACTACCAACAATATTTATAGCATGTGTGATGCGTGCATTTGTAACAATACCCATGCTGTGGAATTTGTGCACTTTGCTCCTTGTGTGATCTATAGGAGACTGGAGCACCTATGAAGATATCAGTGTGCAGTCGAAGTGATTCTTAACCAAAACCAAACCAAATGAAGATCCTGGCTTGCTGTGTATTATTTTACATAATTCTCTTAGAAGAACTGGTATTGGTGCAAATCCTACCATTTAATTTATCTGCAATGGATTTTCTCTGCGGGAAATGGGATGAAAACATTAAGTTGTACATCCCATCTGATCCCCTAGCCCAGGATCAGGGGGAGCATAAATTGTATAACTAACATTCTAATGACATCATACCAACTGTAGTTTAGAGGCAGTTTCACAATTCTCCGACATAGCGAGTCAAGGGTTAAAAATCAGCTGCAAGCAATTTAAAATCAGACCGTCTAGCAATGATTTTGATGGTATGGATGTCAGCCGTTCAGAAGGCAATGACAAACTATTTAACATAAAAATTGCCAGCAAATCAGTCAAAAAATATTGTGGTTGATTGCAACGTCCTGTAAAGGATATGCAGCCGGCTGATTTCATAACTGTTTGATTGTTCATATAACATATCTGATAGGACACACATTCAGAAAGTCTGATAACAGTATAATGAGAAAGTCCTTTCTCTGGAACTCACAGGGCAAACAAAGTAGAGGCGGACATAAAGAAAAACACAAGGAAAAGAGAATTAGAGACGGCACTGACTGTCATCTACTACCTTATAGTACCTTGCGGTGTATTACAGGGGGGTCCTGAGCCTGAGGAATTAAGGCCGACTGGCTAGTGCAGTCACCGTGAACAGTACAGGTTAGTTTTCTATATGCCCCCTACAGAAAAAAAACTCCTCACTTTACCGAGGATTCGAACCCGGGTCTCCTGGAGAACCAGGCATTCTAGCCACTGGGCCAGCCACTCCTCCATTAGAAGTAGAGATTAATCATATGGAGAGGACACAAAGAGAGCTGCAGGAGACAGCACAAGTGATCTGGGATGGATATGAGTTGGTTGAGGTGCCGTCCTCCAGTGGGAGATACAAGTTAGTCCTGAAAAAGATAGTCTTAGAGTGGTGTAGTCCATGGTGTGGAAGTTCCCACTGTAAGAGAAACTAAACGGACTGGCAATGAACTTAATATATTGAAATGTTAAGAAAAGTAATCTTCATGGCCTTCTCTTTAGAATTAAAATACTTTCACAGCTAAACAGATAGAAGAACCACGAATGATAAAAATAAAAGAACCCAAACTCAAAGAATGGGAATGACAAAACTAGCTTACACATACATGCAAAGTATATCAATATTTTATTCATCTTAGGAGCCTAAATCCACATATAAAAGCAGGTGTAAGTAATTGTAATCATATGGAAATATATATGCCATATGACTAAAGTTTTAGTAAACTAAACATCACAATTACTTAATATTCATATATCTAGCAATTAGCCAATAAGTACTAACTTCAGAAACCACACTTCAGTTTATTAACCAATTAATTATTTGTTAGTTGCACGATATTTCATATGATAACAAATATGTTTCATATGATAAAAATGTGGTCCTTCAGAATAAAGTAAGATAATTTTCAGATATAAAACCACCTCTATATCTATTCCATCTGTAAAAGAACCATTGTCTCCATAAACCAATTCAAACTGCATTGATCAATTCCTGTGTGATTACCAAGCAACTAACAAAGGTAGAATGGAAAGACAATTAGCAAATCGAGTAAAAATTGGAAAAAGAGATTTAATGAATCTTCACTGTGCAGTTGTCAGATCAAAGAACGTCAAAGTTGGCCATCATGGAGTATTTGCTTATTAGCAATCATGGAATTAATCAACAAAACTTATTTTATATACTGTATTCAACGAACAACTGCTGATTGTTCAAATATATCAAAGCATTATCAATTAAGCAATTCCAGTATTGCTATGTAAACAGAAGGACTTCCTGTTAAATCTTACTTCCAAGGGGATCACATACTCCACATGTAAACAATATCAGCGACTATGTACTTAGTATTTCAGCCAATGTATTATTCGTTTATTAATTTCATATTAATGCACATGATGGGATGCAGCGAAATATGCCAGGCAAGAAATTGTGCAATATATTGTTTATTCGCTTCCTTGTTTAAATTTTCAAAATAATGTTCTCCAGTGTTATATATAATTTCATTCAGTACTGTCTAGTATTCAACATGAGGCACTTCCAGGAGACCACATGGTTAGCAACTTTACAAATACTGAAACCAGATCACTTTTCTTTGAGTAAGATGGAAGTTAACCACATGTTTCATGTTTTGCCAAGGGAAGCTCTATGCCCACTTGCCAAGAGACATGCTTCCCAACATCGTGGAACCCACAGCGCGACTCCCAATAAACACTCATGACATTAACTTTATCCTCTATTGCTTGCTTGATCATATAATGGGCTTATTATGTCATCAAAATGTGTCTGGAATGTTCAGTGTGATACATAAAGTACCAGGTTTCAGATTTCAAAGAATGCAGCAAACTGTTAACTTTTATTTAAAACTATTACACTATTTTCAGGCAATGAAATCTCACAGTAGTAATTTTTACACAAAATAAATGTACAAGATTTTCATGAAAATTACATCATCATCATCTTCCACTTTGCTGCAAGCGTCACGGAGAGGAATAATTGAAGTTCAAGTGCCCGATGGGCGGCGCTGGATAGTGTCATTCCATGTGGCTGTACAATGTTTTTTAAACTAAAATGGTATAGGATGGTCTGAGCAAACCTCATTTGTGATTTCAGATGTTCATGCACCCAGCCAGGTTTATCATATTCTCAGGTGTAGACAGCGAGTTTATAGCAGACTTCAACTCAATGAACAGTAAGTGATCACAGAAAAGATCACTTAGTCAATCAGTGTTTCATCATTGACTGATAGCAGATTCTTGTCTTTTTTTATAATTTGTCACTCAATAATTTTCAAATTATTTCTAACTAATCATAAACTGAAGGGTTAAAAAAATATGTTGCTAAAATGGTATTCCATGTTAACATAAAATGTTGTAAATTCATAATATATAACCATTTTGAATTTCCTCTTTGACACCCAGTGCGCTACAAAAGTTTATTATCAAGCTATATTATAAATTAACTCATTGACTTCCTGAATATCACAAAATGACCATGTCGAGAGTTAGTTGAAATTAAGAACAAAGAGATGTCATTGAAAGTAGCTCTATAGTGAATATCCTACTCGATCCCTTGGTATCAATCGGAGCTCAGATCCATGCTTGAGGAAAACATTACCTGTACAAGTTAAAAAAACATTCCTTAATCAAAATAGCAAAAAGACACTTTTTACTCTAACAAAAAGACACTCTTTAATCAGAATAACAAAATAAATAAATATATTATTATATCCCTCTATTATACCCTATAAGCCGGTCTCCCTGGCCTTAGGGGTTAACGTCTTTCTCCGTAATCCCGTATATTCTCGTGAGTAACGTAACCTACGTGAGAATTGGTAGCAGTTCTCGCCACGTTGGTAACTTACGGGGTATGTGAGCCGGTCATTCAAAAAGCAATGGCAAACTACTGAGCGTAATCTTGCCTAGTACATCAACAGCAGCTGAAAAATGCTGGTATTGACTGCAACGTCCTGTAAGGGATATGCAACATTTATAAAAAAAAAAAATTATACCCTCTGTGCATTTTGTTGAAGTCTGTTGATAATGAAATACCTAAAACAGAACCAGAACTAACCTGAGTCTACTTTGAGCCAGTTGTACGGGTTGTGCTGAATCATGACCTGATTACATCCTAATATGTAGGTCAGCTTGGCTGAGATGTTTAACACACTTAAACTTTCTCTTCTAACATAGTGGGTACATCCCCCATGCCGGTCAGCTGGACTAAATGTCCACTTCTCATTCTTGGCTTGAAAACGAAAATTACAAGTACCGCAGAAATCGGAGGGGGTTCATGTGATGGTGAGGGATACTGGTAATAGGGAAAGCTAACCCTCACACAAATCAATCCAATGCAATAATAATAAGACAAGTAGCAACTACTAGTAGCAGTAGCACATATGTGGACTACATCCAAGTTAAAAGCAAGCGAACTTAAAAAAAAAAAAAAAATCCTATTATGCCTCTCCGCAGATGTGAAGTTGTAGGTCAGCATGGTCAAATGGATAAGAACACGTGTTCTTAAACTTCCGGTGTGCTGATGCCAAGGTAAGGGGTTCAACCCCTACACTGGACAGTCCTTGACTTGGGGACATAAAATACAAATACTTCTGAAGTCACCTGATGGCGAGGGACATTGTTAATAGGGAAAGCTAATCCACACTCAAAATTCAGTCTAGCACTACTGGAAGTTGTGTGTATGGACTACGCTTGAGTTCAAAGTGATCAAACACCAAAACAAAACTTGAAGTTCTTAGTAGTGTTCCTGCACAGCCTGCTGGTTTCACAACTTGGAGAGGGGAACAGCTCTGCAGTACACAACCCCTGAAGATGAACTTTGGTACTGGGTTGGGAGAAAACTATCCACACCAAACTCACACTGATCAATCTAAGCCTTTTTCAGATTAGCTGAACACCAGTGCGCCAGACCTAAGAGTTAAAACTCAAGTCTTCCAGACTGTTCACAACCAGGCAACCAACTAACCCTTACTATTTTGCTATTTGTTCAACATTATGCACATATCTACATAACATTACATTACATTGGCACCTTGCCGTCTTGACAGACGATAGTTTGTGCTTTAAAAAGGCATAATAACTTTTAACTATGGCGGTAGCGAATGTGACTGATAAGGCCAATTTGCTCTGTAAATGTCCGTTCACAGTGGGTGCATGTGAACACGTGGTCATTTCCACCATCATGCACCATCTTACGCCTCACACGCTCGGTGTGTGACTTATCTGCAATAATTTTCTCCTTTGTCTTTATTCCATTTCTGATGTTTGCCCTCCATGCAACATGTTCAGCAGTGTCTTGCTCCCAATGTGCATTATCAATGCCTGTATCAATCATGTCCCGCTTACACATATCTTTGTATCGTAGTAGAGGCCGATTCTACCTTCTACATACTAGAGGCCATCTACATAACATATTCATTATTATGTATTTATAAATGAGCATGATAAAATCCAGAAATAAATCATGAAGTATTTCTGGCTAAAGAACCGGGAGCAACAAAGAACTTCTTGCCTAGAACAGTCAAGAGTTGCTTAACTATAACAATCTTCTTCATCTTCTTCTTCTTCTTCTTCTGCATTCATCCGGAGTGTTTTTTCAGATGTAATTGCACTGTGCCAAGTTTATTTGCGCCCTTAGGCCAACACATCCGACTTCTGCGGGTGTTTGTTGACTGGGTTAACCTTCCCGGATGTTTCGAAGGACATTCCACTCTCATTCAGACATTTTTGCATTGTACCAAGTTCTTAGGCTGATACACTCGACTAAACAATCAATAACTGGTTAGCTAATTGATTAAAAACTGCTTACTGAAAACAATCAAGCAAACAGCATACCTAGAGTAACTAAAGTTTGTTTACTCAAACCAAACAAACATCACATGCACCCAAGAACTATTTCCTGAAGAAACAAAGAATGGTTTACCCCAAGCAACCAAGAACTGCTCATCTAGACTAACCAACGATGCTCTTGCCTGGAGCATCTAAGAAATGCGTACCAAATGTAAAAAATACTTACAAAGAACAGTCATTATTTGCATACTCAGAAGACTTGGAGTTACTTCCCCATATCAACCAAGGACTTTTCCCTTTACACAATCCAAGAATTGATTACCAGAACCAACCATGAAGGAATGCACACTTTATAACAGATGGACAGTAAAACCTGGTATAGCTATATATATTTCATATCTATTTTACACCCTTAACAACTGTTTGAAACATCAACTAGACGAAAACTGAAGAGAATGACATCATTCATATACACCAATGATTAAGGATCAGTGGTAAGAGGTTAAGATGAAGGTTCTCACCAAGTGCCGAGGACAAACTGTTACAGATCACAGTGGCGCACATGTAACTAACCCCATACGTGAATAGACACCAGAGGCATTACTATAATTCTTCATTGATTATAAATTATCAGAGACTCCTTACACTACGCTTTACATTGTGGCCGACTTTTAGTCTAATTTTCAGAAGGTCCATCCCTGCTATAGGCTGTAGCATGAATAGTTAAGGTATGTAGGTATATTATCTCTTCAAGATGATAGGCAGACCTACTACAGCAGTTTGAGGTTACATGTGAGATGAAATGCTGGGCCTGAGGATGGACAAAGGATATTTAATACACATAAATTATGACAGGTTGCTACAGGCTGACACAGAGACTGATGAATCAACCTAACAAAAGCTTGTATCATTTGTCATTACATGTGGCAGGAATAGAATTATTCCAGGCAGGGACAACAAAGGCATATTCATTATTAGTGTGCTGTGGGAACCATCATCATCCCTACAGTTCTACATCTGCTGAGAAGAGACAGCACAGGTAGCCGGAGTCAATCCCAGTGAATCAGATAATCAACTATAAGCATGAATGAAACAATGTAGTTAAAACTGAAACATACCTGCACTCTGAGCTGGGTTAATACCAATGCCATCGTTGGTTATGATGGCACTTGTTGCAACAGGAACTTTGAACTAGAAGATGAAAACATACAATGTTGAAAATACTTCAGCTATAAGATATGACTCAATACTACACTTTTAGGTGAAATGGGTGAAAGCATACTTAAATAACATAAAAGCTTAAGGAAAGATAGATGGACTAAAGAGCAGGAAAGTTCTACTGTATCATACTATCCTCTAAGATGGTGATCTGTTCCCCACACTTTTCCTAACCTATGAACGGAAAGTAAACTTTACAAGAAATCACAAACGGCCAAAAAATGCTGGGGTTGACTGCAAGGTCCTGTAAAGGATATGCAACTAATTTTTTTTTATAGTGTAGATGGAGAAGATGGGGAGGACACAAGCACTGAAAGGACACAAGCACTGAGAGGACACAAGCACTGAGAGGACACAAGCACTGAGAGGACACAAGCACTGAAAGGACACAAGCACTGAGAGGACACAAGCACTGAGAGGAACCAGCACTCGCAGAATGGAGACACAAAGATGCCAATACAAGCAGAAAAATTCCTCACTTTGCCAGGCCACCCTTTGAAGAACAGACTTCAAAACATAGTAATGTGATGATTGGAAAAAAGCAGTTTTACCCAGGGGCCAAACATCTCTGTAGACAAACCACTGACCTATAGCAGTTGACATTTACCTGAAAACTATTCCAGAACAAACTACTTGGAGAGAGACACACAGACTACTAGTACATATCCAAAGTGAAAGGAATATCTGACAAGGAAGAACAAAACAGTATGCAACGCATAACAGCATCTCTCAGTCTTCTTGATCATGAATACCCACAGACAGGTCAGCACAAAGAATACCCCAAAATTATCCAGGATATGGCCAGAGTACCAATATGACAGTACTGTCACAACCATGATGCAGAAATCCAGGCAATAAAGATAGCAGAGAAATGACTAAACACCAGTCATGGTTCACAGCCAGTGGATTACTGACATTCACAAAATCAATACTTCAGGCACTCCAGTCCAGAAATGTGCCAGTACTACAGTCAGAAACAGACAACCAGGGCAAGTGCAAGCAATAACTTGTGAGTGGATACCATCTCACGGAGTGACAGGAAACTAGAGAGCTGATCAACTAATTATCTAATGTGCAACAGATGAATAACTAGATGTGCCTGTCACATACCACAAACAGAAATAAGGTCAATGTAGTACCACAGCATTTACTGCCACTGGGTGTAAAGTGTTAGGCCTTCACATATTCTAGGTGCCAGTTCCCTTACTCATTGCCTATTCTTCACAGAGAATTGTCTAGTACTAAAAGAATCATCAAAACACTTAGAAAGCCACCAATACCAGTACAAGACCATTACCATATTATGGACAGACCAGAACAAATCATTATTCTGCGACTCAGTACAGCACACAATCAACTCAGTTGCCACATGTACACACAATTTTAAATTGTAAAATCAGCCATGTGCACTGGTGCCCCACTCCAAGGCTGCCTGGATACGGCATATCAAGGCAAACTCTATGGACTACAAAAACAAGTTTCTCAAAACTTTATGGACCACTGAATGAAGTAAAAAGACAGTGAAGATTGCACAAGAGGCAACATTGCAGATACAGACAATTTATTTGAAACTAATGAAAGAACAAATATGCCACTATTTATCCCAAGTGCACAGTTACACCACCCACTTCTTCAGTGATGGTTACTGTAGCAAAATGTTTAACTGGCTTAACTTCACAAGTCTCAGACTATGACTTATAGGTCAGTTTCTAATGCCCATCAGCCACAGTCTATGATTTCCTATGTTAACATATTCCTCTGTTCATAGTCCATGTCTTATGTTGCCAATCATTTCAATACAGGTGTTCCTTCATGATGTGATGTCAAGCTGTCTAGTACTTTCTTCCTAGGTTACACGTTTCTCTCTCTCCCTTCCCTGATATATTCCAGTACATGCTGCCATGGCACGATCAGTGTTGTCTAGAGGTGTATGTTGCTTGGTTGTTCACGCCGTGGTTTATTTCCTGTGTTTGGCTCATTCATCTTTGTAGGATGCAGATCATTGTATTTAGGCATGCGTCCTAAAGTCTCTGACTATACCAGGACTGAACCTTAGTATCACTGAGTGCCTTAGCAGGTTACTTATTAATATTCAACATTCACTTTCTCCACTGTCATACTAAGGATCACAGACTAAGACTTCAACTCTATTAACGCAACCAAAACGATGTACTATTTCATGTTTTATATTATCGCATTAGCACTGGATTAAACATTGAACGCTTACACAATCACCACATCAAGTTATCAGTCATCACCACAGATATATTAACAGTTAAAATGTGTAACTAAAACCTATGCACATCATGGCTTGTGACTAAAGCCATCATCACGAGTCTGACCAGGCCCGGCCTCGACCACACTCAAACACCAACTGATAATAAAGGAGACGCTTTGCTTGCCGCTCAGCGAATCTCGGCACTTTTCACTCCGTGTGAAAAGTCCTCACAAGCGAGTCACTTTTCACGGTTTAGTGTATACTGTATTTTACAGAGTATAAGACGCACTTTTTTCTTAAAAAAATTGCCTCCAAACTTCAGGTGCGTCTTATACTCAAAATTAATATAAAAATGGTAAAAATTTTATTTTTTTTAAAAACTGCTTAAAAATTAAGGTGCGTCTTATAGTCCGTAAAATACGGTAACTAGACTTTCACTCCAAATTATGCCATGACCTATGATACTGTTAAATTGGGTCATGGCATATGCCTTCTCATGATGTGTCCATGGGGGAAAAGCAGGATGAATATAACTTGTGGGGGATTAACAATCTCAGTATATCTTGTGAGGGATTAACATTCTCAATACAACTTGTGAGGGATTAGCGGTCTCAATACAACTTGTGAGGGATTATTTGTTTCAACTTATGAGGAATTTATAGTCCCAGTATAATTTGTGAGGGATTAACAGTCTCAATATGACTTGTTGGAGCCTTGATGGCATTGTGGGTAGTGTGCTTGCCTGCCAAGACAATGCTCTGGATTCAATTCTCAGTAGAGGCAGGATAATTGTTTTTTTCTGGCTTGTATGGCTATGCAGTTAACCCAGCCTCATAAACATGGGTACTAGACAATTTTCAGAATGTTATATGAATTGTCTGGGGAGGAACTGCAACCCCACCTCACATGTCATAACCCTGAATATGTGAAGGCCTACCACTTCACACCCAAATAGCTATGCGACTACTTTTACTTTTAATAACTTGTGGGGGATTAATAATAGTCTCAATATAACTTGTGAGGGATTAATAGTCTCAATATGACGTGTAGGGATTAATAGTCTCAATATAACTTGTAGGGATTAACAGTCTCAATGATAAGAGCAATGATTCCCACTTGACACACACTGACTTTTACCTTCTAATATCTAGGTCAAGGAAACCTACCCAGCGTAGTCTGAGAGGCTAGCATGTGCAGCTGGAAGATTTAAAACCAGTTAAAAGATCTTGGTGATATTTTTTTTAAAGTCATTTAAGATAGTCTTTTCATCTCATTAATTGTTAGTTGACTGCATGGTATTTAATTACAGTGACGCTGCAACTGGTTCAGTTGATACACCAAACTTCAAAACAGCATTCTTTTTTCAACCAATATATTATAGATATTATGTTGTGGGTATTTTTCACATTTCGGAAAATTTTACCCAATGCCCAGTACAGTCCATTCTTACGATTTCTAATTGCTGAGTGATAATTTATATTGTAATTTGCACAGAGGACCTCCTTTTTCCACTACACAGAGATTAGGGAGGTGTATGGCTTCAACTGATTTCTCTGAAAATATTGTGCTCGGAGGACAGCTCTCAGCTGTGTCCAAAGCCAGCACATTTTGAGCATATTTACTCAGAAACAAGTATCAATTCATTGTCTGTATACATGTGTGACCTTTACCATTCGGAATATCATCAAAATTCTGTCACTGCAATTAAATTGGAATACATGGAATAGCTGGAACAAATAATCATTCATTTTTAAATTCATCCTTAGTCTTTTTAAACTGGCAAAAGAACAGAGACAAAGATTACTTGACACTTAATTATTCTCTTTACTGAGTCGATAAGATTTTTCTTTTAAAAAGTTCAATCTAGATGAAGCAAAAAGTATATCTACAAATATAAGCAATAAAAATGCTTCTGACATAAATTATTTGTTACTTGATTAACTTATACAATAGCAGCAATCATGATAATGAAAATAACAATAATCACAGATTAAACATTAAATTCCTGCAATTACCTCCTCTGCTGCAAACTTTAAGACTGCAGTAAATGGTGCAGCATCAGGCACTGACAAACTGAAATGGAATACAAAACAGAAAAGTGCATAAAGTAAAAGAAATAGTCACTAAGTCTGGAATATGTCTTAAATATGTTCCTGACATAATCATATTAAAAAACATACTGAGTAAAGGAATTAGATAAACATCATAGTAAAAACACAAAGTAAAGAATTCCTTTACATGCTTTTAACTATGCTGGATATAAAGTTTTAAGAATGCCAAAAAGAAAATTAAGTGTATAGTAAAAAAAAAAAAAAAATATAGTAAAAAATAAATAAAATTAAGCATATAGTAAAAAAATGGAAGAAAATTAAGAATATAGATGTTTTTTTTAAATTATATATAGTTTCAAAAAAATGAAAAGCATATAGTAGGAAAAAATGGAAAGAAAATTAAGAATATAGTAAAAACAAAAGAAAATGAAAGAAACCTTTTTGTTTACATGCCCTGGGGCGTATCTGGTATATGCAACTAGCCCCATATTTTAATAGACCAACTGGTACCTGATTGGATGAATATCAAACCAATCGCCTTCACTTTCCAAGTCATTTCCCATTTAAGGCTAGGTCAACCTGGCAGAACAGTTATAGTTTTAAAATCCACTTCGATGCAAATCTGAATGCGAATCAGCCTATTCCTTTTTTTAATTTCCAACCGTTTAGGCATTGTTTTAATATGCTATTGTGCACATAGGTCCTCCTGGTTTTTCATCCTTAGAGGAAAGTTAGATATCCAATCCACTAGAGCTCTCCCGGGAAGGTAACCCAGCCCACAAATGCCTGAAGAAGTCGGATGTGTCGGCCGAAAGGTTCAAATATCACAGCTCTGCTGTAAACAGGCACAACGCAATTACGTCTAAAACAACATTCCGAACGAACGCAGAAGAAGAAGCAGACAATCTACTAGAGCGAGATCATGCTCAGGTTACTAATTTTTCAAATAAACCTCGCTGTGATTCCTACCAAATCTCAGAATTAACCGCTATCAAACATCATACTTCTAAGCCACTCTGCCGATATAATTATTAAAACATTATATCTCTGTTTACCGGGAAGGTTAACCCAGTCAACAAATGTCTGCCTAATGGCGCAAGAATGCAGCTCTGCTGTAAACAGGTACAATGCAATCAGGTCTGAAAAAACTCTCTGGATGAACGCAGAAGAAGATATCTCTGTTTGTGCTCTGTGTGCAGACATGCACATACACATGCACACACACATGCACATACACATAACATGCACATATATAAGGTAAATTACCATTTTCCATGTCTTAAGCCATATTGGATATATGGTGCTCATTTCATAATTTATACCCAGTCGGCATTCAATGGGTGATGTGGTTAACATCAATATACTGATAAGTAATATATTTACACTCTATTTCAGTTGATGTACTCACACTTTATATGGCAGTTTTGAATCAGAAGTCAGTGTTATTTTGAAGGTAACTTTAGACCTAGAAAAATAAAACAAGTGAATATTACTTCAGATTCATTCAATAATCAGTTTAAATTGTGTCATTCATAAATTAAGATTTATACTCCCTTAAATATGACTCGTTTAAAAAGCTGAAAATATTAACTGTTGTAGGATAATACAAATACAAAAACCCTGTAGACATAACTAAAGCAGTCCATAAACAACTAATCACAAGTGCCTAAATGAAAAGGCAAGACAATAAATAAGCAATTTGCTGGTTCATTCTGAATCCCCTGGAAGACTGTTTTACACTGACATTCAGGTTGTATAAACCCTGAAAATGTTGGTTTAACATTGACATTCAGGTTGTATAAACCCTGAAAATGTTGGTTTAACATTGACATTCAGGTTGTATAAACCCTGAAAATGTTGGTTTAACATTGACATTCAGGTTGTCTGAGCCCCGAAAATGTTGGTTTAACATTGACATTCAGGTTGTATGAACCCTGAAAATGTTGGTTTAACATTGACATTCGGGTTGTCTGAGCCCTAAAAATGTTGGTTTAACATTGACATTCAGGTTGTATAAACCCTGAAAATGTTAGTTTAACATTGACATTCAGGTTGTCTGAGCTCTGAAAATGTTGGTTTAACATTGACATTCAGGTTGTCTGAGCTCTGAAAATGTTGGTTTAACATTGACATTCAGGTTGTCTGAGCTCTGAAAATGTTGGTTTAACATTGACATTCGGGTTGTCTGAGCTCTGAAAATGTTGGTTTAACATTGACATTCGGGTTGTCTGAGCTCTGAAAATGTTGGTTTAACATTGACATTCGGGTTGTCTGAGCTCTGAAAATGTTGGTTTAACATTGACATTCGGGTTGTCTGAGCTCTGAAAATGTTGGTTTAACATTGACATTCGGGTTGTCTGAGTCCTGAAAATGTTGGTTTAACATTGACATTCGGGTTGTCTGAGTCCTGAAAATGTTGGTTTAACATTGACATTCGGGTTGTCTGAGCCCTGAAAATGTTGGTTTAACATTGACATTCGGGTTGTCTGAGCCCTGAAAATGTTGGTTTAACATTGACATTCGGGTTGTCTGAGTCCTGAAAATGTTGGTTTAACATTGACATTCGGGTTGTCTGAGCCCTGAAAATGTTGGTTTAACATTGACATTCGGGTTGTCTGAGCCCTGAAAATGTTGGTTTAACATTGACATTCGGGTTGTCTGAGCCCTGAAAATGTTGGTTTAACATTGACATTCGGGTTGTCTGAGCCCTGAAAATGTTGGTTTAACATTGACATTCGGGTTGTCTGAGCCCTGAAAATGTTGGTTTAACATTGACATTCGGGTTGTCTGAGCCCTGAAAATGTTGGTTTAACATTGACATTCGGGTTGTCTGAGCCCTGAAAATGTTGGTTTAACATTGACATTCGGGTTGTCTGGGCTCTGAAAATGTTGGTTTAACATTGACATTCGGGTTGTCTGGGTCCTGAAAATGTTGGTTTAACATTGACATTCGGGTTGTCTGAGTCCTGAAAATGTTGGTTTAACATTGACATTCGGGTTGTCTGAGTCCTGAAAATGTTGGTTTAACATTGACATTCGGGTTGTCTGAGCCCTGAAAATGTTGGTTTAACATTGACATTCGGGTTATCTGAGTCCTGAAAATGTTGGTTTAACATTGACATTCGGGTTGTCTGAGCCCTGAAAATGTTGGTTTAACATTGACATTCGGGTTGTCTGAGCCCTGAAAATGTTGGTTTAACATTGACATTTGGGTTGTCTGAGTCCTGAAAATGTTGGTTTAACATTGACATTCGGGTTGTCTGAGTCCTGAAAATGTTGGTTTAACATTGACATTCGGGTTGTCTGAGTCCTGAAAATGTTGGTTTAACATTGACATTCAGGTTGTCTGAGTCCTGAAAATGTTGGTTTAACATTGACATTCGGGTTGTCTGAGCCCTGAAAATGTTGGTTTAACATTGACATTCGGGTTGTCTGAGCCCTGAAAATGTTGGTTTAACATTGACATTCGGGTTGTCTGAGTCCTGAAAATGTTGGTTTAACATTGACATTCGGGTTGTCTGAGCCCTGAAAATGTTGGTTTAACATTGACATTCGGGTTGTCTGAGCCCTGAAAATGTTGGTTTAACATTGACATTCGGGTTGTCTGAGCCCTGAAAATGTTGGTTTAACATTGACATTCGGGTTGTCTGAGCCCTGAAAATGTTGGTTTAACATTGACATTCGGGTTGTCTGAGCCCTGAAAATGTTGGTTTAACATTGACATTCGGGTTGTCTGAGCCCTGAAAATGTTGGTTTAACATTGACATTCGGGTTGTCTGAGTCCTGAAAATGTTGGTTTAGCATTGACATTCAGGTTGTCTGAGTCCTGAAAATGTTGGTTTAACACTGACATTCAGGTTGTCTGAGTCCTGAAAATGTTGGTTTAACATTGACATTCAGGTTGTATGAACCCTGAAAATGTTGGTTTAACATTGACATTCGGGTTGTCTGAGCCCCGAAAATGTTGGTTTAACATTGACATTCAGGTTGTCTGAGCCCCGAAAATGTTGGTTTAACATTGACATTCGGGTTGTCTGAGCCCTGAAAATGTTGGTTTAACATTGACATTCAGGTTGTCTGAGCCCTGAAAATGTTGGTTTAACATTGACATTCGGGTTGTCTGAGCCCTGAAAATGTTGGTTTAACATTGACATTCGGGTTGTCTGAGCCCTGAAAATGTTGGTTTTACATTGACATTCGGGTTGTCTGAGCCCTGAAAATGTTGGTTTAACATTGACATTCAGGTTGTCTGAGTCCTGAAAATGT
Source organism: Cepaea hortensis (assembly GCA_963921405.1). NCBI lineage: Eukaryota > Metazoa > Mollusca > Gastropoda > Stylommatophora > Helicidae > Cepaea > Cepaea hortensis. The sequence goes on from OY992879.1 coordinate 123,840,677, forward strand.
TAGTTTAACATTGACATTCAGGTTGTCTGAGCTCTGAAAATGTTGGTTTATCATTGACATTCAGGTTGTCTGAGCCCTGAAAATGTTGGTTTAACATTGACATTCTGGTTGTCTGAGCCCTGAAAATGTTGGTTTAACATTGACATTCAGGTTGTCTGAGCTCTGAAAATGTTGGTTTAACATTGACATTCAGGTTGTATAAACCCTGAAAATGTTGGTTTAACATTGACATTCAGGTTGTCTGAGCCCTGAAAATGTTGGTTTAACATTGACATTCAGGTTATCTGAGCCCTGAAAATGTTAGTTTAACACTGACATTCAGGTTGTCTGAGTCCTGAAAATGTTGGTTTAACATTGACATTCAGGTTGTATAAACCCTGAAAATGTTGGTTTAACATTGACATTCAGGTTGTCTGAGCCCTGAAAATGTTGGTTTAACATTGACATTCAGGTTATCTGAGCCCTGAAAATGTTAGTTTAACACTGACATTCAGGTTGTCTGAGTCCTGAAAATGTTGGTTTAACATTGACATTCAGGTTGTATAAACCCTGAAAATGTTGGTTTAACATTGACATTCAGGTTGTCTGAGCCCTGAAAATGTTGGTTTAACATTGACATTCAGGTTATTTGAGCCCTGAAAATGTGGCCAGGCTGGAAATCCAACAGAAGCAGATAATGCATTAAATATTATAAAATTATGTTTGTGTAAAAAGTGGGTTATTCGCTGATTCAGGGCCAAACAAAAAGTAGTTTGCACCAAACACAGTGCACAATCAAATAAACAAGTATTATCATGTAAATTTCAATTCCCTGAACACTGAAATTGTAGAAGATACCACGAAACAACAATGACAGAAACAGAGAAAAGAGAATTATAACAATGGAAGTGAGATTCCTGAGAAGAATACTCATTGTATCAAGAAGAGAGAAATGAAGAAATGAAGAAATCAGGACTAAGGCAGTTGTTATAGCAGTGCTAGATTTCAATAGGATACAGCAAGTTAAATGGTTCAGCCAAATAATTAGGCTTTCAACTAACAGTATACCACAACAAGCAGTGATGGACAGACCAAATGGAACCAGAAGAAGAGGTCGACCATGTAAACGATGGACAGAGGAAATAACAGTCCATGGGAATCTCGATATATGAAGCCCATATATGGACACTCTCCCGCTGTTTATGCTTCACCTCGACACCGCAAGGTACATGAGGAACAAGATGAGATCTTCTTCTATGCGCTCATCCGGAGTGTTTTTTCAGATGTGATTGCGGTGTGTCTCGTTATGCACCCTTGGGTCGAAACCCTTAGGTCAACACATCCGACTTTTAGCGTGCATTTTTGACCAGGTTAACATTCCTGGGAGACTCACTTTTGTGGTATCGTCCACCTCCCAGCTGGTCAAGTTGGAACAGTCGGAGACTTCGCGGTCATCCCTCAAATTCCATAGCATTTTCCGCCATCCTGGGTGGCTTCCATAATTGCAGAGCCGACACATAGCACTCTGTTGCTGGGCTCACCGAGGGAATTGTCACGTCCTGCTCATGGCTGCTTTAATTCCTCACTTCGATATATTGGGCATTTCATTCGCCCCGGGCCGTTCCCGCACAAACCAGACAGTCTGCAGATGGTATCCACTCAGCGAGTTTTCGACTCGGACATGTGCTTGTCGTTGTGCCCATCAGAGCTGTTCCAGGCACGACGGACATTCGGAAAACTACCTAGTCAGAGCTGTTCCGAACAAGAGCGGCATTCGGAAACTAGGTAGTCAGAGCTGTTCCTAGCACGAGAGACATTTGGACGAGACATTTCACTCGGACGTAAATGCGTAGTGCCAATTTTTATTTTGCCACCCATAGGATGGCACTTCCGGCTTCGGTGGGCATTTTTAACGAGGTTAGCCTTCCTCGGGTTTCGAGGCACGTTAGACTTATTGTTGTGATGTCGCCCATATCTCAGCTGGTCAAGATAGAACGGTCAACAACATCATGGTCAACCCTCAAGGGAAGGCAGGGGCAGACCATGGGCATTCCCTCACTATCCAAGGAGGCTTCCATAATTGCAGAGCCGGCACATATTGCTCTGAGACTGGGCTCACCCGAGGAGTTGCCACGTCCTGCTCATAGTTGCTTTAGTTCCTCACTTCCATGTGTTGGGCATCTCGCTTGCCACTGGTCGCTCAAGCACACACCAGGAACGGTCAGACTGCGGGTGACATCCGCTCGGTAAGCTTTTGCGTTTGACTTCGGACCACGCAATGGATTCACTAGCCGCGCGTTCCATTTCGTGTTATTGAGACGTTTTTCCCACTTTTGTCTGAACTCTCTATGAGTTAGATACAGACAGTTTTCGTAACCATTTCATTCGACTGGGGCACTTTTTCTACCTTTTAGTACTCGCTCCCAAGGGAAGGTTAACCCGGTCAACAAATGCCCGCAGAAGTCGGATGTGTCTGCCTAACTGTGCAAGAACGCAACTCTGCTGTAAACAGGCACAACGCAATCACGTCCGGAAAAAAAAAAAAAAAAACTCCGGATGAACGCAGAAGAAGAAGAAGTACTCACTCACGAGGTAGGCTACATGTGCAGCCGGCTCAGCACCTTACCTCCGTGCAGCAGTGAACGAGAAACGGCCAGGCCCTCTCATCCGGGGATCCCTCATATCTCCCAGCTGAGAGCCTTCGAACAAGTATCAGAACTGGGCATGTAGCGTACTCAGTATCTCACCTCTATTTTTCTGTAGGTGGGTATCAGCCCGGCTCTCACATCCGAGAGTTTATGGCTTAGAGGCGTTCAGCCTCAACCCTCAACAGAGAGCCTTAGAGTATGTATCCGGACCAAGAACTTCTGCCTTCGTGCGCCTGATTTAAACTTTTGACTGCTATCCTCAGTCCACCTGCAGAGCAGCAGGTTGTGTCTCTCTTAGTCTGGCATCCCATAAGCTGTCAGATATGTAGTTTTCATCCATCGACAAGCACATGGGGTCAATGGGACACGCAAGCTCCCCCACCACGGCAAGGTGGAGACACATTGGGGGAGAAACAAGATGAGATGAGACCATGAAACAAAACAAATAACATAAAGACCATAATATGGTGATATATCGTCCTTCTGTCCCAATGAGCAGTCACATCTGATGATATATTACCCATCGACACTGAATCAGTTAAGGATTTTGTTTACCCCATAATGTTCATGTATTGTTTTTACTGCGTGGCTCATTGGACCTGTGATAGGCTGGCAGAGAATGCAACTCTTGGTAGTCGATTACCTGTGGACAAGGGAGAGGTGGTCGTGTGCCTGTGGGACCAGGTGGAGAAACAGATTGAGAACCTGTACGTGGAAAGGATGAGATTGTGGGGTCTTGGCAGGGGTTCTGGCAGAATCGCAAAACCGAGAGGGAAGACCAGAACTTTCAATCAGATAGTGGTGGGAACGATTAGTAGTGTGACTCATCGCTGGCTGTTGAATGAGGGGACGGAGCACACATGGGAATGTCCTGAGTGCAGTGACGTTGGTTCTTAGCTCAACTCAACTCAACAACTGGACCTGTGAACATTCAAAATTGTGTAGATATGTTTTTGGCTGTCCATCCATCCATCATGTGCCATGCCGGTAAGCATGGGCGGTGATGATTCACCATTTCACTCGAACACCAGAGTCGTGGATCAGCTCAGTGTTCCTGTCTCGACCATGCCATGTGGCCAAGCCATCCAGGTATTTATTTCTTTGTCTTCCCCTTGACCTCTTTCCCTCGATCTTGCCAGTTGTCACCAAGTTCTTTAATTTATTTCTTCTCATAACATTTCCAAAAAATCTTGACTGTCTATGTCTAATTTCTCTAATTAGTGTACGATTTTCATTTGTTTCTTAGAGGACTTGGTCACTGGTTTTTCTGTCTGTCCATGGTATTCTTTGCATTCTCCTCAGAAAATTCTCCTCCTTGTGGCTGTAGATAACACTAATTACAATGGACACTTTTTAAAATAATATTTTTAATGAGTAATGTAACTGTCTTTGCTAAACAGCTGATGATTGAAAGCATACAGATAAAGTAGAAAGTGTGGTCAGCATGGTTGAATGGAAAAGAGCACTCGCTCTTAAACTTCCAGTGTGCTAATACCAAAGTAGCGGGTTCAACTCCTTAGTCGGACTAAATTGTTGACTTCTCATCCTTGACTTAGGGATGTAAATTACAAGTACCTCAGATGTCTGAGTGGGTTCACCTGATGGCGAGAGGCACTGGTAGTAGGGAAAGCTAAAGCATATGCACAAATCAGTGCAGTGCATTAAAAGTGTGTATGGAATTTATTTGAGTTCAAAATGAGTGAACACAAAATTTAAAAAAAAAGTAATATGTAATAAAATGGTGAAAAATGTGAAGCAAAGTAAAATAGATTTTAGAATGGCCATTCCAATAGTCAACAGCTTTCCAGCGTCTCCTAACACCAGATGACTAATTTAAATTATCTGTGTTAATATGTCAAATTTAATTGGACAGCAAATATAATAAATACTAGGCAAAGAGCTAGATAGACAGTCTAATGATGCTTCTACGATGGGTAGCGTTGTGATGTTCTGTTGTGATAATTTGGTGTGTCCAGTGTGTGCCGCGTGGTTACACGCCCGCTTCACAGGCGTGATCCGGGACTGTTTCCGGGTCCGGTCAAGGATATGCACTACTGACGAGCTCAAACGAGGGCGAAACTCGAGTATAGTGCTTCCATATTGACGTGGATAGGCCTTAGGTTCATACCAGAATGCGATCGGCGTTGCCAGTAGTGGGTTGTGCTCAATATTTAAATTTCAAATCCCGAAACAACCACATAATCAATTGAGTATTGCTCACTGGATTTAGGAGGCCTGGTGTTCCTTGCCAGTGAGAAGTCCTGATCGTTCGGGTCCTATCGATTGACGGACGTCGGTCGCGGCGATTGGGCAATCTTGAGCATAGCCTACGATGGGTAGCGTTGTGATGTTCTGTTGTGATAATTTGGTGTGTCCAGTGTGTGCCGCGTGGTTACACGCCCGCTTCACACGCGTGATCCGGGACTGTTTCCGGGTCCGGTCAAGGATATGCACTACTGACGAGCTCAAACGAGGGCAAAACTCGAGTATAGTGCTTCCATATTGACGTGGATAGGCCTTAGGTTCATACCAGAATGCGATCGGCGTTCCTAGTAGTGGGTTGTGCTCAATATTTAATGATGCTTTGTCCGAAATTCAATGTTGAGTGCCTGGGTTACATTTTCCAAGATGTTCCCCAACTATCTATACGTAGGGAATTTGATCGCGCCACAACCCGAAATGAAACTGGAAGTGATATACCACACCACCCCACAATGATCCATTGTGACCCCAAAAATGGCTATGTAAAGACCATTCATGCTTTCGACGTCATTCATTCATTCAAATGTCACGTGACAATAACAGACGCCATCTTAGGTTGTGCAGAGAAGGTTAGTCTAATATTCCGTGTACAGCAATTGGTTGAAATTATTGTGACCTTTTAAATAAATTGAATTATTTAGCAAAAAGTAAGTAATTTTATTTTCTAGAGGTTGTTTACTTAATGATCTAGTGATAGTTAATCTTACCATATTTTTAGATGGAGAATCGAATTCTGCATCCATTTTTAAATATATTTGGAGAGTTTCATTGCGGATATCACTTGATATGTCGTTTTTTTTCGTCTTTGTGAATGGAACTCCAAGATGGCGGCTGCCGGCCATGGTAACTTTTAACGCTCAAACATACAATTTGAACTACTAAAGTTAAAGAGAATACAAGTTTGCTTGCTTGTGTTCGCTGGCTATGAACTCCAGCGCAAGGTCCTGTATGTCGGATGAAGACATCCTGTTATCCAATATCAGTATGATGTCATACCAGACCTGAGGTGTGCGTGAGTATCCGTTGTCCCATGTCTGGCTTATTGGTGTGCAGACTGGTGGTTCTTCGCCGTGCAAGCAGATACTCTCAGACTTCGAAAGAATCAGCGATCCTACTACGTTAGCCAGGACCCCGAAGCAACCTGTTGCCCAGGACGCATGACTAGGACGTGTTAGTAGGTCTTGGCCAGTATAGAACCTGGCCCTGGTGCCTTGGAAACACCCCTTTGTCCCAGAATACAAGTTTAAAGATTGTTAATAATTTATTTGTATACTTGTACTATTTTTTATCATTTAACATGACAGAACATATTATTGAAGTCGGTTTTCATATCCGTCTGTGACTCATTTAAGACAATCTCGCATGGACCGGAAGTGGTGCTTGCTTGCTTGCTGGTGTTCGTTGGCTTGAGCTCCAACGCAAAGTCCTGTATGTTGGATGAAGGCAAGCTGTTGTCCAACATCAGTGTGATGTCAAACAGGACCCAAGGTTTGTGTGAGTATCCGTTGTCCCATGTCTGGCTTATTGACCGGAAGTGGTAAAAATGGACGCACTCTTTTAGAATCTTGAAATTAGTTAAATCATGTCTTAATCGGGATACAACGTAAATAAAAATGTGAATATTTCCACTTAGAATTGACATTAGGCATCATTAAGATACCATTAGATATGGTTTTTCAAGGCCTATCTATCTGTGATGGTCTAATTAGTAAATACTCAATTTTAAAATCATGATCGTTCCTGCTATATATACGGGTCACTTGTGTCCTTTTTTTAAGGGAAAACCTTCGATTTGACTGACAGTGACTGGTCAATTTTTATATTGGTTCTACATTCATTTCTTCACTTTCATAAATGTCAAGATAATTGCGTACTATTTCAAAATATATACAGTTACAGCAAGTTAAATATGATCAAACGACGATTACAAGCGTTTAAACATTGAAGTATACAAAATGTAGCAATATTTCTCACATGTTCGATGTCTGCTGTTTACTACAACCGACACGCAATCCCGGAAGTGGCTGCGATATTCAAATCTTACTTCCGCAAGAGTTCGTGCATACACTACATCTAGCTTAAGAATGGAGATGGAGGCGGTCAGTGCAGCTTTCCGCTGGATAGAAAACACGATACATACACACATTGTGATTGTAACTGACTCAGAAAGCATGCTGAGAAGGGTGAGAACAGGCAAGCTTCGTGCAGAGTGGCTTGCTTCGCTTCGGAGGTCACGGGTAGCAAGCATCACCTGGATCTTTTCTCCTGGGCATACCGGTGTGCTGGGGAATGAACAGGCGGACAGATTGACTGGCTCGGCAAAACTTGGTGGAGTATTGATGCATGACAAGGCAGACGTGGTTGCGGCCTTGTGGGAGCACGTGTACACCTCGGAGGAGCAGATGGATCACCATAGTCTGGTAAGAATGAAACAGCGAGGTGTGACGAGGGGGTCTGGCCGACGCTCGACGCTCAGAGGAAAGGCGAGACGGACATATAATCAGATTGCTACTGGAACTATTAGTGTTGGAACTCTTCGCTGGCTGCTGGGGATGGGGACGGAGCGCTTATGGGAAGGTCCCGAATGCTGTGATGTCGGTTCCTAAATCAATCAATCAATCAATCGTGCATATTTCTTCTCTTCTGATCTTTTCATCATAGTGAAGTTCCTCTGGTTTAGTTTAGTTTAGTCGGCGGATCAACATCACGGCACACAGGTGTAACCCATAAGTTGTCCGTTCTACTCCTAACTCAAGCCTGAGTCCGGAGAATCTCCGCTCAGTGCACGAACTCCATAACTCGAAATTTTGCACAGGCAGAGCCATTATGCTACTCTTTTTCGATTTCCAATTGTCAATGAAATGTTTACTTGTGCAACAATACACATGGGCGTCCGATCTTACCACCCAGAGACCATGGGAAATTTTGTTACTAGAAGTCCACGTGAAAAAAATCCCGGCCCTCACCGGGGCTTGAACCCGGGACCTCCAGCACTCGAGGTGGACACCGTTTCTCGAGACCACTCAGCCCCTACCCTCCCCGGTTGTGGGGTGACGCATAAATTGCTGGAGAGTGCCCGTTTCTTCTCTTCAAATATCACTTATTTTCTGTCGCTTCGTGCGTAGTAGAGCAAAAATTTGTAAAGTTCCTTCGGAATTCGTCTTATTCATTTTTTTTTTTTTTTTTTTAAACATTACATTAAAGTTTATTTTTCAAATCTATTATTCTCTTTATGAGCGAGCATTGAGTCCCTTCTTGCGTCTAAATCCAACAACAACATTATTGAGTCTGTTGTACTGCATGATCGCTTGGCACGACCAGTTCTCCTCTCTTCTTCTTTTCTTTCTTGTCCACCTTTGGCGTCTGTCCGCGGACTTTTCCGGCACGGGCCAAGCTACCGTGGACTTTACTTCAAAGCAATATCAGTTTAACACTAGGTTGACTCTTCCCTGAAAGCAGCCAGCCGCCATTCGTTTTCCAGGGGCTGACCTTTAAAGAACACAGTCATCTGCTCCATTGGCAGGTGTTCATTGCCTGACACCAGAATCTTAACATCTCTAACAGCCTTCTGCTGGCATAAATTTACAGCATAAATTTGAAGGCATCTCACCAAGAGCGGCCTCTTGTATCTGAAAAGTCAACACGATTGCCAACTAGTTGTAAGCTGCTTTTCTTTAGTCGCAGTTTTTCATGCCATACTTTGCAGATTACGATTTTATAATTCTATATTATTTTAAATGACGAAGTCACAAACATACTGCAGAAACCACGTAGCATAAACTAAAGCTGAAGAACCAATTTCTGTATTATTTGTTATACATAAGAAAATTTGGTGACATCTGGGGAAATAGCAAGGGAAAGGCAAAGGGGTACATACCTGGATGGGTTGGCCACATTACATATTCGGGATAAGAACACACACCTAGTTAGTTAGTTGGTTGGTTGGTTGGTTGGTTGGTTGGTCGACAGATCATCCTCATTGCAAATCGAAAAATGCAGTCCATAAGTGCTCGGATCACTCCCCAGCCTCAGTAAATCCCACAGCGTGTAGCGGTTCACGACACCATTTCTGTGTGTTGGTTTATTAATCTTCTTTAGCTTCCTGCTTAGTGTTCTTGTCTGGCCACGCCTCTTTTAACTTTGCCATTCTCGCAGTCTCACCATGGTCATAGGATAGGTTCACAGTCATCACTTGGTGCTCGCAAACATCTTGCTTCTCGTAAAGCATTCAGTATATCAGCCTGGTCCATGACTCGTCCATCCTCCACAGTAGCCTTATTTGCAAGACTGTCAGCCTGCTCATTTCCTTGTACACCAGCATGTCCTGGCACTAAAATGAAACTAATCTTTGCTAGCCGTGACCGCCACTAGAGAAATCAACCACTGTCTTCGGATCCAACCCATCTCTATCGTCCTGAGCATACTCATTGAGTCACTGAGTAAGCATGCCCGAGTGAAGGTCTGTGTCTAGAGCCATGTTATTGCTGTACACAGACCAGATCCGAGACGCCGGTAATCGTGTGCTTACTGTTATGTTTAAGATTTCACTTTCACTAGCCACTTTCAAGCAACCATTGTTAACAGATTAAGTACCACGGCATGACAAACCGTCATTTAAACTATAGTTTGATTTATAAATAGTAGTTTTCCCTTTAAAACGCCTTTAATATTAACAACTTGTAAGTCATAACCCTGATGATACACACCTACTTCCGATTTACCGCAATCCTTGTTTGTTTGGTCTAAACCTCCATTTTGTTTGGCACTGAATCTGCTAATTCACCTGACAGTCTAATCAAGACATGTAATGATCTATATCATTTGCAGGACATTGCGATCAACCCCAAGTTGATTTTCTACATACTGAAGTAAAACAACACAGTTCACATGGCAGATTGGCATACTGAGGATATGGTCCATCCATTATGTATCATGCTGATAAGTGTGGGCGGCCATGTTCTGCCATCTCATTCGATCACCAGAGTCGTGGATCAGCTCCGTGTTTCTGTCTTGACTATGTCATGTGGCCAAGCCATCCAGGTATTTACTTCTCGGTCTTCCCCTTGGATCCGAAGACAGTGGTTGGTCTGTTTCATTCGATCATGCCAGTTATCACCAAGTTCTTCAAGTAATTTCTTCTCATAACATGCCCAAGAAATTTTGACTGTACGTCTAATATCTCTAATCAGTTTACGATCTTCATTTGTTTCTTGAAGGACTTGTTCATTGGTTTTTCTATCTGTCCATGGTATTCTTTGCATTTTCCTCAGAAACCACATTTCCATAGTCATCAGATGTTATTCAGAGGATATGGTGTCTTGCTCGTATTTCTGGTCGCCAAACAGGACACGGGGGAGGGGGGAGGTAATGATGCCAGTGCTATGCCAGCTGCTTTACTTTCTCAGATCCATGTTGTTTGTCCATCAAACATGATGACGACCATTCATTTCATCCAGTGGGGTCGAAAGTATAGAGCCGTGAGTTCTAAGATGGTGATAAGCCTTATTTTGGCTCCAAATGTTCTTTGGCAATGTGGGCAAAGAATGCCCACTACTACTACTCCTGCAGTGGTTTTTCTGTCCAGCTCTTGCAGTACTGGTTGCTTCATAAGTGACTGCACCCTTGCGTAATGATGTACGCCACGAATTTCGGTCTTTGGCAGCAGTCTCCCAGGTGTCATGATGAATTCCAAAAACTTTCAGTGAGATTTTCCGAGTGTCTTTAAAGCGTTTCCTCTGGTCGCCTTGGGAGCGTTTATCACAACGCAGCTCGTCGTAATAAAAAAAATTCGTTTAGGGAGCCTGTGATCTGGCATGCGAGTTAAGTGACAAAGCCCAGCGAATCTGATTCTTCATTGGTAGAGTGTGGATACAGGGTATGGACGGTCTTTCTAGGACTTCAGTGTGTGTGATCTTGTCTTGCCATTTAATCTTCAATAGCTTCCTAAGGCAGACTGTGTGGAAATGGTTTAATTTCCTAGCGTTTCGCTGATAAATATCCCAGGTTCTTTCTCAGATCACATGTTGCTGATCGACCCCAGAATCATAATGGTAGAAAAAAATACAAGTCTGCCACTAGTAGGGATCGAACTCATGATCACTATGTCTCTTAAGTACATTAACTGCTACATCTGGCAGCTCTTCAACAGTAAGGAAACTATCGTGGAAAATGGCTACACAAAAAGGGTAGGCTGTGATCTGTCTAAGTCTGTCTGTCTAATTGCCTGTGTCTAACTGTCTGTCTATCCGTGCGTCTTCTTTCTCACTCTCTGCCTCCCTCTCCCCCTCCCCAACATACACACACACACACTCACCCAGTCCATGTTTTGTTTTTTTGGTCACAAAGAGTTAGGCACCGGAATTGGCATGGCAGCTACTAACTACATTTGGAAAACTAACAATGATCAACACGGTGCAACACTAAACTGACACTAAAGACAACGCTATTTATCTACTAGATATGTTTTCTCAACACTCTGTTTTATGGATTTGGAGACCTCGCAACCTGTAACCTAGCATAGTAACACAATAACATAGCACAGTAACACTGTAACCTAGCATAGTAACACAATAACATAGCACAGTAACACTGTAACCTAGCATAGTTTATTATTCTAATTTAGTACTAGATTTAATTTCTGTTCACTTCCACAAATGTTCTAGTGCTATGAAGTTACTCTTGTCGTTTGTATTCTGATATTAATTTCTCTCTCTCTGGTTTCCGGTATTTGTCTACATTGATACCTAAATGTGTGTATGATTTCATTTTTTAAAGTGAGGTTTCACGAACAGAGATAGTGTTATCATTTGCTTGATTTATTTTTTTATTATATTTGTCTTTCCCATATGAATTGTAAGACCTAATTGTTTTGGCTTCCCAGTTTATCTTGTATCCGATTTCGCATGATGAGCAAGAGATCCTCATTTTCCTTAATTAAATTGTTTGTTTTTCATTATAGCTCATGTATATATGAGCATGTATATATATTTTATATCCACGTGTTTCTCGTCGTATATTTGTTTGTTTTTGTTAGTTGCAGGTTTAGCGCCGCAACGTCCATTAGCTTGTGATCGTGTTCATGAAAGATGAACTTGTCTAATTTATGTTATTCATTGTGTTCATTATAGCCATATAATACATATATATTTTGTCATAAGATTAGTCGTCATCATCATCATCATCATCATCATCAAGTATCCTGAAAAGTGGCGTAGCATTAATGATTTTCCACATATTTCAATACTTTGTGTATCAATTTTACTGATGACATTCTCCCATGCCACTGTCGTCTCAGACACGGATCACATCGCTCCAGAGTTCAGTTTGGTCTATCAAAAATACAGCCAGTGTATGATGAGTGTCTTACTGTGTGTGAAGAGAGTCCTTTACTTACGTGCTTTACTATATATATATATATATATATATATATATATATATATATATATATATATATATATATATATATAAACTCATCTCATCATGATCCTCTTGTACCTTGCGGTGTCGAGGTGAAGTATAAACATCGTGAGAGTGCCCGATTATGGGCTTCATGTATCGATATTCCCATGGACTTTGCTATTCTCTCCGTCCAACGTTTACGTGGTTGGCCTCTTCCTCTGTTTCCATCTGGTCTGTACATCATTGCTTGTTGTGGTAGGCTGTTGAATGGTAACCTACTTGCATGGCCAAACCATTTGACTTGCTGCTTTCTAATAAAATCGAATGCTGCTATAACCCCCATTTTAGTCCTGATTTCTTCATTTCTGATCGTATCTCTTCTTGATACGTTGAGTATTCTTCTTAGGAATCTCATTTCTGTTGTTGTGATTTTTCTTTTCTCTTTTTCTGTCATTGTCCAGGTTTGGCATTGGTAACATAGAGTTGGTAGGAAGATTGTATTGTAAAGTGCTTTCTTAGTAGTTACTGATACATGTTTGTTCTTTAGTATTGGTGCCATTTGTCTAATGAATTATTGCATCTATTTTCGATCTCGTCTTCTGATCTGCCATTTGATGATATTATACTTCCTAGGTACTTGAAACTCTTTACTTGTTTCAAGGGATGTTCGTTTAGGTGAATTGTTGTTGTTTTTTCTTCTTTAGTTATAGTCATTACCTTTGTTTTGCTTGTGCTAATTTTCATGTTATGTTCCCTACACATTTCGTTTAGACTATTCATGTAGTCTTGTAATTCAGCTTCTGATTTTGCTATTAGTGCTTGGTTGTCCGCAAACAGTTCTCTAATGGTTAGATGTGCAGATGGTTCTTCTTTTGTGTTCTCTTCAGGCGGTATTCTTGCGGTCTCTGTTTGGCTGGTTTCTTTACATATGTTGTCTATGTATGTTATGAACAAGAGAGGGGACAGGACACAACCTTGTCGTGCTCCAGATCTTATGGTGAAGGGTTCTGAGTGTCCTCCAGTTGCTCTCACTTGCATTCATTGTTGTTATATAAGCTTCTACATAGGTTTGTTAGATGTGTACTCACACCATACTGTGTGATTTCTCACACCTTGTTTCAATCTACTCTATCAAATGCCTCAATATTCTGACGTAGGCGTATTCTTCTTCTGCCTTTTATTTCCAAAAGGAACATGTACCTCCAACAAACTCACAACAAGCCCTCCTGCCCTTTGCTGTCTCCTGCAGTTCCTTGTACACCCTCCTTACATTATTCATCTCCGACTCTTAGTCTCTCCTCCTTTGTATATTAGATCTGCTGTTTCTTTTGCCTTGTGAATGTCAGAGGAAGGACTGTCTAGTTGTACTATAATAACACGTTTTCTGGGACGCAGAGGTGTTTCCAAGGCACCAGGGCCGGGTTATATACAGGCCAATACCTATCGACGCGTCCTCGTCGAGCGTCCTGGGCAACAGGTCCCTTCGGTGTCCTGGCTAAAGTCAATAGGATCGCCGATTCCTCCGAAGTCGGAGAGTGTCTGCCTGTACGGCGAGGAACCACCAGTCTGCACACCAGTAAGCCAGACATGGGACAACGGATACTCACGCAAACATCAGGTCCTGTATGACATCACACTGATGTTGGACAACAGGATGCCTTCATCCGACATATAGGACCTCGCGTTGGAGCTCAAGCCAACGAACACAAGCAAGCAAGCAAGCAACACGTTTTCTCCATGTGTGTCTTATCCAGTGCAAGCATATTTTCCTCACCTTCTGATTCATTAGGAATTGTTTAGTTCGTGTATGAAGTCCACATTGGGGATTCTGTCGCGACATTTGTCCTATTCTGTACAGGTATTAATTAATGAATATTTCAATAGCTTTAGCGGGTCTCCGTGTTTCTGGAACACGGGCAGTTGAATTGATTTGACGTTAGAGTAACATATTATCAATGTGGTTATAGATTTAATAGCTTGTGTTTTGTATAAATTCCCTAGTGCTATGAAGACTTCTCTTGACTTTTAAAAACTTTTAATATCTATATTTGCTCATCGGCTGTATTGCTACCTAAGTATTGTATGATTGTACCTACTGAAGAGAGGTTTCACGAAGGAACAGTATAACTGCTTCACTGTGAGGGACATTTGTCTCTGTTTCGCCATAAGTAATGCAGCACTGTTTCACTTGTGTTAGGAAATTTGTTTTCCTATTTCCTTCCATTTTGTTACACATAATTCGAAAATGCTAACTTTACACTATTTAACTTCCCTTACTGCTGGCGCAAACACAGATTTCGGGCGATTTGGAAGTAGACCGTCTTTCGTTGGTTATCATACAATGGTATGACTATGTGTGCCGGTCGTTCAGAAAGTAGTGACAAACTAATGAACCTTAACTGGCCAAGAAATGATGAACAGCAAATAAAATAAGTATGTTAGTTAGTTAGTTAGTTAGTCGACAGATCATCCTCATTGCACATCGAACCATTCAGTCCATACGTGCTCGGATTCCCTCCTCAGCAAATCCCGCAGCGTGTAGCGGCTAACGACACCAGTTCTGTGCTGGTTTATCAATCTTCTTTGGCTTCCTGTGTAGTGTTCTTGTTTGGCCACACCTCTTTTAGTTTGCTGTTCTCGCAGTCTGGCCATGGTTGTAGATTCGCAGTCATCACTTGGTTCTCGCAAAAGTCTTACTTCTCGTAGTGCATTCAGAATGCCAGCCTGGTCCATGGCGCGTCCGCCCTCCACAGTAGCCTTACCTGCGAGCTTGTCAGCCCGCTCATTTCCTTGTACTAACTCATGCCCTGGCACGAAGATGAAACTAATCTTTGCCAGCCGAGACCGCTCCAGAGACAGCAACCACTCTCTTCGGATCCACCCCGTCTCTATCCACTTGGGCATGCTCATTGGGTAGCTAAGGACGCATGCCCTAGTGAATGTCTGTCTCTAGCCATGTTATTGCTTTACTTACTGCCATGACTTCCATAGTCAGGCTACTTGTGGTCTCAACAAAAGCACCAGAGTTCTCCTTCACAATTCTCCCTCCGGTCCGCGCCGTAAAGGCCCATGAGCTTCTCACATGTCGGACGACCGACCCATCTGTCTCACATGTCGGACGACCGACCCATCTGTGTAAATGACAGCAACACTGTCTAATGAATTCTCGAAAATCAACGCTTGTACTTCCGCCTCCACAGCAGCCGAATTTTCTTGTCTGCATTTTCTCTCTAGTTGGATGCAAACTGAAAAGGACGTCCAGAAATCTGTTGGCACTTTTACCCACTCCTCGTCAAGTTCTAAGTCCTCCAGTGAACACACCTGTTGAAGAACGTCTTCCGCTTGACCCATCCAAGACCTTCCTCTTTTTAACCTGCTGCCCTTCACCTTCCTAATTTCACTATGCCGTGGATGTTGTGTGTTTGCGTTGACTCTGGCACGCGCTCTACAAATTTGTAGTCTATCTTCAATGGTTGAAAAATCAAGAAGGTAGCGCATAGCCCTGCATGTTGTATCTCTTGTATATCCAAGAATAATGCGCATAGCTTCGTTTTGTATCCTTTCCATCCTTTCTATCTGCTTACGGCTGAGAGTAAGGATCGCCATAAAATACTCAAAAACAGACATGACCATCCCCTCGTAGAGGAGGCATAGATGGCGCTGCTCACAGTTTGCTGCCGCCATCGCCCGCATCGCAGCCAAACCCCGCTTGGCCTTTGTTATCACCTGGTCTTTGTGCTCATTATAAGCAAGGTTTCGATCAAAACGTATCCCCAGGTAATTCATTGCCTGCATTCTTTCCACAGTATCTGAACAGAGATTAACAGTTGGTGTTGATGTGTTGACAATATGATTATTCAAAGAGAACCATGTCACTGTTGCCTATGGGACGCAGAGGTGTTTCCAAGGCACCAGGGCCGGGTTATATACTGGCCAAGACCTATTGACGCGTCCTCGCCGAGCGTCCTGGGCAACAGGTCCCTTCGGGGTCCTGGCTGAAGTCAATAGGATCGCTGATTCCTCCGAAGTCGGAGAGTGTCTGCCTGTATGGCGAGGAACCACCAGTCTGCACACCAATAAGCCAGACATGGGACAACGGATACTCACGCAAACCTCAGGTCCTGTATGACATCACACTGATGTTGGACAACAGGATGCCTTCATCCGACATACAGGACTTTGCGTTGGAGCTCAAGCCAATGAACACAAGCAAGCAAGCAAGCACTGTTGCCTATGTTGGGTTGACCATTGCCCCAGCTTCAGCACACCAAGTACTTATGCGTTTGAGTTTGGTTTGCAGTTCCACAACAACCATCTATCCTTATCATGACGATACACTAAAACATCATCGGCATATGACAATGTCCTCCCCGGTCAAGTGATCTGCTCGCTGGTGACTCTCACAGTGTAGGCGTTGAACAGCACCGGAGATACTGGTGATCCCTGTGGTAGGCCAGGATATATTGTTGTTGGTTCCGACGTCCAACTGCCACATCTAAAAACTACTTTCCATCGGAAGAGGGCTGCAGCGATCCAACTAAGGAGGAACGGGCTTATCTTGAATTCAAGAAGCTGAAGCATTAGAAAATCCAATAGTACTCTTTTGTACTCGTCCTTCAGATCAATCCCTGCAGAAAGGTTTCAACGCCTTAGTGGAAACCTTTATAAACATGGGCAAAAACTGCTGCATTGGTCCAAGTTTCTCTTTTGGGACGGGACCAGGGTGGGCGGGAAAACACCTTGCTTCTCTAACAAGCTTGATATTTTTCTGGCAATTAGCTTCTCCAGCAGTTTGCCTATTGTATTCTGCGTGGTTATTACTCGATGTCCCTGCATTTTTGTGTAGTCTTTGCCAGGTTTCAGCAAGGGAATCAGATAGCTGTGTAACCACTCCTCCTTGATGCTAGCACTCCCTATACTGTTGTACATTTCTGCTAGTTTCTCTAGCTCGTTATCGATACACCTATTGATGTCGTCATATTTATACCATCTGGCCCTGAAGCGCTGTTTTTTTATTGTCGAAGCACAGCAAATAAGTATTTGGTGACTGCGGCGTCCTGTAAAGAATACGCAACTAACTTTAACTCAATCAGTCAATCATGTGCCATGCCGGAAAGCGTGGGTGGTCATGATTCGCCATTTCACTCGATCACCAGAGTCGTGGATCAGCTCAGTGTTCCTGTCTCGCCCATGCCATGTGGTCAAGCCATCCAGGTATTTTCCTATCGGTCTTCCTCTTGGACTGTTCCCTTATATCTTGCCAGTTGTCACTAAGTTCTCCAGTCCATTTCTTCTCATAACATGTCCAAAATTCTTTGACTGTTTACGTCTAATTTCTCTAATCAATTTACGATTTTCATTTGTCTCCTGTAGTACTTGGTCATTGGTTTTTCTATCTGTCCATGGTATTCTTTGCATTTTCCTCAGAAACCACATTTCTGCAGCCATCAGATGTTTTTCAGCTTGACTGCACATTGTCCAAGTTTCACATCCATACAAAAGAACAGGCTCTATGTATACCCTCAACTCTCTTTTCTTCGTTTCAATTGACATCTTTTTATTGGTCAGAATGTTTTTCATCTTGCTAAAGGCTACTTTCGCCATGGCGATTCTTGTTCTAATCTCTTCTCTTCAAGACATCTCCCATCAGATGTCTGTTCCGAGATAATTGTACCGATTCACTTGTTGAAGAATATTCCCATTTACATAACTTGTGTCTTTTTACAATTTAATTCTAACCCCAGTTGCTCACTGTGTACAACAACCTCATCTACTAATTGTTGCAGATCCTGCTCATTGTCTGCAATCAATACTGTACCATCTGCATATCTAATGTTATTGATGTTTCGTCCTCCAATGCTGATTTCATTTACATCTTCTACATTTCTGAAAATAGTTTCACTGTACAGGGAAAAAAGATCTGGAGAAATTACACAGCCCTGCCTAACACCTCTCTTAATAGGCTGATATTGACCCACTTCATTATCAATCCTTATGGCAGCTTGTTGTTTCCAATATATGTTTTTTATAAGTATAATGTCTTTCCCATCAATTTGTAGATCTGCAAGCATATCCACCATGTTGACATGTCAAACTCTATCAAAAGCCTTTGTGTAGTCAATAAAGCAAAGATGTATATCCTTGTTTACTTCTATAGCACGTTCAATAACTGCTCGCAGCATATACACAGCATTTACTGTATCCTTTCCTTCTACAAACTCACATTGTTCTTCCCATATTTCAGGTTGTAATTTCTTCCTCACTCTTTGCATGATAATTCGTAGCAAAATCTTTGTGATGTGACTCCTTATACTAATTATTCTATGTTGATCACATTCCAAGGCTCCTGGTTTCTTGGGGATTGCAATAAATACAGAGTTACATCATTTAGAAGGTTTATCTCCAGTAGCATATAATGTGTTCAGCATTCTGGTGACTTGATCTAGTCCATATTCTTCTAAAGCTTTAATAATTTCTGTTGTGATGTTATCTGCACCGGGGGCCTTGCCAGCTTTCATATGCTTAAGAACATTTCGAACCTCCATCTTCAAAATTGGCGGTCCTTCATTATTAAATCTAATATCACACTGTTCCTCTCTGTTATCCTCATAAAGGATTTTCACATAATCTGTCCATACATGTATAATCTGATCTTTTTCTATTATGAATTTGCCATCTTTAGTTTTTAGACAGCCTGTTGATGTACTTGTTCTTTTATTAGTAAGTTCCTGAATTCTTTTGTACACTAATTTGGTATTTTGACTGTTGTGTTGTTTTTCAATTTCTAAGCACTTTTCCTCAAGCCATGCTTCTTTTGCCTCCTTACATAATATTCTTACTTGTCTGTGAATTTCTTCATATTTAGCAGAATTATTTTTGATGAGTCTTTTTGTTTCCATTACGTGTAAAATTTCTTCAGTCATCCATTTCTTACGACCCACCTTCTTTAATTTTGGAATAGTTATTTCTGCAGCCAAGCTGATTGAATTCTTCAACATTTCCCATTGATCATCCACATTCTGGAATAGGATCTCTAGATCAGACAATATATCAAATCTGTTCTGTACTTCTATGTTGAATTTGTTTTGTATTTCCTTGTCATTACTCAATGTACACAAATCATATTTAGTGTTTCCTGTTATATACTTGACTTTCTTCAACTTTATCCTCAATGTTCCTGTAAGTAATCTGTGGTCGCTATAACAATCAGCACTGGGAACTGTTTTTACTATTGTTAACGCGTTTCTAAATCTTCTGCTAATCAGAATTTAGTCAGTCTGGTTTCTAATTCTATTATCAGGACTCCTACATGTCCATAATCTTCTAGGGTGTTGCTTAAACCAGGCGTTTCCTACAATCATTTCCTGTTGTTTTGCCCACTCTACGCGTCCTTATCCTCTTTCATTTCTCTTTCCTAAACCAAGGTTTCCTACTGTGTATCTATCACTTTGATTTCCTATTTTTGCATTGAAGTCCCCCAATATGATGTTTATTTCTGAATTTTTACATTTATTTAAGGCAGACTCTATATCATTATAAAATCCATCTACGCTATCTTTACTGGATTCTCCTGTTGGGGCATATACTTGAATAACATTTATGCTAAAAGTCTGGCACTTAATTTAACTAGTAGAACTCTGTCCGACACGGCCCAATATCCTTGAACAGATGTTGATGTTTTGCGGTCCAAAATAATTGCCACTCCCCTTTGTCGATCTTCACCTCCATAATAAATAATCTTAAAATCTTCATCTATCTTGATGCCTGCTCCTGTCCATCTCGTTTCGCACATCCCTAAAATATAAATTTTTTCTCTTTCCAGTTCTTGTTTTATGTTCTCTAATTTGTCGTCGTCGTTTAATGTCCTAACATTCCATGTTGCTAATGTTAATGTCTCTGTCCTTGTATGATAAGTTTTTAGGCGAATCATAAGCTTTAACTACTGGCGCTGTTTTTCCAATTCAGAATCAGTTCTACAATCCAGGTACCAATCCTGTAGATGCTCGTAGATAAAGAGAGGTGTCAGTTGAAGATGAGACTACCTACGACCTTCCCCGCACCCTGCCATACTTCGTTTAGAGACGAGCCTCCTTCATTTCTGGCTCGTTGAGTTATTGTTCTCTCTTTACTGGCTTGTTCGTGATAGACTGAATTTTACAGCTAAATTACTAGGGATAATGTAGCCAGTCTCAACCCTCCTTCGTAGCCACTTAGGACATGTATGGGAGGTTACAGTGTTACTGTTATTTCCTGCCATGATAGTCCACCGTAACACACTGACGAACCACGATCTTATGCTCAGTTTAAAAAAAAAAATATTGGTAAAAGAGGAGTAAGATGTTACAACGAGGAGGAAAACAGTCTAAAACTATCTGATTGAAACAGTCTAAAACTATCTGATTGAAACAGTCTAAAACTATCTGATTGAAACAGTCTAAAACTATCTGATTGAAACAGTCTAAAACTATCTGATTGAAACAGTCTAAAACTATCTGATTGTACTCAGATTGAGGAATGGATGTATAGTTTGGGTTAAGAAGCAGAAGTTAGGTGTTACTAAGAGGGGAAATAACTATCTGCTCATCCGATGATAAATGTATAACATAAATAAAAGAGAAGTAAGATACAATTAAGAGAAGGAAAAATACTACAAATGTATGCTTACACGCTGATAGATGTATAATATGGACATAATTACAAGTGACATGCTGCTAAGAGGGAGAATTTTTTCAACATTTTTGTTGCGTATCCCTTACGGGACGTTGCAGTCAACACCAGCATTTTCAGCTGCTGTTGATGTACTAGGCAAGTGTTACGTTCAGTAGTTTGCCATTGCTTTCTGAACGACCGGCCCCTATACCTTTTTCGAAAAAACCAGCACCGCCGTGTTTCGAACCCGGGTATACGGGCTCACAAACCGCGTTCGCAAGCCCTTTAGCCACAGAGACCGATAAGAGGGAGAAACAAGTCTATAAACCATCGGCTTATACGCTAATAATAGGTTTGACTGGCACCTTGCCGTCTTCACAGACGATAGTTTGTAAAATGGGGTTATCTCTCCATAACACAAATCCTGGGCTGAATTTAGAGACCATGTGTTGCCCATGCAGCATGATCGCTCTCTCGGCCTGTCTAGTTTACTCCAGAGGAAAGGTAAACACCAATACACCTGGAACTAATAGGTTTATAATATGGATAAAAGAGAAGTAAAATGTTACTGAGATGTGGAAAACACTCTAAAACTATACGCTGAAAGATGCAATTAGAAGCAAAATGCTACTAAGAGGGAAAAACACTAACACCATCTGCTTTTTTACGCTCATATGTGTTTAACAAGGATTCAAGAGAAGTGAGATGCTACTAAGAGGGGGGAAACATTCTAAAACTGTCTCCTTATACTTACTGTATACTGTAAGACGTACAATATTAATAAAATTAGTAACATGCTACTGGAAAAGGGCGGGGGTGGGGGCGGAAGAAACCATAAACTATCTGCTTATACGCTGATGATTTTCACGATGTTTGCTGTCTGTAGGATTATCTCCGACCGCGAATTTTCATTGACACTGGGAGACGACAAGTTTACTGTTTCCCCTACATGACCAACGCTCTAAACACACACACAAGTGACGTGGTTATAGCAAGTCATACTAAAGGGAGACCAACATGTCCGTACCTAGCATCTCGTGCCTGGTACCCATTTCATGTCCCAATAACGGACGGATAGCTCCATGATTTCGCAGTTCGGGATATTGTTAGGTAGACATGTCTGTCTATTTCATCGTGTTTATATAGTGTGCGCTACTGTTTATTGCACACTTTGCTTTGTGATGCTCAACGTTGACACCTTGTTTGATTATCTCGGTTTATCTTACGCGACAAGTGATACTTCACATAGGCACGTCTTTTAAGTGACGATACTTACCATTTTTTTTTTATTGTAATGTTTTGCGATATTTAAGTTTATAGGCGCTTTATATTGTGAAACTTATCTTCGTTTACGTGAGCCCATTTTGTGATATCTATATCAGTTCGGCACATTATTTTATGAAGGGGGAATGTAAATAGGTAATATGTTATTTCGTGATGCTTAACTTTATTTTTAACATCTAAGATTGTGAAGTTCAAGTTTTTTTCACTCTGGATTGATGGTGATATTTTATTTTGTTTATTTTACATCTTATTTCGTTAGGCTTTAAAAAAAAAAGAAAACATACTAACCTCTTATATTATTATTATTATTATTATTATTATTATTATTTATTTATTTATTTATTTATTTATTTATTTATTTAATTGTAAACGTAACAGTGTTATTTGACACAGTTTTCTTATATTTATCTTTCTTTAACGAGTACAAAGTGCCTCGATCTCTTACCTTATTTACGTGACATTCAATTTGTTTACTGGACAACTTAATTTGTGATAATGTTGGCATATATAACACACTATTTCCCCTTTTAATAATATTATTGTAATGTATATAATACTGTATAGTAATATTATATGGTACTTTAATTTATTTAAGAATCGTACAGTTTTCTAATGTGAATAATTTTATGTTTTGTAACTGCGTTATTTTTATATTCAGTTTTGTCCAAACAGTTATCTATAATAAACACTGCTATATGATACTTACTTTACCGCATTAATTCAGAAATGTATTAATGTGGCAAGCTTCTATCTTATCTTCGCCATTGTGAACCTAATGTTACCATTACCGCACCATCTAATCAAGTGAGTTCTTCTAGGGTGGACATTAGCAGAATATGGGTAGAACCCACTTGAGTTATGTGTGTGCCTGCATCTGTGTCTTTATCCAGCTGGTTGGAAGTAGTAAAGAGGAGTCCCTTCCAGGACCGAACAGTGAAAGTCCTCGACAGTCTAGCGCTGATGTGATTATGCGGGAAGACGCAGAAGAAATGTTTTACAGCATTGATTTGGAGAAATATGATGGTGAGTACACCTGTACCGTGGTTGCTTACTATCAGTCTGTTCAGAAACGAATGCCTTTATTCACGATCAATTTTTATGAAAACTGTCTGTTGCATCATTATGTACGTTTTCCTGCCGTCTTATATTTATCCTCACCCAAGGAATATGTCTTTGATAGGTCCAAACTCAACTTAAATCATCGAAAGCGGCAACATTTCTTTGATGTTTTGGCGAAAATGTAGTGAATTCACGATAACAAACTAGTCTTACAGTAAAGCACGTCATTTCGGGTAACGACACAAGTACAAGGCGTAGCCACATTCGTATGGGAGTGGGTGCAATAAAAAAAAAAGTCGCTTAAAAGTCGACAGGGTCGACTGCATCGCACCGGGTTTTTATCCCATATGACTCAGTCTCTTTCCGCAGCGCAGAAAGCGTCGCACAAAGCACGAACTCAGTAGCTCCAGCGACGACCCTCGGGAGTCTCCGAAAAAATGCACTCGTGAAATGAAGGAATCGAACATACAACCTTCGGAACCCGAGTCAGACTTCTTGACTACTTCACCACGGAGACTCCCGAGAGAGTGCAATGTGTAATATTAGTAAAGACAGAGAATTTACAGAGGCATGGGGTAAATAATGTGTAAATTGACAGGAATATATTTCTTACCTTATTTTTCATTTCCTTCTTGTTTCTTCAGCTGCTGGTTACTAATGTGTACACAAGGAGTCATGTTACAAGGATGCATTTAGCTTTTTATATTGAGTTCGTGAAAGCTTCCAAATAGCTGTACGTTAATGTGCGATTGGAGTGAAAAGAAATGATACAGCAATTTAGTCATCATGTGCCAATTATTAAGGATCTGTTCAGCTGTCTGTGTAGTTTGTTCACACGTACACATGGGTGACAGACCCGCTTTGAGTCTTCGTGAAAGATTGTCTACTCTGCTGTTTACAGTTCAGAGACGGAACATGATTACCTGTTTTGCACTATGAAAATAGTTGCCAGTGTCTCTGTAGTGGGCTTTCTTCTTAACGACGAAGATGTTGGTCCTCTTTTCATTGAAGTTTATACATTGATTCGTATGCACGTGTATTTTCCCCTAATTTGACAACGTGTTTGCTCTCATGTTTCTTGCTATGCCACAATATGTCAGTTTCCACCGCAATATTACTCTTCTGTTGGTATTCAATGCGTTTAGTGTTTTTTTTTTTTCAATACCAGTTGTTTGTCACTGCTGAGGGCTTGCGGAATTGAAAATTCATCACTGTGGAATACAAACTGTTGCTGTTGTTTATGCTGATGCTGTAATGTTTAGGGCCTGCAATTCGTCTGAATAGTTGGAGCAAAATATCCCAGTAAGTGTGCACGTGGATTAAGGTCTGCGATCTGCCCAGACCTTAATCTGTGTCGGACGCTTCCAGTAGGTTGATGTCTGCTCTCGGTTGCATAAAATTCAATCCATCCTTTCTCCAATGTGAAACTCTTCCTCTTTCAACACATGGTCCAGTAACTTTTATCAATATTTAATAGCGCGGACTGGGTTAGTATCTTGACGTCAGACAATTTGAATATAGTATTGTCAGCTGCCACCTGTCCTTTAATTTTAGCCCACACAAGTTCTATAGGGTTTAAATGAGAATGGTACAGCGGAAGTCTCGAGCACCTATGGCCATGCTCTTCTATCAGCTTGTCGATTTGATATTTCTTGCTTTTTTTGCGCCTCTTTTACAAGAGACGAGAACTGTAGCTTGAAATATGTTTCTGGAAATTGTATATTTTCCCTTCGGGGCCACATTTTATTGCTTCCTTTGTGCTCGATGCCGTAGGTATTTTGTCTTCTTGGGCAACAACATTGTGATATGATGCATTGTCCATGGTTAGACAAGACGGTCTATCAAGGGATGGAAGTACTGTATTCTTGAGCCAATCTCTAAATACATTACCATTCATCATCTTCTTCTTCTTTTCGTTCATCCGGAGTGTTTTTTCAGATGTGATTGCGGTGTGTCTGTTATGCGCCCTTGGGCCGAAACCCGTAGGCCAACACATCGACTTTAGCGTGCTTTTTTGACAAGGTAGCATTCCTGGGAGACTCTCACTTTTGTGGTGCCATCTACAACCATGCTGGCCAAGTTAGAACGGTCGAAGACAACGGTCATCCCTCAAAGGAAGGCAGGGACAGTCCATAGCATTTTCCGCCATCCAAGGTTGCTTCCATAGTTGCAGGGCCGACACATAACGCCCTCGATCTGGGCTCACCGAGGGAGATCGTCACGTCCTGCTCATGGCTGCTTTAAATCCTCACTTCAATATATTGGTCATTTCGTTTCCCCGGGTCATTCCCGCACAAACCAGACAGGTTTGCAGACGGCATTCACTCAGCGAGTTTTCGGACATGTGCTTGTCGTTGCGCCCATCAGAGCTTTTCCAGGCACAACAGACATTCGGAAAACTACCCAGTCAGAGCTGTTCCGAACAAGAGCGGCATTCGGAAACTAGGTAGTCAGAGCTGTTCCTTGCACGAGAGACATTCGGACGAGACATTTCACTCGGACGTAATTGCGTAGTGTCAATTTTTAGTTTGCCACCCGTAGGACGACACTTCCGGCTTCAGCGGGCATTTTTTAATGAGGTTAACCTTCCTCTGTTACCATTCATCTCATTATGATAATCCCTATTGTCTGTATGCTTTGATACAAACACGAGTCCAGCATTCTGTAGTAAGCTATTATGAATACTACCAGCATAGGCTATGACCAAACGCTGTCCTTTACTTTTTTTTTTTTTTTTTTTTTAGCATATCCTTTACAGGACTTAGCTGTCAACACCAGCATCTTTCAGCTGTATGTTGATCTCTTGGCAAGATTACGCTCAGTAGTTTGCCATTGCTTTCTGAGCGGCCAGCTCAGTATCCCGCAAGTCACGAGCGGGGGTCGAACCGCCTTAGCTCTCGCTCCGCTACGAGACTCTGCGTGATAAACGGGATTACAGAGAGAAAGTGTTGTAACCCCACAGCCAGAGAGACCGGCTGTCCTTTACTACTGGGCACATATAGCTTTATCTTTCCATCCACTCATTGCCATTCCTTTTCACTTGTGTGGTGCGAACTGATCCACGTCTCATCCAAATACACTATGTCATAATTTTCTTCGCGCATTTCCCTTATTTCACGTAGGTATCTGCTTCTCATGGCTCCTAAATGCGGTTGCTCGCAAAGGATATTTCTACCTCCTTTGTACTTTCTAAAAGTGAAACCTAATGTTCTTATAATTTTCCACAAAGTTGTTTTGGATAGCTCTATGTTATTGTTCTTTCTAAACCAAACCCTAAGTTTTGTTAAAGTCACTGTTTCTTTGGCATCCAGCATTTTTATAATAGCTCGCCTTATGACATCCTTGTCAAAGCTGTCTACAATTGCCTTTCTACCTATCGTTTGCTTATCACGTGTTGGTTTCATTCCAGATTCTTGCACCCATCGACGAAATAACCGTTTACTCAAACCCAATGCATGCCTTCGTAGCGATGCTTTGAAGTGTACAAAATTTCGCATTCAATCCCTTTGAACAATATTCACACATTCAAATATTAGCTATTAATATTATATGAATGGTAATATTTATTTATATATGTATTTATATAATCACATTTCATGAAAGAACCCACATTGACGACACCTCTGATCAATCCCATTTAACCGCGCGCCGTTAGTGCCATATGTCTGTTGATGCCATAGATGTGTCTGGGTGAATACATTTTAAATTATGGACTTAATCGTTGACCCGTAAATTATATACCGCATATAAACAAACATTGAAATTTTACTGTACAATCTCCAGAACAAAAAAATTTTTGTTGGGTGCACATAATGATAAGTTTGTATGCTAAATCTCATAATTTTTCCTCAGTTGGTTACTGAGATATGGAATTTTATATTGGGGCAGACAAAATTAAACAGACTATAGGTGTAGAACTATTGCAGCAGCAGTTGTAGTAGTGGTAGTAGTAACCGCAGCAGTAGTAGTAACAGTAGTGGTGGTGGTAGTAGTAGTACTAGTAGTAGTAGTAGCAGCAGCAGCAGCGATAATGGTAGTAGTAGTAGTAGTGGTAGAAGCAGTAGTAGTAGTGGTAGAAGCAGTAGTAGTAGTGGTAGCAGCAGCAGCAGCAGTAGTAGTAGTAGTACTAGCAGCAGCAGCAGCAGCAGCAGTAGTAGTAGTAGTAGTAGTAGTAGTAGTAGTAGTAGTAGTAGTAGTAGTAGTAGTAGTAGTAGTAGTAGTAGATGTTGTTGTAATAGCAGCAGCAGTAGTAATAGCAGTAGTAATATAGTAGTATTATAATAGTAGTAGTAGCAGCAGCAGCAGCAGCAACGAAAGTAAAAGATGCAATTGCAGTAATGATAGTGGTAATAGTTGCCGTTGCAATAGCAGATAAAGTATTCTTCCTCTGCTGCTGTTCATTATCCTCCATTGGAGAATGGGCTCTGAACTAAATCACGCCAAGCCATCTTATCTGTTGCTATCCCTGCAGTTGGCACCATGTCGTCTCCATATTATCCATCTCTGCCTTTAATTCTCCCTGAGTGAAAAATCGGCGATCCGGACTCCATGGGGTTTTCTCCCCATCGCGTCATACCTCTTCTGGAAGATCATCCTTGCCATGATGTTACTGGGGTTGATGATGATGAATTGTCTAGAGGTAGCAGTGTGGCAGTTGATACTGTGGCTATTCTTGTTACTTGGCTCGCTCACTAACCTCTCGCACATGCGCTCAATATAGTAGACACAACACACAGCAGCAGCTTTACGTACACTTTATTTCCCGATGTACACAATACCGCACCACAGCAGCTAGCTGAGTCACTATCACAACTATGTGCAGGCGCTCATCCACTGTCCACTTCATACCGTAAGTTTAGTGGCCACCTTTCCTTTGTACACATACTTTCACGCCCGTGATGTCGTCAACTAACACAGTTGCACTCTCCCCTCGTCGCAAATCTATGTTATGCCAATTGTGAGTCAGGATTGTCCTTTGAAATAGCCTAAGTCTGGGGTGGCCAACCTTTTCAGCAGGTTGGCCAAATTTCAGAAATAATATTTCCTGCCGGGCCACGTGCCTATTTTTTTTAAAAATTAAAGTAAGCAAGCAAGCGTGCTACAGCTTCGACCACATCGTCGCTTCCCAGTAGGTGAGATCTTGGACAAACGCTTGCCTGGTTTAAGGTTTAAAAAAATACATCTTATTAATTTATTGATCCTTCCCTTGTAGACGAGTATTAACGTTATTTAGGTGGCTAGTTATATCGACCAGAAATGCAAAGTCGCAAACCCACGCTTTGTCTTCAAACTCTGGGATACTTTTTGACTTGCTTGCAAAGAATGATTGTAATTCTTGTTGCAAATCAAACACTCTTTACAACATTTTGGCACGGGTCAGCCATCTTACTTCTGCATGAAATGTAACGTCATTACAGTCTGAGTCCAAAGACTTTAGAAATTCTTGGAACTGACGGTGATTCAACCCGTTCGACTTAATGAACTATTTTGACGATCACTTTCATGACATGGTCCATTTTGAGGGCCTTCGAACATAAATTCTCCTGATGAATAATGTAATGAAAATTTACCACAGAAGTATTACCGACTTTGGAGGCCTCATTTTCAATCAATTTTACTAGTCCTTCGTGTTTCCCAACCATTGCTGGAGCACCATTCGTTGTTAAGCCCGATAAGTTAAGTTGTAACAAAACGCGATTTAATGTCGATGTAACTGCTTCTAACAAATCTCGTGACTTAGTAGTGTCCTTAAGTGGCTACAGTGCCGCTAATTCTTCTGTCTTTTTAAAATGGACATCAACACCCCTGATAAAAATTGCCAATTGGCCAGTATCTGCCATATCTGTGCTTCCATCCACTGCTAGAGCATAAAATGTAAACTTGGATGCTCGAATTTTCAAATTATCTTCTATATGTTTTCCAATGTCGTCCACACGCCTAGTAATAGTCTGACGAGACAGACTTATTTTTGACAAATCCTTCTTCTTTTCTGGACACAGAATTTCAACTACGCTCTCCAAACATTCCGTAACCATTTCACCATCTGAATATGGCTTCGATTTTATGCTAGTATCCTGGCTACTGCATAACTAGCTTTTACATAGCATGTTGACTCTGAACCCGCTCTAGTAAATATCCTTTGTTGTGCAGAAATTTTTTTAAAAGTCATTTACATGGTCTTGTCGAAATTGCCCTTTGTAATTTTTTTTGCATGTTTAGACTCGTAGTGCCGTTTGATGTTATACTATTTCAAGACAGAAACAGATTCGTTGCATATCAAGCATATGGGCTTTGTTTTAATTTTCACGAAAAAAAAAAATAGTTTACAGTCCACCTGTCTTGAAAACTTCTTAATTCTTCTTTGATTCTTCTCTTATTTAGTCTTGTTTGGTCCAATGTCTTTACTAGTTGACGCCATGGTTACGTAATACCTCAAATACACATAATGAATATTCACATAATAAAAACCCACATCAAAATAATATTAATAATCTATATTAATCATACCTTTCTCACTGATGTTCTCAGCCAGTATCCAACCAATATTATTTCTTCCTTCAACAACATCCACTCAGAGAAATATCAAGAACACAGAGTTAAAACCTAATACCATGAAGTCTTTTCACAAACTAAAACACTATGGTTCCTACAGTCTATGGTCCGCAATATTCCCTTTACGAATGTTCACGTTCAAGTCACTGGAGTAGAACTAGTCAGGTTAATAAGTTCCCAAGGTGCACATATTCATTCAGCTAAATGTTCCGGAATTGGGAGTATTCATCAGTGCAACATTCCTCAATCGGTGAAATGTCCCTGATAATAAATTTCCTCAGAAGTTATAAATATCCACAGGGCAGATAAACTTCAGGAGTTATAAATGTCCATAGTTTAGATAAAATTCAGACTTTATAAATATCCACTGGTAAACTTCAAAAGTTATAAATTATACATATCCATAGGGCAGATAAACTTCAAGAGTTCTAAATATCGATAATGATACTAGTCAAGGATGGAAATTATCCATAAATGATAAACGACGGGCGGATATCTATGGTAATAAGTTTCAAGCTGTGAAAAATATACACGATGATACCGTTCAGGTTTTAAAAATGTCCTCATGGATAAAGTTCAGGTTTTAAAAATGTTCAGGTGGAAACAATTCAAGTTTTGTAAATGTCCATCTGGATAACTGCCAGGTTTTGACAATGTTCATAACCCTTCTCCTAACCTTAACAACTAGCTATGAAGATAGGACTCAGCCAGTGCATTTGCTTGAGTAGTAGATGCATTGGTGTTGGCCAGGCCATCCTCTTATATACATTGATAAGTCACTCAATGGAGTTCTATAATGTTGAGGTTGCCTTGTGGAGAGCAAATAATATTAAGGAAACTCGGCTCTTACATCAATATGAATCCTTTTCATCCTGTGCCGATGAATCAGCCACTCCAAATGAGAACTAGAGCATTTGTACTATGCTTCTTATTCGGCTAAGGTTCTGTCCACCATCCTGGAGTCCAAAGAACCCCACTGTATCCAATAAGGAAAATACAGCTGGTCCCTATCATGGGTACACTTCTGGCACAGAACGCGATACAGCTTGATGGGGATGGTGTCGCGGACAGGGCCAGGCTGGAGGAAGGGGGGGGGGGCAGTAGTGTTGCCATATCCCGTTTTCTTGTCACCCACAAGACGGTCGCACGTGTTCATATGTCGTGTGGACGCAGTTTCAAACTCCTGTCAACTTCAAACGCCCCGTCGGCTTAAGTGTTATGGTTAGAAAATTGGGCTTGGTCTCGAATTAACATTGTGACCTCTGAATACAGACTTTAATAGGGAATCCAAGTGTCGTTGATAGGCATACAATATTGGAAATATGTCACAAGGACTCACGATGTAATGTTCTTTTTGTGATATGTACAATAAAGTTAACATTTATGTTCATTTGACCTAGCTCCGCGGGCCGCAACATGACTCCCAGCGGGCCGCATGCGGCCCGCGGGCCTCGCATTGGTCACCCTTGGTCTAAGTAGAAGTGTACTATGCCTCGTTGTAGTGCTACTAATCGCTGTGTGAAAATGGCTTCAATCTTGATTTTGTAAACTCTTGTGTGTATTGGGTATATGACTTGTGTAGAACAGTCGACTGGAGTTTGTGTATGAGTGGTCACTAAGCTTCCCGTGCTCAAATGCAAAGTCCATTCCGTTTCCTCTTCAAGTAGTTGCTTTTGACTTCCGCGATTCTCGTGAAAATCCGAGCTCACTGAGTATCACAAAGTGTTTTTTTTTCCCTCTCTAGTGTTTTCCCGGTTTCCCTTGATGTTCCTTTTCTCGGGTTATAGTTGTGTGATTACTCGTCTGTTAACTCGTTCTGCATTAACCTTTTCTGTCCATGACACTTTTTTCCTCTTGGTTGACTAGTTGTTCTTTTGTCATTATCATAGACTTGTTCATGGTTGCTGGAATTTTACTGCTAGAGTTTTCTACGGAATGGGGTGGTCAGTCCTCCACACAATCCTCATTTGTCGCCTCTTACGACATGCCTGTTAGGTTACAGTGTTACTGTTCCTAGCGTCCAATAAAGGCCCTGGAAAGAACATGGGCGAGTAGACATAGTCATGTAGTTGTAATGGTACTCTTAGCAGAGGTAATAATAGTAGTTGCCACCGAAATAGTCACAACGGTGGTCATAGCAGGTGATTCAGTGCCAAGGCTGGTATAGAATTCGCGAGCACACGTCACTCCTCACCATATCTGTGACCTGCACACAAAACTATTTCCGGGAAGATAATAAGCTGGTTTCCACAGAAACTGCTTGTTGTGTAATAGTAATAACGTAAAGTTCCCATTCTCAGGCCTTGTCTTGTATTGGTGCACGAACATACAAACACACAGGTTTGGAAATACATACTAACTACGACAACAAATCTCCCCTTTTGATTTTTATTTAATTTATATTGATACTTTACATAATTATTTCTAGAGAAAAGGGAGTCTCTGTGGCGAAGTGACTCGTGCTCCGAAGGTTGTGGGTTCGATTCCGGGCCGCGTCCTTCGGTTTACGAGTTAAATGTTTCGGAGACTCCTGTGGGTCGTCGCTAAAAGCTACGGAGTTCGTGCTTTGTGCGACGCTTTCCGTGCTGCGGAAAGAGACCGAGCCATATGGGATAAAACCCGGTGCAATAAAGTCGACCCTGTCGACTTTTAAGCGACTTTACATAATTTTTAAATTAGAAAATACATTATTACGCCAGCCAACTGTGCTGGCTAACCTACGGATATTATGGATGTTCACATATTAATAACTTTGTGTATAGAACTTGTTTCAGCTGTCAGTTTGTTGTCCTGGCAACTCTGTTTGGAAATACAACATACCCAGGGGTAGATAGAGCAGCGGACGGGACATGTTAGATTGCGCAATCACATATATGTAAAAAAAAAAAAAAAAAAAACTCTCAAGGGCAACGATTTCACACAGATGCAGACGTAATGAACGCGATAAACACTTGGTTCAGTGAGCAACCACAATCCTTTTTTGCGGACGGCATTCGCCGCCTACTTAAGCAATGGAATGCTTGCCTGAATGCCTACGGCGACTTCTTCTGACCAACCCATGGTGAATAATTCATTCAAAATGAATGCTTAGTTTAATTCTACCACACCTGATAATGTTTCTTTCAGGCTTCTGTAATAAAGCCATTGGAATGGGTTTCAAATGAACGTCCCTAATACTTAGCAATTTTTACGTTCAGTAGCTTGTCATTGCAAACTAATGAACAAACATAATCTTGCCAAGAGATCATAGCGGCATAAATACTGGTGTTGACTGCGATATCCTGTAAAAAGGATATGAAAAAAAGTGTATCATTGCTTTCGGAACTACCGACGCCTCATAATAATGTGTGTATTCAAAGTTTGTCGTTACAAATTCGAGAATTGTGTAAATCGGAAAGTAAACAATGGGGCGGGGAGGGGTGGAAGGTTTAAACCCTTTAAACCACGGCCTGTGAAAGAAACCGTTTATAAAGCCAGCGATTCCAAATTAGAGCTCTTTACCATTGTTTCCAAACTGGAGATCGTTGACGTGTGTACGTTTGCCACATAGTCAAAACTAGAGAATCATTAGCATTATGCCTGCCTTAATTGACGGATGACAGCAATAACATTCCGATTCCGCTCCATTTTCAAACCATTGTCACGTTCTGCTGCACTTAACACGTTATTCGTTTTTTGACCCTGTACTGTCTGTATCCGTGCACAAATGCCATGGGCGGACCGAGTTTACTACGGGAAAACACGGTAATTAGAGCACCGCATTCCTGTAATAGTTACTAGTCAACATTCCTTTCATTGACAAAATATGTCACGTGGATCATTATATTGGTGCGAGTAATGGTGGGAGGCTCTCTGGCGTATGGGAACAGAGCAGGGCGGTATATTATCTCAGTATGATGCAAGTCTTCGAAATGCCGCCCCTTAAATGTTTTTTTTTCTTTTGGAAATTCTGCCCATTAAAGAATTTTAATTATTGAATGGTTCGAATTATATTTTGATTTCGCTACTTATGCCGCCCCCTCAGGGTGTCGCCTGATGAGGCCGCTCTCTGTATGATAGCACAACACGACTCTGCATGGGAAATGAGCAGAAACTATATTGTTGTCTCCCTCAAAATCTGCGTGCCCACAAAGTTATTTTATTTTATAACCGCGATGTACTCATTTTACAAAGTTGCGGTAAACACCGTTTTAATGTTGAATTGTTGAATGTTCATATGATCTTTTTCTTTTGCCCCCCTATCGCCCATTGATATAGGTCAAGCCGTTTGACTCGGGTTCCGAAGGTTGTGGGTTCGATTCCGGGCCGCGTCCTTCAGTTCACGAGTGAAATTTTTCGGAGACTCCTGTGGGTCGTCGCTAGAGCTACGGAGTTCGTGCTTTGTGCGACGCTTTCCGCGCTGCAGAAAGAGACCGAGCCATATGGGTAAAATGAAAATATATACATATGGGTCTAGGCTTGTTCTAGTACGTGTTATTAAATTTAGCTTCCATTTTTACTTATACTGTGTAAAAAGGGGGGGGGGGTGGAATTTATAGGAAGGAAATACAAAATGTGGGGGTGGGGGGTGATGACGTTCTGAAAATATGGTGAAGGGGTGCACGGGCCAAAAAAGGTCGAGAACCACTGATATAGGGTGTATTTTTAATGATTGTGCAGTGTTTGAAAGGCCGGTTTCCCTGGCCAAGGAATTAGCGTCTTTCTCCGTAATCCCATATATTCTCGAGAGTAACGTAACCTGCGCGAGAATCAGTAGCAATTCTCGACGCATTGATAACTTACGGGGTATGTGAGCCGGTCGCTCAGAAAGCAATGACAAACTACTGAGCGTAATCTTGCCTAGTAAATCAACAGCAGCTGAAAAAAAAATGCTGATGTCGACTGCAAAGTCCTGTAAGGGTTATGCCAAAAAAAAAAAATAATAATAATGTTTTGAACATATTGCCAGTCCAAGTTTTGTATTTACCTATTATGTTGCATGAACTTTACGGAGAGTGAATACACAACTTGGACCAGCAATATTTTCAAACACTACACAGTCGATAAAAATACACCCTATACGAGTCTAGCAGTAATATATAGTTCGTGAGATGTATATCCTCCTCGATAAACATACACAAAACAAAGAATGCAGATCCTGAATTTAGGTTTCCGCTATGCTTATTTAAATAAAAGAAGGCTTTTGTATGACATTCTGGTGACAGCATTATGAAAGTGAATTGTTTTTACATCTGTCCGAGGTTGTTTTGTTGCGTGAACTGCATTTCGGAGGGGAAATGGCGTGGCTGTCTAGGAAACATCTAGAAACGGAACAACAACATCTAGAAACATCGAGACGTTGCAGGTGAACATCGTCAAGGATGAACTGTATGTTTCGTAGAGTACTTATGTAGTGACATTCTGGCGGCGGCATTATGCACAGTGTGTCTGAGCGGGCTGTTGTTTGTCGAGACTCCTGTCTTTTCCACTTTTCACATGGGGCAGTGGGGAACATTTTATGTGATATTCACTGGCATGGGAACTGAGCATAATGGGGACGACCTTGGCTGTGATGTTGGAACGACTAACGACTTATTTCAATAAAAAAATCATGGCGTTGTAATTAATCATATACAACGCAGGAGTATATGATGTGGAACCACCACACCCTTCCTGTTGTATCTTGAAGTGGTCCAGTGACGTGTCCGTTCCAATGACTACAAGAGCCTAGCCGATGGCAGCGTAGCTACAGGCAAGGGATAGCCAATATGATAAAACACTTTATGTAACCAGATGTACTACGCCACATGATTGGCGACACAGTGCAACGTAACTCGCTTTATGATGACGTAGTGACGTATTCACCAAACAGAAGAAGTCAACAATGTCTTTGGGTGAGCTGATTCAAGTTTGCAATAGCAATATTATATATATATATATATATATCATCTCATCATGTTCCTCTTGTACCTTGCGGTGTCGAGGTGAAGTATAAACTTCGTGAGAGTGCCCGATCATGGGTTTCATGTATCAATATTCCCAAGGACTCTGTTATTCCCTCCGTCCAACGTTTACGTGGGAGGCCTCTTCCTCTGTTTCCATCTGGTCTGTACATCATTGCTTGTTGTGGTATTAAGTTGACTGGTAACCTACTTGCATGGCCAAACCATTTGACTTGCTGCTTTCTAATAAAATCTAGTGCTGCTATAACCCCCACTTTAGTCCTGATTTCTTCATTTCTGATCTTATCTCTTCTTGATACGTTGAGTATTCTTCTAAGGAATCTTATTTCTATTGTTGTAATTTTTCTTTTCTCTTTTTCTGTCATTGTCCAGGTTTGGCATTGGTAGCATAGAGTTTGTAGGAAGATTGTATTGTAAAGTGCTTTCTTCGTAGTTATTGATACATGTTTGTTCTTTAGTATTGGTGCCATTTGTCCAATGAGTTGGTTTGCCTTATTGCATCTATTTTCGATCTCTTTCTCTGATTTGCCATTTGATGATATTATACTTCATAGGTACTTGAAACTCTTTACTTGTTTCAAGGGATGTTCGTTTAGGTGAATTGTTTTTTTTTTTTTTTCTTCTTTAGTTATATCATTACCTCTCTTTTGCTTGTGTTAATTTTCATGTTATGTTCCCTACATATTTCGTTTAGACTATTCATGTGGTCTTGTAATTCAGCTTCTGATTTTGCTATTAGTGCTTGGTCGTCCGCAAACAGGAGTTCTCTAATGGTTAGATATGTAGATGGTTCTTCTTCTGTGTTCTGGTCATGCAGTATTCTGGCGGTCTATGTTTGGCTGGTTTCTTTACATGTGTGGTCTATATATGTTATGAACAAGAGAGGGGACAGGACACAACCTTGCCGTACTCCAGATCTTATGGTGAAAGGTTCTGAGTATCCTCCAGTTGCTCTCACTATGCATTCATTGTTGTTATATAAGCTTCTACATAGGTTTGTTAGATTTGTACTCACACCACATTGTTTAAGGATTTCCCACAGCTTGTTTCTATCTACTCTATCAAATGCCTTTACTTGGTCGACAAAGGCTAAGTAGAGTGTTTCATTGAATTCGTTTGATTTTTCTATAAGTTGTGTAAGAGCAAACATGGGGTCTGTGCATCCTTTGTTTTTCTTAAATCCACGTTGTGTTTCACTTAGCTGGGGTTCTATGGTAGTTCGTAATTTTTTCTCAAGAATTTTGCAAAATATTTTCCCAGTATGACTCAACAGTGAAATGCCTCTGTATTGTGTGCAATCTCTTTTACTGCCTTGGTTGTTCCAAATTGGGATAATTATGGCGTTTCCCCAGTCTCGTGGTGTCTGTTGTTCTACCCAAACATGGTTGAATAGTCTATGTAGCCATTTTGTTACTACTTATCTTGCTGCTTTAATTAGTTCATTTGGTATTTCATCTTGTCCCGGTGATTTGTTCAATGGGGCTAATCTGATGGCTTCTATAATTTATTCTTTCAGTATGTCTGGGTCTAGTTCTTCGGTGTCATCTGTGTAGGCTTCTTGAAGTCCTGTGACATCTGATGGGACGTTGAGAAGTTGTTCGAAATACTGTTTCCATCTTATTAGGATTTGTTTTTGTTCACTTATTGGTTCTCCATTTTCGCGGTTAATATATATATATATATATATATATATATATATATATATATATATATATATATATATATATATATATATATATAGAGAGAGAGAGAGAGAGAGAGAGAGAGAGAGAGAGAGAGAGAGAGAGAGAGAGAGAGAAAGCGATGTTATAGCAGTTATTCATTCCGAGTCATTACAGTTTTAAGCAGCATATGAGACTACGAACTCCAACATGAGAATGGGGGTGGATGCAGTAAAGGCAGTATTCTGTTGGTTAGAGACCACTGCAACACATATTGCATTCATTACGGACTCAAGGAGTATGCTAAGTAAGGTGGAGAAAAGAACGTTTCGTATGGAATAGTTATCTTCACTTCAGAGGTCACAGATTGTGAGAATTGTATGGATTTTTTGCTCTGGCCATGAGGGAGTGCCGTGAGAATGAACAGGCTGATAGGCTGGCAGGGAAAGCACTCCTTGGTGGTAGATTACCTATGGGCAAGGTAGAGGTGATCGAGCGCCTGTGAGACCAAGTGGAGAAGGTGGGGGAACAGACTGAGAACCCGCCTGTGGAAAGAATGATATTGCGGGGAATCGGCAGGGTTTCTGGAAGAATCTCAAAACTGAGAGGGAAGACAAGGAAAACTTTAAATCAGATAGCGATAGCATGATTGGTAGTATGACTCTTCGCTGGATGTTGAACGAGGGGACGGAGCACGTATGGGAATGTCCTGAGTGCAGTGATGTCAGTTCTTAGCTCAACTCAACAGTTTTAAGCAACACACGGATGTCATGGACGCCCTGTATTTAAGGTCAAGTTAGTCAAGTTAATACGCAAGATAGCATGATAATTCAATTCACAGATATTTATCAGCTACTCATAGACATCAATCAATCAATCATGTGCCATGCCGGAAAGCGTGGACGGTCATGACTCGCCATTTCACTCGATCACCAGCGTCGTGGATCAGCTCAGTGTTCCTATCTCGTCCATGCCATGTGGCCAAGCCATCTAGGTATCTTCCTCTTGGTCTGTTCCCTTCGATCTTGCCGGTTGTCACTAAGTTCTCCAATCCATTTCTTCTCATAACATGTTCAAAAAATTTCGTTCCATGTTGCTAATTGTAATGTCTCTGTCCTTGTCTTGCGATGATCAGTCTTAAGGCGAATCATAATGTACTAGGCATTTTTAAAGAGACATACAGGAAAGTATTTAGAGATTAGAGGACACGCGAGACATTATGCTAATTGACAGGTATAGCGATGCCACACCAGGGTTCGAACATATAGTCTCCAAATAATAACAATGCCCTGCTTAAGTACAAGTTTCCTTCGACGCTCGATAAACTAGGTACACCTATTAACAAGTGTTCCCATTAGCCATCTATCTATCATCCACCTGAACCTACATGTATGGAATGTAGACAATTCGTGCACAGCTAATTCAATAGCACCACAAGTCACAAAATTATATATGAACGAAGCATATGTCCAATAACAAACACATCGGATCGTTATGCCGTATCGGCAGTAAGATGCATGACGAAATGACTCCGTTTCTATACCATGTTAGGGATCTGATGGGACTCATATTTTCTTTTAAACACTGGCGTCATATGTAAAATATTGCACGATTTCTTGTTTGGCATATTCACTGCTATGGTTCCGTCGCCCTGCTACTGAATGAGTGCGTTGTGCGACACTGTGAGGTGTGAAGTCCATGTGGCATGTTTCTTACATATGTCCGCAGTTGTTTGTATCGTGAACTGCATGTTCGGAACGATGGTGGCCGGCTGTCGCTGAATTGATTGGTTTGCCTTTTCGGTTCACGAGTGCATTTTTAAAAGAAAGTCGTCGCTGGGGCTACGGAGTTCGTGCTTTGTGCTGCGCTTTAGGCGGGTCGCCCAACGGAAAGATACCGAGCCATATGGAATAAAACACGGGTCAATGAAGTCGTTCTAGTGACTGCCACTACCATCGACGATGAACTGTATTTTTCGTGGAGGACTTTTGTGTTGGCATTCTGGCGGCGGCATCATGCACAGTGTACTTGTGCGGGCTGTGCGAGGCTCCTGTCTGTTCCCCTTTTCACATTGGGTAGTGAGGAACATTTTGTGTGATATTCACTGGCGCCGGAAAGGAGAATAATGAAGACGACCTGTTGCCGTGAAGCTGGAACCGCGACTAACTAACTAACTAACTAACATATTTCACTGCATCTCGTTAGGTGCATACTGCAAAGGAGTGCACCTGACGAAATGCAGCAGCGTAATATGTCAGGCAAGAAATCGTGCAATATTTTATTCATGGCGTATGTGGTTAAATTCACCAAGGGAATACATTGTTTCGAATTTCATATATTTTTGACCAAAAGGAATTAAATGAGTATCGTGGTCAGCATCATGGCGGTCGCCTGATCTCAGAAAACTTTCCGGTACCATTTGTTTGAGATTTCCTCCGCCCTGTGCCCATTTAGTGACGAAAACAATCCTGTCTCGAATGGGATGTGAACCTAGAACTACCGGCTTGGTGGGTGGGTGCACTAGTCACTGCGCCACTTTTGCCGCAATATAACGTGATAGAAATGTGAAACCTTTAACAGATGAAAACAAACGACTAATCTTATGTATGTTAAAGTTAGTTGCATATCCTTTACATGACGTTGCAGTCAATACCAGCATTTTTTTGCTGTTGTGATCTCTTGGCAAGTTGCCGTTGCTTTCTGAACAACAAGCACCCATACCATTTCATTAAAAAAAATACAACGCAATGCGGTCTGCTGCCAAATCGCGCGCAGCTGCGTTTCGAACGCGGGTATACGGGATCACGAACTGCGTCCGTAATCCTTTCACCACGGAACCGCGTGTACCCTTTCAATAATTCTAACGTAGAACACAAGCATGTCCATTTTCGCGTTTTTGTGGCTCTTTTTGTGTATGTGCCTAATCTGCTTTATAGATCATCAGTAGAAGAGGTAGTGGTATGCCGAGTGACGTAATGGCCAATGACCATAGCAGACAGCTGCATTGGGGAATAACAGCAATAGTACTGAACGAAGATCTGTGGAGATACAGGAACGTCTACGCCTGTCGGCAGGGAACATATTGATAAAGATTATGTTTCACATGGAAAATAGAGACACCGCGTGTTCTACAAGACGACTGTCTTTAAATTAAATGTCTCTTCCTGGCAAACAGAAG
The DNA here is from genome assembly GCA_963921405.1 of Cepaea hortensis. Classification (NCBI taxonomy): domain Eukaryota; kingdom Metazoa; phylum Mollusca; class Gastropoda; order Stylommatophora; family Helicidae; genus Cepaea; species Cepaea hortensis. The sequence continues at coordinate 123,881,289 of OY992879.1, forward strand.
TGTTGAGTGATTTAATTAGCGAAAGACCTGGCCAGCCGTGGCACTGTAATTGGGACGCATAAATGACCTAGCATCTAACACACGAATTTTCTTTGTAAAGGCGATATGGTGTTTTCGGGGAATGACATCTCTTATCACACTTCAAGCTTTCTTTATCATACACTGGGGATGGGGGGGGGGGGGGGGGGGAGGGGGGTGTGTGCCCTGTTTTGTCTACATGTTTCTATATTATCAGCGTGTGTTTATTTATTAACGTGTGTCTTTTATAGCCCCAGCGGGCGCGTTGATGCAGCGGTAAGGGCGTTACTCTGTCAATGGTTGGTGTGCGATCTGGCGAGGGTTCACTGTCAGCTCACGACGTTCGCTACAGGAGGGAGGTAATGGCTACCTTGTCCTCCGTGCACTCAGGCCTACATACTTCTTCTTCTTCTTCTTCTGCGTTCATCCAGAGTTTTTTTTTCCGGATGTGATTGCGTTGTGCCTGTTTACAGCAAAGCTACGTTCTTGCGCCATTAGGCCGACACATCCGACTTCTGCGTTAACCATCCCGGGAGGCCTACATACTGTGACGGTCCTGGCACTTCACATGTCTTCAATGACAGCTAGAAATGTGAATGTGATAACACTGTATCATATATACAAGTCAGAGGATGTCAGCGTAATGACACTGTATCAAATATACACGCGTGTGGGGGGGGGGGGGTGTGTGAAAGTTATAACAAAGTGGCTGTTAGAGCCAGCTGTCTTTGGGTCTCACCATTAGGCACATTCCCATACAGCGGCACAGGATGCTGCTATGTTTCATGGCTCTGGCTTCAGTAGGATGTGCAGACTTCAGTTTCATAATATATCGTATGCAAACTTTGGGAGCTCACAGAGCTGATGGTAGCAATATGGGCTGCCTTAAGTTAAATTATGTTTAGATGTATGTCAAGTTCACACACACACACGCACACACACACACACACACACACACACAACACACACAGAGAGAGAGAGAGAGAGAGAGAGAGAGAGAGAGAGAGAGAGAGAGAGAGACATGCGCCCTTGCGCACAGATATAATTGTCATACGTTTCCCTAGAAGGCACATCTGTCACCGCCATCGACATCAATGCTCAATACATTTGTGTCATCTCTCCCATTGTCTTTAGTATCGATTTATTACGTATTCCTTTTGTTAATTAATCATCTGACAGTTTCTGGAGATTCTTTCAGCGCTTGTTTATTTTTGCCTTGTTACTTCTTCTCTTTGTCGTCACCGGGTATATTTGAATGACTAGAGAGCGAATCCACTGCACAATTATAATAATAAATAGGATACTACGACCTAGCCAAGTGTTTGGGCCACTGATAACTAACCCTTCTATCACACTGAAGATATGCATATATTCTCTGAGGAACAGAAACTGTGTACTGTAACTGTGTGTTTGAGTTGCGTCACGGAATAATTTCATTGGGAGGGGCGTGTAATTATGTGATGTCAAACTGCGGTTGGAAACTTGCTGAGGTCTAGAACACAACGTTACAATTTATTTCTCCTGGGATAAATAAATACACGATGGGGAAGCCAGGCGTATATTGCTTACTGTAATGCAAAGGTTGAGCTTTTTACAAGCATATAGCGAATATCGACCGCAGAGTTGGAAGTACAGCAGCTTATAGATAAAAATGCCTGTAGAGGTGATGCAATAGTGTTTACATTTTCTCTACACAACGTGGAGAGAAATTTGGCAGGGGATTCTCAGCGTGGGTCAAGGACAAGGTCATTACTCAACCGAGTGGAGCCAATAAATAATATGTGCACCGCTTCAAGAGCTTCATATATCAAGTTGAAGGTTGCTGTGGTCACAGACGATTTGAAGTGGATCGTCTTCAGGAAGAATCAGCTCTCAACCAGATCGCTAGGTTACACATTCCTGTCCAGTGACGACGAGGAGAAACCTGGTGGAGAAAAAGACTTGATTTCGCAAAGAACACTGTCTCAGCTGTCCCAAGGAGAAATCTCAGCTTGAGATAATTATATAATTTCACATCACTATCTAGTATCGGACATGTGAATGTCTTATGTCTCGAAATCACCAGTTTACTAACGTCATGTTCTGAATGATTTATTTTGATAGAAAATAAACACAGTGGTAGTTTGCGTACAAAAAAAAAAAAAAAAGCATAACAGGTTCTCGAATCACTAAAGTAATCATCGTGTCTTCTTCTTCTTCTTCTTCTTCTTCTTCTTCTTCTTCTTCTTCTTCTTCTTCTTCTTCTTCTGTTGCGTTCGTCCGGAGAGTTTTTTTTTTTTTCCGGACGTTATTGCGTTGTGCCTGTTTACAGCAGAGCTGCGTTCTTGCGCCGTTAGGCCGACACATCCGACTTCTGTGGGCATTTGTTGACCGGGTTACCATTCCCTGGGGTTTCTTAGGACGTTTGACTCTCACTGTTGTGGTGTTATCCCCCATTCCAACTGGCCCATTTAAAACAGCCGAAGACATCCCGGTCAGCCCTCAAGGGAAGGCAGGGGCAGACCATGGGCATTCCCCGCCATCCAAGGAGGCTTCCATAATTGCAGAGCCGACACATAGCGCTCTGGTACTGGGCTCACCCAAGGAATCGTCACGTCCTGCACATGGCTGCTCAGCCTGACTTCCGTATATTAGGAATTCTGTTCACCACAGGCTGTTCCTCCGGAAATCAGAAAAATGCAGTCTGCAGATGACGCCCACACAGTGAGCTTTCCATTCGGACTTTCCACGTAATGGATTTGCTAGCCATGTAATATTCCATTTCATGCCTCTGGGACGCTTTTGCTACCGACATACCTGTGGTATGAAGTGTGGCAGTCTAAGTACTTCTTCGTGCACCTTTAGATGTCAACCTGAATGTAAAGTAAGCTGCAGTCAACATGAGCTTGTTGATATCTCCATAGAGATATCATGGATATTCTGCCGATATTCTGTCGGCTCCTAATTATATTTTCTGGATTGACCTCGCTGGATTGACCCCAATCCAGCTCGTGTTTCGGGGTTGGTTGGGTAGGGCGGGTATCTAGGTCATATGTAAGGGGCGATAAATCTAAGAAAAGACATGTTTTTCTAAGAGCAGATAACTGAGTGTGTGTATAATATTTTAAATAATTGTAAAAAATAAATAAAATAAAAATAAACAACAACCAAAGGCGCGCGGGGCGGTCGGCGGTCGTAGGAGCGAGCGCGATGGATCGGTGGCGTGGAGCGGGTCGAATCCAGTAAAACAGTGTCTTGTAGTAACCACATGGCCAGTCATTGCTGAGTGACCACAGGGCCGGTCAGTGACGAGTGTGGGTGGTGGGGCTAGGTGGATCGAACCCTCGAAGCGCACCGGGTGTCATATGAAAATTGTAATAAGTAAAAAGGTAAATATGACGTGTATATGATCTGTAGTGCGTCGTAGTGGCCTATACACTATCATGTAGATTACACCTCTTCAAATGAAAACATTAAAACAGTAAAGATGGCCTGTAGTAACGGTTGTAAGGGGCGTGGCTTAGTGTTATTCGTTGTTAATGAGTAGATGAGCGGAGAATTAGCTAGAGAAGTGCTTCTGATTATTTTAAAGGGGTGGGCGAGTGGCGAAGTGGCTAAATGAATGCGTCGGTTCCTTGCTAAGAGACAGAGGAGTTGCTAGATAAAGGCTCCAGGTCGTTGTTAAGGGGTTGGTGAGTGCAGAAATTGTTAGATAACTGCTTCTGAGCCTTGTTAAGAGGTGGGCGAGGGACGGAGTGGTTAGATAATTACGCCCGTTTCTTGGTAAGAGCCAGGGTGATCTAGTGGATAAGTGGGTAAATAAAGACAAGGAGGTCTACCACTGGCAAATTCAACGCATAATGGCGGCGTCGGTCGTCAGAAGACCTAGGATATTTTCATTATATGTCTATTGTAAAGTGGTCGACTGTTTATTATAACGGTGGTTACTATTATCTGTAGTTAATGGGACGTAAATACTATCATCATACCGGTTACAGCTCTTCAAACGAAAACCTAAAAAAAAAGTAAAGATGGCCGATTATGCTGGTTTTAGTGGGTATGACTTTGTGATATTCGTTGTTAAGGGGTGGGGTGAGTGGATGGGTAACTAGATAAACGCTTCCGAACACTATCATCGGGTTCAAACCCCAGTGGGGCGGTCTAGTTGTAGAAGAAATATTGATAATATTCGGTTACTTAGTTGTGATTGCGAGCTCTGGTGTTATTAACCCGGTTATGTTTAGAAAAGTAGAGATGGTGTGCTGGTTGCGGAGTATGTTTAGGGGGTACCCCAGACACCGTGGAAGTGACAGGTTCGAATCTCGGAACTTTGTCGTGGGTAAGATTGCCAGTCATCAACATGTGGGTCTCTAGTTGATCATACGGGTTAGGGTCGCTTTGCCCGGCCTTGTCGCCGCGGCCACAAGTCCCACCGGTGATGAAAAACACAGGCAGCAGATTTCACCGTTGTACCTACGAGTTACAAAATATAACCTAACTTAAAAATCAGAATATGATCTCAACAGGTGTTGCCAAAAATCAATACTCATTTTCATAACTAACGGCTAATCCAGGGGCTTATCGTCATCGTAATGACTAAGGCGCATTAATATTATTTCTGATATCTCCGCCATGGCAAATAGTTCGCGATATTAATAAAGGTTAACATAAAGGTTGATAGGGGATTAAGGGATTAACACCTATTGTCGGGACATCCAACAAAAATCAATAACACTACCATCGATTTTTCTCATATTTGCCGGTTGGGGCTTATGGGTTAGGTGTATGTGTCCTTATTTAGTTAAAACAGGTGGTATGAGTCTATATATGTTATGAACAAGAGAGGGGACAGGACACAACCTTGCCGTACTCCAGATCTTATGGTGAAGGGTTCTGGGTATCCTCCAGTTGCTCTCACTATGCATTCACTGTTGTTATATAAGCTTCTACATAGGTTTGTTAGATTTGTACTCACACCACATTGTTTAAGGATTTCCCACAGCTTGTTTCTACCTACTCTATCAAATGCCTTTACTTGGTCGACAAAGGCTAAGTAGAGTGTTTCATTGAATTCGTTTGATTTTTCTATAAGTTGTGTAAGAGCAAACATGGGGTCTGTGCATCCTTTGTTTTTCTTAAATCCACGTTGTGTTTCACTTAGCTGGGGTTCTATAGTAGTTCGTAATTTTTTCTCAAGAATTTTGCAAAATATTTTCCCAGTATGACTCAACAGTGAAATGCCTCTGTATTGTGTGCAATCTCTTTTACTGCCTTGGTTGTTCCAAATTGGGATAATTATGGCGTTTCCCCAGTCTCGTGGTGTCTGTTGTTCTACCCAAACATGGTTGAATAGTCTATGTAGCCATTTTGTTACTACTTATCTTGCTGCTTTAATTAGTTCATTTGGTATTTCATCTTGTCCCGGTGATTTGTTCAATGGGGCTAATCTGATGGCTTCTATAATTTATTCTTTCAGTATGTCTGGGTCTAGTTCTTCGGTGTCATCTGTGTAGGCTTCTTGAAGTCCTGTGACATCTGATGGGACGTTGAGAAGTCGTTCGAAATACTGTTTCCATCTTATTAGGATTTGTTTTTGTTCACTTATTGGTTCTCCATTTTCGCGGTTATATATATATATATATATATATATATATATATATATATATATATATATATATATATATATATATATATAGAGAGAGAGAGAGAGAGAGAGAGAGAGAGAGAGAGAGAAAGCGATGTTATAGCAGTTATTCATTCCGAGTCATTACAGTTTTAAGCAGCATATGAGACTACGAACTCCAACATGAGAATGGGGGTGGATGCAGTAAAGGCAGTATTCTGTTGGTTAGAGACCACTGCAACACATATTGCATTAATTACGGACTCAAGGAGTATGCTAAGTAAGGTGGAGAAAAGAACGTTTCGTATGGAATAGTTATCTTCACTTCAGAGGTCACAGATTGTGAGAATTGTATGGATTTTTTGCTCTGGCCATGAGGGAGTGCCGTGAGAATGAACAGGCTGATAGGCTGGCAGGGAAAGCACTCCTTGGTGGTAGATTACCTATGGACAAGGTAGAGGTGGTCGAGCGCCTGTGAGACCAAGTGGAGAAGGTGGGGGAACAGACTGAGAACCCGCCTGTGGAAAGAATGATATTGCGGGGAATCGGCAGGGTTTCTGGAAGAATCTCAAAACTGAGAGGGAAGACAAGGAAAACTTTAAATCAGATAGCGATAGCATGATTGGTAGTATGACTCTTCGCTGGATGTTGAACGAGGGGACGGAGCACGTATGGGAATGTCCTGAGTGCAGTGATGTCAGTTCTTAGCTCAACTCAACAGTTTTAAGCAACACACGGATGTCATGGACGCCCTGTATTTAAGGTCAAGTTAGTCAAGTTAATACGCAAGATAGCATGATAATTCAATTCACAGATATTTATCAGCTACTCATAGACATCAATCAATCAATCATGTGCCATGCCGGAAAGCGTGGACGGTCATGACTCGCCATTTCACTCGATCACCAGCGTCGTGGATCAGCTCAGTGTTCCTATCTCGTCCATGCCATGTGGCCAAGCCATCTAGGTATCTTCCTCTCGGTCTTCCTCTTAGTCTGTTCCCTTCGATCTTGTCGGTTGTCACTAAGTTCTCCAATCCATTTCTTCTCATAACATGTTCAAAAAATTTCGTTCCATGTTGCTAATTGTAATGTCTCTGTCCTTGTCTTGCGATGATCAGTCTTAAGGCGAATCATAATGTACTAGGCATTTTTAAAGAGACATACAGGAAAGTATTTAGAGATTAGAGGACACGCGAGACATTATGCTAATTGACAGGTATAGCGATGCCACACCAGGGTTCGAACATATAGTCTCCAAATGATAACAATGCCCTGCTTAAGTACAAGTTTCCTTCGACGCTCGATAAACTAGGTACACCTATTAACAAGTGTTCCCATTAGCCATCTATCTATCATCCACCTAAACCTACATGTATGGAATGTAGACAATTCGTGCACAGCTAATTCAATAGCACCACAAGTCACAAAATTATATATGAACGAAGCATATGTCCAATAACAAACACATCGGATCGTTATGCCGTATCGGCAGTAAGATGCATGACGAAATGACTCCGTTTCTATACCATGTTAGGGATCTGATGGGACTCATATTTTCTTTTAAACACTGGCGTCATATGTAAAATATTGCACGATTTCTTGTTTGGCATATTCACTGCTATGGTTCCGTCGCCCTGCTACTGAATGAGTGCGTTGTGCGACACTGTGAGGTGTGAAGTCCATGTGGCATGTTTCTTACATATGTCCGCAGTTGTTTGTATCGTGACCTGCATGTTCGGAACGATGGTGGCCGGCTGTCGCTGAATTGATTGGTTTGCCTTTTCGGTTCACGAGTGCATTTTTCAAAAGAAAGTCGTCGCTGGAGCTACGGAGTTCGTGCTTTGTGCTGCGCTTTAGGCGGGTCGCCCAACGGAAAGATACCGAGCCATATGGAATAAAACACGGGTCAATGAAGTCGTTCTAGTGACTGCCACTACCATCGACGATGAACTGCATTTTTCGTGGAGGACTTTTGTGTTGGCATTCTGGCGGCGGCATCATGCACAGTGTACTTGTGCGGGCTGTGCGAGGCTCCTGTCTGTTCCCCTTTTCACAATGGGTAGTGAGGAACATTTTGTGTGATATTCACTGGCGCCGGAAAGGAGAATAATGAAGACGACCTGTTGCCGTGAAGCTGGAACCGCGACTAACTAACTAACTAACTAACATATTTCACTGCATCTCGTTAGGTGCATACTGCAAAGGAGTGCACCTGACGAAATGCAGCAGCGTAATATGTCAGGCAAGAAATCGTGCAATATTTTATTCATGGCGTATGTGGTTAAATTCACCAAGGGAATACATTGTTTCGAATTTCCTATATTTTTGACCAAAAGGAATTAAATGAGTATCGTGGTCAGCATCATGGCGGTCGCCTGATCTCAGAAAACTTTCCGGTACCATTTGTTTGAGATTTCCTCCGCCCTGTGCCCATTTAGTGACGAAAACAATCCTGTCTCGAATGGGATGTGAACCTAGAACTACCGGCTTGGTGGGTGGGTGCACTAGTCACTGCGCCACTTTTGCCGCAATATAACGTGATAGAAATGTGAAACCTTTAACAGATGAAAACAAACGACTAATCTTATGTATGTTAAAGTTAGTTGCATATCCTTTACAGGACGTTGCAGTCAATACCAGCATTTTTTTGCTGTTGTGATCTCTTGGCAAGTTGCCGTTGCTTTCTGAACAACAAGCACCCATACCATTTCATTAAAAAAAATACAACGCAATGCGGTCTGCTGCCAAATCGCGCGCAGCTGCGTTTCGAACGCGGGTATACGGGATCACGAACTGCGTCCGTAATCCTTTCACCACGGAACCGCGTGTACTCTTTCAATAATTCTAACGTAGAACACAAGCATGTCCATTTTCGCGTTCTTGTGGCTCTTTTTGTGTATGTGCCTAATCTGCTTTATAGATCATCAGTAGAAGAGGTAGTGGTATGCCGAGTGACGTAATGGCCAATGACCATAGCAGACAGCTGCATTGGGGAATAACAGCAATAGTACTGAACGAAGGTCTGTGGAGATACAGGAACGTCTACGCCTGTCGGCAGGGAACATATTGATAAAGATTATGTTTCACGTGGAAAATAGAAACACCGCGTGTTCTACAAGACGACTGTCTTTAAATTAAATGTCTCTTCCTGGCAAACAGAAGTGTTGAAGTGATTTAATTAGCGAAAGACCTGGCCAGCCGTGGCACTGTAATTGGGACGCATAAATGACCTAGCATCTAACACACGTATTTTCTTTGTAAAGGCGATATGGTGTTTTCGGGGAATGACATCTCTTATCACACTTCAATCTTTCTTTATCATACACTGGGGATGGGGGGAGGGGGGGGGGGTGTGTGCCCTGTTTTGTCTACATGTTTCTATATTATCAGCGTGTGTTTATTTATTAACGTGTGTCTTTCATAGCCCCAGCGGGCGCGTTGATGCAGCGGTAAGGGCGTTACTCTGTCAATGGTTGGCGTGCGATCTGGCGAGGGTTCACTGCCAGCTCACGACGTTCGCTACAGGAGGGAGGTAATAGCTACCTTGTCCTCCGTGCACTCAGGCCTACATACTTCTTCTTCTTCTTCTGCGTTCATCCAGAGTTTTTTTTCGGATGTGATTGCGTTGTGCCTGTTTACAGCAAAGCTACGTTCTTGCGCCATTAGGCCGACACACCCAACTTCTGCGGGCATTTGTTGACCGGGTTAACCATCCCGGGAGGCCTACATACTGTGACGGTCCTGGCACTTCACATGTCTTCAATGACAGCTAGAAATGTGAATGTGATAACACTGTATCATATATACAAGTCAGAGGATGTCAGCGTAATAACACTGTATCAAATATACAAGTGTGTGGGGGGGGGGGTGTGAAAGTTATAACAAAGTGGCTGTTAGAGCCAGCTGTCTTTGGGTCTCGCCTTTAAGCACATTCCCATACAGTGGCACAGGCTGCTGCTTTGTTTCATGGCTCTGGCTTCAGTGGGATGTGCAGACTTCAGTTTCATAATATATCGTATGCAAACTTTGGGAGCTCACAGAGCTGATGGTAGCAATATGGGCTGCCTTAAGTTAAATTATGTTTAGATGTATGTCAAGTTCACACACACACACAACACAACACAACACAGAGAGAGAGAGAGAGAGAGAGAGAGAGAGAGAGAGAGAGAGAGAGAGAGAGAGAGAGAGAGAGAGAGAGAGAGAGAGAGAGAGAGAGAGAGAGAGAGAGAGAGAGAGAGAGAGAGACATGCGCCCTTGCGCACAGATATAATTGTCATACGTTTCCCTAGAAGGCACATCTGTCACCGCCATCGAGATCAATGCTCAATACATTTGTGTCATCTCTCCCATTGTCTTTAGTATCGATTTATTACGTATTCCTTTTGTTAATTAATCATCTGACAGTTTTTGGAGATTCTTTCAGCGCTTGTTTATTTTTGCCTTGTTACTTCTTCTCTTTGTCGTCACCTTGTATATTTGAATGACTAGAGAGCGAATCCACTGCACAATTATAATAATAAATAGGATACTACGACCTAGCCAAGTGTTTGGGCCACTGATAACTAACCCTTCTATCACACTGAAGATGTGCATATATTCTCTGGGGAACAGAAACTGTGTACTGTAACTGTGTGTTTGAGTTGCGTCACGGAATAATTTCATTGGGAGGGGCGTGTAATTATGTGATGTCAAACTGCGGTTGGAAACTTGCTGAGGTCTAGAACACAACGTTACAATTAATTTCATTCTTCATTCATAAGGTCATTCTTCTGCGCCTCAGAACAGGACACAATAGATTACGCAACCACTTGTATACAAAATTTAAGATTGGTGACTCAGCCATGTGCACATGTGGTTTGGCGTCGCAGACAGCAGAGCACATACTCCAGGATTGCCCAAACTACAACATATCCAGGCGAACCTTCTGGCCTAGAGAGACAACAGTGGAAGATAAACTTTATGGACCACTGAATGAACTAAAAAAGACTGTTAGATTCATACAAGAGACGACATTGCAGTTGTAGACATGTTTCAGGCGAACGAAAGAAGAAGAAGAAGAAGAACAACAACAATTAATTTCTCCTGGGATAAATAAATACACGATGGGGAAGCCAGGCTTAGATTGCTTACTATAATGCAAAGGTTGAGCTTTTTACAAGCATATAGCGAATATCGACCGCAGAGTTGGAAGTACAGCAGCTTATAGATAAAAATGCCAGTAGAGATGATGCAATAGTGTTTAGGAGAGAAATTTGGCAGGGGATTCTCAGCGTGGGTCAAGGACAAGGTCATTACTCAACCGAGTGGAGCCAATAAATAATACGTCCAACGCTTCAAGAGCTTCATGTATCAAGTTGAAGGTTGCTATGGTCACAGACGATTGTGGATCGTCTTCAGGAAGAATCAGCTCTCAACCAGATCGCTAGGTTACACATTCCTGTCCAGTGACGACGGGGAGAAACCTGGTGGAGAAAAAGACTTGATTTCGCAAAGAACACTGTCTCAGCTGTCTCAAGGAGAAATCTCAGCTTGAGATAATTATATAATTTCACATCACTATCTAGTATCGGACATGTGAATGTCTTATGTCTCGAAATCACCAGTTTACTAACGTCATGTTCTGAATGATTTATTTTGATAGAAAATAAACACAGCGGTAGTTTGCGTACAAAAAAAAAAGCATAACAGGTTCTCGAATCACTAAAGTAATCATCGTGTCTTCTTCTTCTTCTTCTTCTTCTTCTTCTTCTTCTTCTTCTTCTTCTGCTGCTGCGTTCATCCGGAGAGTTTTTTTTTTCCGGACGTTATTGCGTTGTGCCTGTTTACAGCAGAGCTGCGTTCTTGCGCCGTTAGGCCGACACATCCGACTTCTGTGGGCATTTGTTGACCGGGTTACCATTCCCTGGGGTTTCTTAGGACGTTTGACTCTCACTGTTGTGGTGTTATCCCCCATCCCAACTGGCCCATTTAAAACAGCCGAAGACATCCCGGTCAGCCCTCAAGGGAAGGCAGGGGCAGACCATGGGCATTCCCCGCCATCCAAGGAGGCTTCCATAATTGCAGAGCCGACACATAGCGCTCTGGTACTGGGCTCACCCAAGGAATCGTCACGTCCTGCACATGGCTGCTCAGCCTGACTTCCGTATATTAGGAATTCTGTTCACCACAGGCTGTTCCTCCGGAAATCAGAAAAATGCAGTCTGCAGATGACGCCCACACAGTGAGCTTTCCATTCGGACTTTCCACGTAATGGATTTGCTAGCCATGTAATATTCCATTTCATGCCTCTGGGACGCTTTTGCTACCGACATACCTGTGGTATGAAGTGTGGCAGTCTAAGTACTTCTTCGTGCACCTTTAGATGTCAACCTGAATGTAAAGTAAGCTGCAGTCAACATGAGCTTGTTGATATCTCCATAGAGATATCATGGATATTCTGCCGATATTCTGTCGGCTCCTAATTATATTTTCTGGATTGACCTCGCTGGATTGACCCCAATCCAGCTCGTGTTTCGGGGTTGGTTGGGTAGGGCGGGTATCTAGGTCATATGTAAGGGGCGATAAATCTAAGAAAAGACATGTTTTTCTAAGAGCAGATAACTGAGTGTGTGTATAATATTTTAAATAATTGTAAAAAATAAATAAAATAAAAATAAACAACAACCAAAGGCGCGCGGGGCGGTCGGCGGTCGTAGGAGCGAGCGCGATGGATCGGTGGCGTGGAGCGGGTCGAATCCAGTAAAACAGTGTCTTGTAGTAACCACATGGCCAGTCATTGCTGAGTGACCACAGGGCCGGTCAGTGACGAGTGTGGGTGGTGGGGCTAGGTGGATCGAACCCTCGAAGCGCACCGGGTGTCATATGAAAATTGTAATAAGTAAAAAGGTAAATATGACGTGTATATGATCTGTAGTGCGTCGTAGTGGCCTATACACTATCATGTAGATTACACCTCTTCAAATGAAAACATTAAAACAGTAAAGATGGCCTGTAGTAACGGTTGTAAGGGGCGTGGCTTAGTGTTATTCGTTGTTAATGAGTAGATGAGCGGAGAATTAGCTAGAGAAGTGCTTCTGATTATTTTAAAGGGGTGGGCGAGTGGCGAAGTGGCTAAATGAATGCGTCGGTTCCTTGCTAAGAGACAGAGGAGTTGCTAGATAAAGGCTCCAGGTCGTTGTTAAGGGGTTGGTGAGTGCAGAAATTGTTAGATAACTGCTTCTGAGCCTTGTTAAGAGGTGGGCGAGGGACGGAGTGGTTAGATAATTACGCCCGTTTCTTGGTAAGAGCCAGGGTGATCTAGTGGATAAGTGGGTAAATAAAGACAAGGAGGTCTACCACTGGCAAATTCAACGCATAATGGCGGCGTCGGTCGTCAGAAGACCTAGGATATTTTCATTATATGTCTATTGTAAAGTGGTCGACTGTTTATTATAACGGTGGTTACTATTATCTGTAGTTAATGGGACGTAAATACTATCATCATACCGGTTACAGCTCTTCAAACGAAAACCTAAAAAAAAAGTAAAGATGGCCGATTATGCTGGTTTTAGTGGGTATGACTTTGTGATATTCGTTGTTAAGGGGTGGGGTGAGTGGATGGGTAACTAGATAAACGCTTCCGAACACTATCATCGGGTTCAAACCCCAGTGGGGCGGTCTAGTTGTAGAAGAAATATTGATAATATTCGGTTACTTAGTTGTGATTGCGAGCTCTGGTGTTATTAACCCGGTTATGTTTAGAGTAGAGATGGTGTGCTGGTTGCGGAGTATGTTTAGGGGGTACCCCAGACACCGTGGAAGTGACAGGTTCGAATCTCGGAACTTTGTCGTGGGTAAGATTGCCAGTCATCAACATGTGGGTCTCTAGTTGATCATACGGGTTAGGGTCGCTTTGCCCGGCCTTGTCGCCGCGGCCACAAGTCCCACCGGTGATGAAAAACACAGGCAGCAGATTTCACCGTTGTACCTACGAGTTACAAAATATAACCTAACTTAAAAATCAGAATATGATCTCAACAGGTGTTGCCAAAAATCAATACTCATTTTCATAACGGCTAATCCAGGGGCTTATCGTCATCGTAATGACTAAGGCGCATTAATATTATTTCTGATATCTCCGCCATGGCAAATAGTTCGCGATATTAATAAAGGTTAACATAAAGGTTGATAGGGGATTAAGGGATTAACACCTATTGTCGGGACATCCAACAAAAATCAATAACACTACCATCGATTTTTCTCATATTTGCCGGTTGGGGCTTATGGGTTAGGTGTATGTGTCCTTATTTAGTTAAAACAGGTGGTATGAGTCTATATATGTTATGAACAAGAGAGGGGACAGGACACAACCTTGCCGTACTCCAGATCTTATGGTGAAGGGTTCTGGGTATCCTCCAGTTGCTCTCACTATGCATTCACTGTTGTTATATAAGCTTCTACATAGGTTTGTTAGATTTGTACTCACACCACATTGTTTAAGGATTTCCCACAGCTTGTTTCTACCTACTCTATCAAATGCCTTTACTTGGTCGACAAAGGCTAAGTAGAGTGTTTCATTGAATTCGTTTGATTTTTCTATAAGTTGTGTAAGAGCAAACATGGGGTCTGTGCATCCTTTGTTTTTCTTAAATCCACGTTGTGTTTCACTTAGCTGGGGTTCTATAGTAGTTCGTAATTTTTTCTCAAGAATTTTGCAAAATATTTTCCCAGTATGACTCAACAGTGAAATGCCTCTGTATTGTGTGCAATCTCTTTTACTGCCTTGGTTGTTCCAAATTGGGATAATTATGGCGTTTCCCCAGTCTCGTGGTGTCTGTTGTTCTACCCAAACATGGTTGAATAGTCTATGTAGCCATTTTGTTACTACTTATCTTGCTGCTTTAATTAGTTCATTTGGTATTTCATCTTGTCCCGGTGATTTGTTCAATGGGGCTAATCTGATGGCTTCTATAATTTATTCTTTCAGTATGTCTGGGTCTAGTTCTTCGGTGTCATCTGTGTAGGCTTCTTGAAGTCCTGTGACATCTGATGGGACGTTGAGAAGTCGTTCGAAATACTGTTTCCATCTTATTAGGATTTGTTTTTGTTCACTTATTGGTTCTCCATTTTCGCGGTTAATATATATATATATATATATATATATATATATATATATATATATATATATATATATATATATATATATATATATATAGAGAGAGAGAGAGAGAGAGAGAGAGAGAGAGAGAGAGAGAGAAAGCGATGTTATAGCAGTTATTCATTCCGAGTCATTACAGTTTTAAGCAGCATATGAGACTACGAACTCCAACATGAGAATGGGGGTGGATGCAGTAAAGGCAGTATTCTGTTGGTTAGAGACCACTGCAACACATATTGCATTAATTACGGACTCAAGGAGTATGCTAAGTAAGGTGGAGAAAAGAACGTTTCGTATGGAATAGTTATCTTCACTTCAGAGGTCACAGATTGTGAGAATTGTATGGATTTTTTGCTCTGGCCATGAGGGAGTGCCGTGAGAATGAACAGGCTGATAGGCTGGCAGGGAAAGCACTCCTTGGTGGTAGATTACCTATGGACAAGGTAGAGGTGGTCGAGCGCCTGTGAGACCAAGTGGAGAAGGTGGGGGAACAGACTGAGAACCCGCCTGTGGAAAGAATGATATTGCGGGGAATCGGCAGGGTTTCTGGAAGAATCTCAAAACTGAGAGGGAAGACAAGGAAAACTTTAAATCAGATAGCGATAGCATGATTGGTAGTATGACTCTTCGCTGGATGTTGAACGAGGGGACGGAGCACGTATGGGAATGTCCTGAGTGCAGTGATGTCAGTTCTTAGCTCAACTCAACAGTTTTAAGCAACACACGGATGTCATGGACGCCCTGTATTTAAGGTCAAGTTAGTCAAGTTAATACGCAAGATAGCATGATAATTCAATTCACAGATATTTATCAGCTACTCATAGACATCAATCAATCAATCATGTGCCATGCCGGAAAGCGTGGACGGTCATGACTCGCCATTTCACTCGATCACCAGCGTCGTGGATCAGCTCAGTGTTCCTATCTCGTCCATGCCATGTGGCCAAGCCATCTAGGTATCTTCCTCTCGGTCTTCCTCTTAGTCTGTTCCCTTCGATCTTGTCGGTTGTCACTAAGTTCTCCAATCCATTTCTTCTCATAACATGTTCAAAAAATTTCGTTCCATGTTGCTAATTGTAATGTCTCTGTCCTTGTCTTGCGATGATCAGTCTTAAGGCGAATCATAATGTACTAGGCATTTTTAAAGAGACATACAGGAAAGTATTTAGAGATTAGAGGACACGCGAGACATTATGCTAATTGACAGGTATAGCGATGCCACACCAGGGTTCGAACATATAGTCTCCAAATGATAACAATGCCCTGCTTAAGTACAAGTTTCCTTCGACGCTCGATAAACTAGGTACACCTATTAACAAGTGTTCCCATTAGCCATCTATCTATCATCCACCTAAACCTACATGTATGGAATGTAGACAATTCGTGCACAGCTAATTCAATAGCACCACAAGTCACAAAATTATATATGAACGAAGCATATGTCCAATAACAAACACATCGGATCGTTATGCCGTATCGGCAGTAAGATGCATGACGAAATGACTCCGTTTCTATACCATGTTAGGGATCTGATGGGACTCATATTTTCTTTTAAACACTGGCGTCATATGTAAAATATTGCACGATTTCTTGTTTGGCATATTCACTGCTATGGTTCCGTCGCCCTGCTACTGAATGAGTGCGTTGTGCGACACTGTGAGGTGTGAAGTCCATGTGGCATGTTTCTTACATATGTCCGCAGTTGTTTGTATCGTGACCTGCATGTTCGGAACGATGGTGGCCGGCTGTCGCTGAATTGATTGGTTTGCCTTTTCGGTTCACGAGTGCATTTTTCAAAAGAAAGTCGTCGCTGGAGCTACGGAGTTCGTGCTTTGTGCTGCGCTTTAGGCGGGTCGCCCAACGGAAAGATACCGAGCCATATGGAATAAAACACGGGTCAATGAAGTCGTTCTAGTGACTGCCACTACCATCGACGATGAACTGCATTTTTCGTGGAGGACTTTTGTGTTGGCATTCTGGCGGCGGCATCATGCACAGTGTACTTGTGCGGGCTGTGCGAGGCTCCTGTCTGTTCCCCTTTTCACAATGGGTAGTGAGGAACATTTTGTGTGATATTCACTGGCGCCGGAAAGGAGAATAATGAAGACGACCTGTTGCCGTGAAGCTGGAACCGCGACTAACTAACTAACTAACTAACATATTTCACTGCATCTCGTTAGGTGCATACTGCAAAGGAGTGCACCTGACGAAATGCAGCAGCGTAATATGTCAGGCAAGAAATCGTGCAATATTTTATTCATGGCGTATGTGGTTAAATTCACCAAGGGAATACATTGTTTCGAATTTCCTATATTTTTGACCAAAAGGAATTAAATGAGTATCGTGGTCAGCATCATGGCGGTCGCCTGATCTCAGAAAACTTTCCGGTACCATTTGTTTGAGATTTCCTCCGCCCTGTGCCCATTTAGTGACGAAAACAATCCTGTCTCGAATGGGATGTGAACCTAGAACTACCGGCTTGGTGGGTGGGTGCACTAGTCACTGCGCCACTTTTGCCGCAATATAACGTGATAGAAATGTGAAACCTTTAACAGATGAAAACAAACGACTAATCTTATGTATGTTAAAGTTAGTTGCATATCCTTTACAGGACGTTGCAGTCAATACCAGCATTTTTTTGCTGTTGTGATCTCTTGGCAAGTTGCCGTTGCTTTCTGAACAACAAGCACCCATACCATTTCATTAAAAAAAATACAACGCAATGCGGTCTGCTGCCAAATCGCGCGCAGCTGCGTTTCGAACGCGGGTATACGGGATCACGAACTGCGTCCGTAATCCTTTCACCACGGAACCGCGTGTACTCTTTCAATAATTCTAACGTAGAACACAAGCATGTCCATTTTCGCGTTCTTGTGGCTCTTTTTGTGTATGTGCCTAATCTGCTTTATAGATCATCAGTAGAAGAGGTAGTGGTATGCCGAGTGACGTAATGGCCAATGACCATAGCAGACAGCTGCATTGGGGAATAACAGCAATAGTACTGAACGAAGGTCTGTGGAGATACAGGAACGTCTACGCCTGTCGGCAGGGAACATATTGATAAAGATTATGTTTCACGTGGAAAATAGAAACACCGCGTGTTCTACAAGACGACTGTCTTTAAATTAAATGTCTCTTCCTGGCAAACAGAAGTGTTGAAGTGATTTAATTAGCGAAAGACCTGGCCAGCCGTGGCACTGTAATTGGGACGCATAAATGACCTAGCATCTAACACACGTATTTTCTTTGTAAAGGCGATATGGTGTTTTCGGGGAATGACATCTCTTATCACACTTCAATCTTTCTTTATCATACACTGGGGATGGGGGGAGGGGGGGGGGTGTGTGCCCTGTTTTGTCTACATGTTTCTATATTATCAGCGTGTGTTTATTTATTAACGTGTGTCTTTCATAGCCCCAGCGGGCGCGTTGATGCAGCGGTAAGGGCGTTACTCTGTCAATGGTTGGCGTGCGATCTGGCGAGGGTTCACTGCCAGCTCACGACGTTCGCTACAGGAGGGAGGTAATAGCTACCTTGTCCTCCGTGCACTCAGGCCTACATACTTCTTCTTCTTCTTCTGCGTTCATCCAGAGTTTTTTTTCGGATGTGATTGCGTTGTGCCTGTTTACAGCAAAGCTACGTTCTTGCGCCATTAGGCCGACACACCCAACTTCTGCGGGCATTTGTTGACCGGGTTAACCATCCCGGGAGGCCTACATACTGTGACGGTCCTGGCACTTCACATGTCTTCAATGACAGCTAGAAATGTGAATGTGATAACACTGTATCATATATACAAGTCAGAGGATGTCAGCGTAATAACACTGTATCAAATATACAAGTGTGTGGGGGGGGGGGGGGGGTGTGAAAGTTATAACAAAGTGGCTGTTAGAGCCAGCTGTCTTTGGGTCTCGCCTTTAAGCACATTCCCATACAGTGGCACAGGCTGCTGCTTTGTTTCATGGCTCTGGCTTCAGTGGGATGTGCAGACTTCAGTTTCATAATATATCGTATGCAAACTTTGGGAGCTCACAGAGCTGATGGTAGCAATATGGGCTGCCTTAAGTTAAATTATGTTTAGATGTATGTCAAGTTCACACACACACACAACACAACACAACACAGAGAGAGAGAGAGAGAGAGAGAGAGAGAGAGAGAGAGAGAGAGAGAGAGAGAGAGAGAGAGAGAGAGAGAGAGAGAGAGAGAGAGAGAGAGAGAGAGAGAGAGAGAGAGAGAGAGACATGCGCCCTTGCGCACAGATATAATTGTCATACGTTTCCCTAGAAGGCACATCTGTCACCGCCATCGAGATCAATGCTCAATACATTTGTGTCATCTCTCCCATTGTCTTTAGTATCGATTTATTACGTATTCCTTTTGTTAATTAATCATCTGACAGTTTTTGGAGATTCTTTCAGCGCTTGTTTATTTTTGCCTTGTTACTTCTTCTCTTTGTCGTCACCTTGTATATTTGAATGACTAGAGAGCGAATCCACTGCACAATTATAATAATAAATAGGATACTACGACCTAGCCAAGTGTTTGGGCCACTGATAACTAACCCTTCTATCACACTGAAGATGTGCATATATTCTCTGGGGAACAGAAACTGTGTACTGTAACTGTGTGTTTGAGTTGCGTCACGGAATAATTTCATTGGGAGGGGCGTGTAATTATGTGATGTCAAACTGCGGTTGGAAACTTGCTGAGGTCTAGAACACAACGTTACAATTAATTTCATTCTTCATTCATAAGGTCATTCTTCTGCGCCTCAGAACAGGACACAATAGATTACGCAACCACTTGTATACAAAATTTAAGATTGGTGACTCAGCCATGTGCACATGTGGTTTGGCGTCGCAGACAGCAGAGCACATACTCCAGGATTGCCCAAACTACAACATATCCAGGCGAACCTTCTGGCCTAGAGAGACAACAGTGGAAGATAAACTTTATGGACCACTGAATGAACTAAAAAAGACTGTTAGATTCATACAAGAGACGACATTGCAGTTGTAGACATGTTTCAGGCGAACGAAAGAAGAAGAAGAAGAAGAACAACAACAATTAATTTCTCCTGGGATAAATAAATACACGATGGGGAAGCCAGGCTTAGATTGCTTACTATAATGCAAAGGTTGAGCTTTTTACAAGCATATAGCGAATATCGACCGCAGAGTTGGAAGTACAGCAGCTTATAGATAAAAATGCCAGTAGAGATGATGCAATAGTGTTTAGGAGAGAAATTTGGCAGGGGATTCTCAGCGTGGGTCAAGGACAAGGTCATTACTCAACCGAGTGGAGCCAATAAATAATACGTCCAACGCTTCAAGAGCTTCATGTATCAAGTTGAAGGTTGCTATGGTCACAGACGATTGTGGATCGTCTTCAGGAAGAATCAGCTCTCAACCAGATCGCTAGGTTACACATTCCTGTCCAGTGACGACGGGGAGAAACCTGGTGGAGAAAAAGACTTGATTTCGCAAAGAACACTGTCTCAGCTGTCTCAAGGAGAAATCTCAGCTTGAGATAATTATATAATTTCACATCACTATCTAGTATCGGACATGTGAATGTCTTATGTCTCGAAATCACCAGTTTACTAACGTCATGTTCTGAATGATTTATTTTGATAGAAAATAAACACAGCGGTAGTTTGCGTACAAAAAAAAAAGCATAACAGGTTCTCGAATCACTAAAGTAATCATCGTGTCTTCTTCTTCTTCTTCTTCTTCTTCTTCTTCTTCTTCTTCTTCTTCTTCTTCTGCTGCTGCGTTCATCCGGAGAGTTTTTTTTTTCCGGACGTTATTGCGTTGTGCCTGTTTACAGCAGAGCTGCGTTCTTGCGCCGTTAGGCCGACACATCCGACTTCTGTGGGCATTTGTTGACCGGGTTACCATTCCCTGGGGTTTCTTAGGACGTTTGACTCTCACTGTTGTGGTGTTATCCCCCATCCCAACTGGCCCATTTAAAACAGCCGAAGACATCCCGGTCAGCCCTCAAGGGAAGGCAGGGGCAGACCATGGGCATTCCCCGCCATCCAAGGAGGCTTCCATAATTGCAGAGCCGACACATAGCGCTCTGGTACTGGGCTCACCCAAGGAATCGTCACGTCCTGCACATGGCTGCTCAGCCTGACTTCCGTATATTAGGAATTCTGTTCACCACAGGCTGTTCCTCCGGAAATCAGAAAAATGCAGTCTGCAGATGACGCCCACACAGTGAGCTTTCCATTCGGACTTTCCACGTAATGGATTTTCTAGCCATGTAATATTCCATTTCATGCCTCTGGGACGCTTTTGCTACCGACATACCTGTGGTATGAAGTGTGGCAGTCTAAGTACTTCTTCGTGCACCTTTAGATGTCAACCTGAATGTAAAGTAAGCTGCAGTCAACATGAGCTTGTTGATATCTCCATAGAGATATCATGGATATTCTGCCGATATTCTGTCGGCTCCTAATTATATTTTCTGGATTGACCTCGCTGGATTGACCCCAATCCAGCTCGTGTTTCGGGGTTGATTGTGTAGGGCGGGTATCTAGGTCATATGTAAGGGGCGATAAATCTAAGAAAAGACATGTTTTTCTAAGAGCAGATAACTGAGTGTGTGTATAATATTTTAAATAATTGTAAAAAATAAATAAAATAAAAATAAACAACAACCAAAGGCGCGCGGGGCGGTCGGCGGTCGTAGGAGCGAGCGCGATGGATCGGTGGCGTGGAGCGGGTCGAATCCAGTAAAACAGTGTCTTGTAGTAACCACATGGCCAGTCATTGCTGAGTGACCACAGGGCCGGTCAGTGACGAGTGTGGGTGGTGGGGCTAGGTGGATCGAACCCTCGAAGCGCACCGGGTGTCATATGAAAATTGTAATAAGTAAAAAGGTAAATATGACGTGTATATGATCTGTAGTGCGTCGTAGTGGCCTATACACTATCATGTAGATTACACCTCTTCAAATGAAAACATTAAAACAGTAAAGATGGCCTGTAGTAACGGTTGTAAGGGGCGTGGCTTAGTGTTATTCGTTGTTAATGAGTAGATGAGCGGAGAATTAGCTAGAGAAGTGCTTCTGATTATTTTAAAGGGGTGGGCGAGTGGCGAAGTGGCTAAATGAATGCGTCGGTTCCTTGCTAAGAGACAGAGGGGTTGCTAGATAAAGGCTCCAGGTCGTTGTTAAGGGGTTGGTGAGTGCAGAAATTGCTAGATAACTGCTTCTGAGCCTTGTTAAGAGGTGGGCGAGGGACGGAGTGGTTAGATAATTACGCCCGTTCCTTGATAAGAGCCAGGGTGATCGAGTGGATAAGTGGGTAAATAAAGACAAGGAGGTCTACCACTGGCAAATTCAACGCATAATGGCGGCGTCGGTCGTCAGAAGACCTAGGATATGTTCATTATATGTCTATTGTAAAGTGGTCGACTGTTTATTATAACGGTGGTTACTATTATCTGTAGTTAATGGGACGTAAATACTATCATCATACCGGTTACAGCTCTTCAAACGAAAACCTAAAAAAAAAAGTAAAGATGGCCGATTATGCTGGTTTTAGTGGGTATGACTTTGTGATATTCGTTGTTAAGGGGTGGGGTGAGAGGATGAGTAACTAGATAAACGCTTCCGAACACTATCATCGGGCTCAAACCCCAGTGGGGCGGTCTAGTTGTAGAAGAAATATTGATAATATTCGGTTACTTAGTTGTGATTGCGAGCTCTGGTGTTATTAACCCGGTTATGTTTAGAAAAGTAGAGATGGTGTGCTGGTTGCGGAGTATGTTTAGGGGGTACCCCAGACACCGTGGAAGTGACAGGTTCGAATCTCGGAACTTTGTCGTGGGTAAGATTGCCAGTCATCAACATGTGGGTCTCTAGTTGATCATACGGGTTAGGGTCGCTTTGCCCGGCCTTGTCGCCGCGGCCACAAGTCCCACCGGTGATGAAAAACACAGGCAGCAGATTTCACCGTTGTACCTACGAGTTACAAAATATAACCTAACTTAAAAATCAGAATATGATCTCAACAGGTGTTGCCAAAAATCAATACTCATTTTCATAACGGCTAATCCTTTTCAGTCAGAGGATATCAGGCCACACGTTTCGACCGCGAAGGACATAAAGGAGGAGTTCTAATACTTACACGAAATACAATACCTTGCAGCGAAGTATCTGTGATCTCTGACAACCAAACAGAAATTATAGGTGTTGATATAATGATAAAGGACGTGAAAATAAGAATCTACAATCTGTATAGCCCAGCAGATAAGGACCTTACACTCTCAAACATGAAAATAACTGACACAAACTGCATTATTGTCGGAGACTTTAATAGCCGTTCAGAAAGATGGGGATACCCAGATACTGACAAAAGAGGAGATGAATTGGAGGACTGGGAAATAGACTCAAATCTCCATCTACTCAACAAAGCGGATGACACGCCGAGCTTCTACTCCAGAAGATGGCTTACCACTTCTACTCCAGACTTAGCTTTCTGCACAGGAGACATCCTCCACAAAATCGATCGCCATGTGCTGGACCAATTAGCAGGTAGTGACCACAGACCAATCAAGCTTGTAATGAATATGGAGTATGTTCCACAGGAGCAAAAGCCCTTGCCCCGCTGGAATTACAAACGAGCAGATTGGGACAGATTTGCCATACTAACAGACAAATATTGTGAAAACATAAATACACGATATGGCAACATAAAGCAAATGGTGGAAAGTCTAAACAGAGCGATAATACAGGCAGCCACTGAGTCCATTCCTAGAGGAGCGAGGAAAAATTACAAACCATACTGGACTGAAGAACTACAAAGTTTGGAGGACAAAGTTGAAGATGCCAGGAAGACAGCAGAGAGAGAACACACAATTGAAGCGAATATCTCTCTCAGCAAAATATAAACGAACAGTAAATCAAACAACAAGAGATTGTTGGAGGGAAAAAACAGAAAACCTGAATTTTGACAGGGATGGAAACAAACTATGGAAACTAGTGAAAGCCATGAACAATGAAGGACCTAGAAACAAACAAATAACAATTAAACAAGGAAATGCCTTGCTTACAGGAAAAAAGGCTGCAAATGCACTAATGGAACACTATGCAAATGCAAACCACATTGATATTACAACCGAACAGAAGAAAGCAATCAAAGACAAACAGATACATCATAGAAATACAGAGACAGCAGCAGAATATATGATGGCAAATCTAACAATGGAAGAAATGGAACAGGCAATGAATACCCTAAAAAAGAAGAAATCACCAGGAAAGGATGGAATCACAAATGAAATGCTAATAGGACTAGGCAACAAGGCAAAGAAGAAACTACTAGCAGTCCTAAATAACAGCTGGAAGAGAGGAATAGTCCCACAGGCATGGAAGGAAGCTATACTAATACCAGTCCCAAAGAAAGGAAAAGACCTGGAAGAACCAAATGGCTATCGACCTATCAGTCTACTTAGCTGTGTAGGAAAATTAATGGAACGCATTATCAATGGCAGGCTAACATGGCATCTGGAAGAAAACAAACTCTTAACACCACACCAAGCAGGATTCAGAAAGTACAGATCCACTGAAGATCAAATAACCTATATAGCTCAGGAAATAGAGGATGCCTTCCAAGAGAAAAAGCACACACTAGCAGTCTGGATAGATTTAGAAAAAGCATTTGATAAAGTATGGAAGGAAGGACTGAAAGTAAAACTGCAAAACATGCATGTTTGTGGAAAAATGTATAAATGGATCAGCCACTACCTTGAGAACAGAACTGCCAGGACAAAAGTACAAGGACAAACAAGCAAAATGATGCTGCTGGAGCAAGGTGTCCCCCAAGGAGGAGTTCTTTCACCAACATTATTCCTAGCATATATAAATGACATCACAGAAAATTTTCCAGCCAGGGTACACACATCCTCCTTTGCAGATGACCTAGCCATATGGACATCTGAAGAATATATTAGTACAGCTAACAGCAGAATACAGCAAGCTTTATTAGCGCTAGAGGACTGGTCAAAATCATGGCTAGTGAAGATAAGTGAGGAGAAAACAACATGCACAGTGTTCTCCCTCTCAAATAAAACTCAGCAACCTAAGCTGGTATTGAATGGAAAAATATTGCGCCATGAAGAAAATCCAAACTATCTAGGAGTCACCTTTGATCGTCGCCTGACATGGAAGACACAGGTTGAGAAAAATCGAACAAGAGCAAGGCAGAGAATGGCAATCATGAAAAAGCTTGCTGGTACAACGTGGGGAGCAGATGAGAAAGTTCTCAAGAAGTTATATACTGGACGGGTGAGGCCAGTACTGGAATATGGCATTGCAGCTTGGGCAACAGCAGCTAAGTCAAACTTTAACAAAATAAGTAGAGTCCAAAACCAAGGAATGCGAATCATAACTGGAAGCCTGAAGACAACGCCTATTAATGAACTAGAAAAGATCACTTGTTTACAACCAATGAAGGATAGAAGAGATAGCAGAGCCCAGCAACAAGCAGAAAAATTTAGAAGATTGACAGACCACCCTATGTACAACAGATTTAATGGTTTTGGAAAGGGAAGACTGAAGCGTAGCAACTTTGTAGAAACTGCAAAACGAAGGATTAGGGCAGATCCTATACTTAACATATCAACAGTCAAGCCCATACACAATGCACACAAGTTCCAAGCTTGGAGACAGCAGCAACTGCCTGAGATGATAGAAAACATTCCTGGTATTGAGAAAAAGAACACTCAGCATGAAACCGAAAGAAGAGAAATAACCCTAAACTACATAAAAGAACGTTACCCAAGCAGGAATTGGACCCATGCATATACAGATGGATCAGCCAAAAATTCAATAGAGAATGGAGGAGGAGGAATTCTCCTAAATTTAAAAAATGGAGTGAAAAAAACACATTCAATGGCAACTGGAAAATTTTCAAGTAACTTCAAAGCGGAGGTAGAGGCTTTGAAAACTGCAGCAGAAATGCTCCTGATGGAGGAAAATAAAGAGAAGCAAATAGCTATCTTCACAGATGCAAAGTCAGCTGTCTCAATACTG
Source organism: Cepaea hortensis (assembly GCA_963921405.1). NCBI lineage: Eukaryota > Metazoa > Mollusca > Gastropoda > Stylommatophora > Helicidae > Cepaea > Cepaea hortensis. The sequence goes on from OY992879.1 coordinate 123,907,087, forward strand.
AAGAGCAATAACAGCACAGAACTAACTGACCTAAGAGCAGCACTCCATGGTCTATGCCAGAAATCCAAAAAAGTTGTAATACAGTGGATCCCATCACATTGCAGTATACCTGGAAACGAAGAGGCTGACAGACTGGCAAAAGAGGGCGGACGACTACCACAACCTGACATAGACATAACCTATAATGAGGCAAAGAGGTTGATAAAAAGCACTTATAGAACCAAATGGGAATCAGAGCATCCAGGCCATCAGAAGGATGATGCATATTACAAACTCGACCGAAGAGTACAAGTAGCAATCTTCAGACTCCGCACAGGACATAACAGGCTGAAATACCACTTGTTCAATAAACTAAAGATAGGAGATACCGATGAATGTAATTGTAGAACTGGAAAAATGACAGCAAAACATTTGCTGCAGGATTGCCCAACGTATGCAGAACAGAGAAAGATATTTTGGCCCACACCTGCTTCATTTGAGGACAAGCTCTATGGAGATATCAACAAGCTCAAGTTGACCGTAGCTTACTTTAACTACATACAGGTTGACATTTAAAGGTGTATGAAGAAGTATTCAGACTGCCACACTTCATACCACAGGTATGTCGGTTACAAAAGCCTCCCAGAGGCATGAAATGGAATATTGCTGGATAGGAGATCCATTACGTGGAAAGTCCGAACCAAAAGCTCACTGTGTGGGCTTTCAAAAAAGGTGGAAAAAGTGTCCTAGTGGCACGAAATGGAATATTGCTTGGATAGCAAATCCATTATGTGGAAAGTCCGAATCAAAAGCTCACTGTGTGGGCTTTCAAAAAAGGTGGAAAAGTGTCCTAGTGGCACGAAATGGAATATTGCTCGGATAGCAAATCCATTGTGCGGAAAGTCCGAATCGAAAGCTCACTGTGTGGATGTCATCTGCACACTGCATTCTTCTGGTTTCCGGTAGAACAGCCTATGGTGAACGGAAGGCCCAATATACGGAAGTGAGGCTAAGCAGCCATGTGCAGGACGTGACGATTCCTTGGGTGAGCCCAGTACCAGAGCGCTGTGTGTTGGCTCTGCAAGTATGGAAGCCTCCTTGGATGGCGGGGAATGCCCATGGTCTGCCCCTGCCTTCCCTTGAGGGCTGACCAGGATCTCTTAGGCTGTTCTATATGAGCCAGCTAGGATGGGAGATAACACCACAACAGTGAGAGTCAAACGTCCTAAGAAACCCCCGGGAAGGTTAACCCGGTCAACAAATGCCCGCAGAAGTCGGATGTGTCGGCCTAACGGCGCAAGAACGCAGCTCTGCTGTAAACAGGCACAACGCAATCACATCCGGAAAAAAAAAAACTCCGGATGAACGAAGAAGAAGAAGAAGATAACGGCTAATCCAGGGGCTTATCGTCATCGTAATGACTAAGGCGCATTAATATTATTTCTGATATCTCCGCCATGGCAAATAGTTCGCGATATTAATAAAGGTTAACATAAAGGTTGATAGGGGATTAAGGGATTAACACCTATTGTCGGGACATCCAACAAAAATCAATAACACTACCATCGATTTTTCTCATATTTGCCGGTTGGGGCTTATGGGTTAGGTGTATGTGTCCTTATTTAGTTAAAACAGGTGGTATGAGTAGGAGATATCACAAACAGTATCAGCATGTGCCACTCTGATCTTAAATATCAGTAGTTCGTTATTCTTGTGACATTGAAAACGCTTGAGGTTTGAAAAAGGATAGTGTACTATGTTATTAGGAGGTGTTCATAGATTGACCTGTATGTGAAGTTGATAAGGGCACCCCTGTCAGCGCATCGTAGCTGTGTTGTGAACTGTCGCCTATTACACCCGGGTGTGAAAATAATCAAACATATTTCATATCAACTCAATATGCATGCCTCTATATAGCTGCACTGCGAACTTGGCTATAGTCTATTTTAGGAAAGTATCGTGTATCTGTGTATACGGGTTTACCACTGCTTATAGATGTGTGCAGTATTATTGGAAAGCGGCCGTTATGTAAACATTATCAAAGTATGTTGCCTTACAGAGCTGGTATAGTGTCTATGTGTCTGCTTTGCTTCCTGTTTTATTCTGTTGCCCTGTAGTATTTGGAGGGAATTTCATGCGGGTGTCTAGTGAACTTTTTAAAAACGATGTCTCACTATCCACAATACCACTGGCATTAGAGGCATTTCAACCTCGCTTCACAGTCATACAAAAGTACAGGTTCTATGTAGTATTTAAATACTCTTTTTTATTTCTCATTACAGTTGACAACTTTATATTAGTCAGTATGTTTTGCAACTTGCAAAAGACAACCTTCATCACATCGATTCTTGTTCTAACGCTTTAAAGCCACCTCCCATCAGACATTGTTGTCTTTCCTTGTAGGCTCACGGCTACTGCTTCAGCGTTTCAAGCTCCATACCTCTACTCGTATGTATTAGTGTGGTAGAAGTAAACCAACATCTCACAAGATAGGCATGTATTACCACAATGTATATGGACCTGTGCGAAACGGCTACATCCGGGCAAAGAGGGCGTTGTATCTGTCACATGCGTAAGGATACAGCCGAGACGCGTCGTTAAGAGGGATACTACAGAACAAAAACGGTGTTCTGTTGGCGATCGAACCAGGGGACCTAACTCGTGATGACCACCATGTACGGGAGTGATTCTTCCCCCTCGTCAACATGGCGTCGGAAGTTTAAAAGGGTCTCCCTTCTCTAGCGTTTCTATGTCCGAGTCGTCATAGGGTCACCAAGTAACAGCAAAGAACACGAAACTACTACTACCGAGCCTCTATACACCACAAGGCAGTTTCGAATACAGTATACACAACTATAACCAAGTCATCACTGTGTTCGACTAACCCATTCTCATAGACATAGAGGAGAGATGTGAGCACCGAGGCCAGTTGGGGCAGGTGTACCTTTTACTTAACAGCAATCGGGTCATACACCGACGAGTGTTTAGCTATTTTTATCACCTGTATAATATTACCTGTGAACACAACAAGCTTCCCCGGATCAATATTAGGTGTCTCATATAACATGACATATCATGTACCCGCTGGCCTGACCAGCGCAGTTATCGCGGCTCAGAGCAGACATTTACACTTTCATTAACTCTTCTGCCTGGCCAAATGGGTCTTTGCATCTTTCCGCAGAAACCTATTTCCAATGCCAATATATGTTTTTCAATGTGTCGGCTCATTGCCACATTTCACATCCAGACAAAAGTACAGGTTCTATGTTCCACTCCAACAGTCAAATAAGAAAAAATGTTAGCCAAATTATTAAAATGTTGGCCAAATATAAAAATATATCGACCAGACGTATAAAATATAGTAAAATTTGTTAGCCAAACTTATACAACTCGTGGTCAAAATAAGAAATATCTCAACCAAGCGTATAAGAAATAGGAAAAAAGCGAGTCAAACTAATGAAAATGTTGGCCAAATACAGAAATATCTCGACCAACTTATAAAATGTAGGAAAAAATGTTAGTCAAACTGACAAAACTGTTAGCCAAAATAAGAAACGTTTCGACCAACTTATAAAATGTAGGAAAAATTGTTAGCCAAACTTATAAAACTCGTGGTCAAAATAAGAAATATCTCAACGAGATGTTTCATGTTTTGGCCAACATTTTTCCCCCTTTGGTTAACACATTTTCTTACTTCGGTCAACATATTTCATAGTTTAGCCCATATTTTTTTCCCTTTTGGTTAACAAATGTTCCTATTTTTCAGAAGTGTGGTGTAAATTTTTCTTTACTTGGTCAGTATTTTTCTCATTAGGTTAACACATTTTCGTAAGTTTTATAAGTTTTTTGTAAATTTTTTCTTTACTTGGTCAATATTTGTCTCATTAGGTTAACACATTTTCCTAATTTTTATAAGAATGGATGAGATATTTCTTCACTTCGCCAATGTTTTTCCCTTTAGGTTAACACATTTTCCTCCTTTTCATAAGTATGGTTGAGCTATTTCTTCACTTGATCAATATTTTTCCCATTTGGTTAACACATTTTCCTAATGTTTATAAGTTTGGGCGATATATTTATAAGATTAGTTGAAACATGTCTTTACTTGGACAATATTTTTTTTTCCACATTTAGTTAACAAAGTTTCCTACTTTTTAAGAGTTTGGTCGAGAAGTTTCTTTACTTGTCAACAGTTTTCACCTTTGGCTAACAAATTTTCATACATTTTAAAAGTTTGGATGCGATATTTCTTTACTTGACCAATATTTTTCATCTTTGGCTAACAAATGTTCCTTCTGTAGTCGACATATTTTCCTACTGTTTGTAAGTTTGGTCGAGATATTTCAAAACTTGGGCAATATTTTTCCTAATTTGGGTAACACATTTTCTCATAACGGTCGACATCTGTCTCGAAGTGCCTGTCCTCTAAATCCAACGGGACCGGACACTCAAAGCATTTCAAATCGAACTCGTCAAGAACAGATCAGAACAACAAAACATGTTCTATCTTACGTGAACCGGATCATGAACACATGGCAGACTCAAGTCGAGCAAACGATTTTCAGACGTACGTTTATTCCGCCGCAGGACAAAGTATATACTCTTGTAGAAACGTGAGCTGATCCCTATACGCAGGATCGGCGCTCACTTAAATAACATCTACCTACGAGCTCTAAGTCCAGCTCGCTGCCCTTGAGGCCTAATTATCCAAATCCTCAGTTCAACCGATTAAATAAAAGTCTAGGTATCCACACCCGGTCTTTCTACCGTTATGTTGTCTTTAACACATTCCTCTCCGGACTCCCAGCTGCTTCATCACGAAATCACTGCCTCCAGATGTCACCTTCACACGGAGCCTTTTATAAACACATCCTTTCGAATCCACGAATTCACAGCGTCCCCCGTTGCCGTCCAATGACGTTGTTTTCCTTTCCTTGGTTTCTCATATTTGTCGTCCAGTTTTGTGACTGTCTGGGAAAATCCAGTAAGGTCTCTTCTTTATATTTGGTGGCGCGTGTGCCGTTATGTGGCAACATCTTTATACATTTGTCCATCGTTTTGCTTATTGTATAACTTCAGTCGACATATTTCTTGATTTTACTAGCATGTTTTCTTACTTGTTATAAACTCGGATGAGATATTTCTTTACTTGGCCAATATTTTTCACCTTTGGCTAACAAATGTTCATACACTTTATAAGTTTGGACGAGACATTTATACGTTTGATCGATATTTTTCCTATTTGGCTATCATGATTTCCTACTTGCACAATATTTGTCACATTTGACGAACAATTTTCCTACTTTTCATAAATTTGGTCGAGATATCTCCTATTTTGGTCACCTTTTTTAATTAGTTTGGTTACCATTTTTCCTACTTTGTATAATGTTAGTCAAGACGTTTCTTATTTTGACCAACTGTTTTGTCAGTTTGGCTAACAATTTTTCCTACATTTTATAAGTTGGTCGAGACGTTTCTTATTTTGGCTAACAGTTTTGTCAGTTTGGCTAACAATTTTTCCTACATTTTATAAGTTGTTCGAGATATTTCTGTATTTGGCCAACATTTTCATTAGTTTGACTAGCCTTTTTCCTATTTCTTATACGTTTGGTTGAGATATTTCCTATTTTGACCACGAGTTTCTTCTTCTTCTTTTCGTTCATCCGGAGTGTTTTTTCAGATGTGATTGCGGTGTGTCTGTTATGCGCCCTTGGGCCGAAACCCGTAGGCCAACACATCGACTTTAGCGTGCATTTTTGACCAGGTAGCATTCCTGGGAGACTCTCACTTTTGTGGCGCCATCTGCAACCATGCTGGCCAAGGTGGAACGGTCGAAGACAACGGTCATCCCTCAAAGGAAGGCAGGGACAGTCCATAGCATTTTCCGCCATCCAAGGTTGCTTCCATAGTTGCAGGGCCGACACATAACGCCCTGGATCTGGGCTCACCGAGGGAGATCGTCACGTCCTGCTCATGGCTGCTTTAAATCCTCACTTCAATATATTGGTCATTTCGTTTCCCCGGGTCATTCCCGCACAAACCAGACAGGTTTGCAGACGGCATCCACTCAGCGAGTTTTCGGACATGTGCTTGTCGTTGCGCCCATCAGAGCTTTTCCAGGCTCAACAGACATTCGGAAAACTACCCAGTCAGAGCTGTTCCGAACAAGAGCGGCATTCGGAAACTAGGTAGTCAGAGCTGTTCCTAGCACGAGAGACATTCGGACTAGACATTTCACTCGGACGTAATTGCGTAGTGTCAATTTTTAGTTTGCCACCCGTAGGACGACACTTCCGACTTCAGCGGGCATTTTTTAATGAGGTTAGCCATCCTCTGGTTTCGAGGCACGTTGGACTGTTGTGATGTCGCTAACATCTCAGCTGGTCAAGATAGAACGATGAACGACATCGTGGTCGGCCCTCAAGGGAAGGCAGGGGCAGACCATGAGCATTCCCTCGCTATCCAAGGAGGCTTCCATAATTGCAGAGCCGGCACATATTGCTCTGTGACTGGGCTCACCCGAGGAGTTGCCACGTCCTGCTCATGGCTGCTTTAGTTCCTCACTTCCATGTGTTGGGCAACTCGTTTGCCACTGATCGCTCAAGCACACACCAGGGACGGTCAGACTGCAAGCGACACCCACGCTTTTGACTTCGGACCACGCAATAGGTTCGCTCGCCGTGCGTTCCATTTTGCGTCATTGAGACGTTCTTCCACTTTTGTCTACACTCTCTATGAGTTAGATACAGTTTTCGCAGCCTCTTTCTTCGACTGGGGCACTTTTTTTGACTTTTTGTACTCGCTCACGAGGTAGGCTACTTGTGCTGCCGGCTCAGCACCTTACCTTCGTGCAGCGGTGAACGAGAAACGGCCTGGCCTCTCATCCGGGAATCTCTCATATCCCCCAGCTGAGAGCCTTCGAACTTCTATCAGACCTGAGCATGTAGCTTGCTCAGTATCACGCCTTTATTTTTCGAAAGGTGGCTATCGGCCCGGCTCTCAGGTCCGAGGGTTTGTGGCTTAGAGGCGTTCAGCCACAGCCCTCGACAGGGAGCCTTTAGTGTTTTGTCCGGACCAAGAACTTCTGCCTTCGTGCGCCTGATTTAAATTTTAGACTGCTATCCTCAGTCTCACCTGCAGAGCAGCAGGTTGTGTCTCTCTTAGTCTGGTCCCTATCCCATATGCTGTCCGATATGTAGTTTTTCACCCATCGGCAAGCACATTGGGTCGATGGGACACGCAAGCTCCCCCACCACGGCAAGGTGGAGACACATCGGGGGAGGACCACGAGTTTTATAAGTTTGGCTAACAATTTTTCCTAAATTTTATAAGTTGGTCGAGACGTTTCTTATTTTGGCTAACAGTTTTGTCAGTTTGGCTAACAATTTTTCCTACATTTTATAAGTTGGTCGAGATATTTCTGTATTTGGCCATGAGTTTTATAAGTTTGGCTAACAAATTTTACTATATTTTATACGTCTGGTCGATATATTTCTATATTTGGCCAACATTTTAATAATTTGGCTAACATTTTTTCTTATTTGACTGTTGGAGTGGAACATAGAACCTGTACTTTTGTCTGGATGTGAAATGTGGCAATGAGTCAACACATTGAAAAACATATATTGGCATTGGAAATAGGTTTCTGCGGAAAGATGCAAAGACCCATTTAGCCAGGCAAAAGAGTTAATGAAAGTGTAAATGTCTGCTCTGAGCCGCGATAACTGCGCTGGTCAGGCCAGCGGGTACATGATATGTCATGTTATATGAGACACCTAAGATTGATCCGGGGAAGCTTGTTGTGTTCACAGGTAATATTATACAGGTGATAAAAATAGCTAAACACTCGTCAGTGTATGACCCGATTGCTGTTAAGTAAAAGGTACACCTGCCCCAACAGGCCTCGGTGCTCACATTTCTCCTCTATGTCTATGAGAATGGGTTAGTCGAACACAGTGATGACTTGGTTATAGTTGTGTATACTGTATTCGAAACTGCCTTGTGCTGTATAGAGGCCTCGGTAGTAGTAGTTTCGTGTTCTTTGCTGTTACTTGGTGACCCTATGACGACTCGGACATAGAAACGCTAGAGGAGGGAGACCCTTTTAAACTTCCGACGCCATGTTGACGAGGGGGGAAGAATCACTCCCGTACATGGTGGTCATCACGAGTTAGGTCTCCTGGTTCGATCGCCAACAGAACACCGTTTTTCCCCCTGTAGTATCCCTCTTAACGAAGCGTCTCGGCTGTATCCTTACGAATGTGACAGATACAACGCCCTCTTTGCCCGGATGTAGCCGTTTCGCACAGGTCCATATACATTGTGGTAATACATGTCTATCTTGTGAGATGTTGGTTTACTTCTACCACACTAATACATACGAGTAGAGGTATGGAGCTTGAAACGCTGAAGCAGTAGTCGTGAGCCTACAAGGAAAGACAACAATGTCTGATAGGAGGTGGCTTTAAAGCGTTAGAACAAGAATCGCTGTGATGAAGGTTGTCTTTTGCAAGTTGCAAAACATACTGACAAATATAAAGTTGTCAACTGTAATGAGAAATAAAAAAGAGTATTTAAATACTACATAGAACCTGTACTTTTGTATGACTGTGAAGCGAGGTCAATGAGCAGACAAGTTGAAATGCCTCTAATGCCAGTGGAATTGTGGATAGTGAGACATCGTTTTTAAAAAGTTCACTAGACACCCGCATGAAATTCCCTCCAAATACTACAGGGCAACAGAATAAAACAGGCAGTAAAGCAGACATATAGACACTATACCAGCTCTGTAAGGCAACATACTTTGATAATGTTTACATAACGGCCGCTTTCCAATAATACTGCACACATCTATAAGCAGTGGTAAACCCGTATACACAGATACACGATACTTTCCTAAAATAGACTCTAGCCAAGTTCGCAGTGCAGCTATATAGAGGCATGCATATTGAGTTGATATGAAATATGTTTGATTATTTTCACACCCGGGTGTAATAGGCGACAGTTCACAACACAGCTACGATGCGCTGACAGGGGTGCCCTTATCAACTTCACATACAGGTCAATCTATGAACACCTCCTAATAACATAGTACACTATCCTTTTTCAAACCTCAAGCGTTTTCAATGTCACAAGAATAACGAACTACTGATATTTAAGATCAGAGTGGCACATGCTGATACTGTTTGTGATATCTCCTACTCATACCACCTGTTTTAACTAAATAAGGACACATACACCTAACCCATAAGCCCCAACCGGCAAATATGAGAAAAATCGATGGTAGTGTTATTGATTTTTGTTGGATGTCCCGACAATAGGTGTTAATCCCTTAATCCCCTATCAACCTTTATGTTAACCTTTATTAATATCGCGAACTATTTGCCATGGCGGAGATATCAGAAATAATATTAATGCGCCTTAGTCATTACGATGACGATAAGCCCCTGGATTAGCCGTTATGAAAATGAGTATTGATTTTTGGCAACACCTGTTGAGGTCACATTCTGATTTTTAAGTTAGGTTATATTTTGTAACTCGTAGGTACAACGGTGAAATCTGCTGCCTGTGTTTTTCATCACCGGTGGGACTTATGGCCGCGGCGACAAGGCCGGACAAATCGACCCTAACCCGTATGATCAACCAGAGACCAACATTTTGATGACTGGCAATCTTACCCACGACAAAGTTCCGAGATTCGAACCTGTCACTTCCATGGTGTCTGGGGTACCCCCTAAACATACTCCGCAACCAGCACACCACCTCTACTTTTCTAACCATAACCGGGTTAATAACACAAGAGCTCGCAATCACAATTAAGTAACCGAATATTATCGATATTTCTTCTACAACTAGACCGCCCCACTGGGGTTTGAACCCGATGATAGTGTTCGGAAGCGTTTATCTAGTTACCCATCCACCCACCCCACCCCTTAACAACGAATATCACAAAGTCATACCCACTAAAAACCAGCATAATCGGCCATCTTTACTTTTTTTTTTAGGTTTTCGTTTGAAGAGCTGTAACCGGTATGGTGATAGTATTTACGTCCCATTAACTACAGATAATAGTAACCACCGTTATAATAAACAGTCGACCACTTTACAATAGACATATAATGAAAATATCCTAGGTCTTCTGACGACCGACGCCGCCATTATGCGTTGAATTTGCCAGTGGTAGACCTCCTTGTCTTTATTTACCCACTTATCCACTCGATCACCCTGGCTCTTACCAAGGAACGGGCGTAATTATCTAACCACTCCGTCCCTCGCCCACCTCTTAACAAGGCTCAGAAGCAGTTATCTAGCTATTTCTGCACTCACCAACCCCTTAACAACGACCTAGAGCCTTTATCTAGCAACTCCTCGGTCTCTTAGCAAGGAACCGACGCATTCATTTAGCCACTTCGCCACTCGCCCACCCCTTTAAAATGTTCAGAAGCACTTCTCTAGCTAATTCTCCGCTCATCTACTCATTAACAACGAATAACACTAAGCCACGCCCCTTACAACTGTTACTACAGGCCATATTTACTGTTTTAATGTATTCATTTGAAGAGGTGTAATCTACATGTTAGTGTATAGGTCACTGCGGGACACTACAGATCATATACACGCCATATTTACCTTTTTACTTATTACAATTTTCATATGACATCCGGTGCGCCTCGAGGGTTTGATCCACCTAGCCGCACCACCCACACTCGTCACTGACCGGCCCTGTGGTCACTCAGCAATGACTGGCCATGTGGTTACTACAAGACACTGTTTTACTGGATTCGACCCGCTCCACGCCACCGATCCGCCGCGCTCGCTCCTGCGACTTCCGACCGCCCCGCGCGCATTTGGTTGTTGTTTATTTTTATTTAATTTATTTTTTATCTGCTCTTAGAAAAACATGTCTTTTCTTAGATTTATCGCCCCTTATATATGACCTAGATACCCGCCCTACCCAACCAACCCCTAAACACGAGCTGGATTGGGGTCAATCCAGCGAGGTCAATCCAGAAAATATAATTAGGAGCCGACAGAAACCCTAACCCTAACCCTAACCCTAACTCCTAAACCTAACCCCTAACCCTAACCCCTAACCCTAACCCTAATCCAGCTGGATTGGGGTCAATCCAGCACCACAATCCAGAAATACTGATCAGTTACCCGCTACCATACTACTAACGCATGGGATGGTGTTTGGACCATTTGCTGAGTTACAGATTGGAGGGTGATGCATTTCTCTTCCGCATTGTGGCAGGTGATAAATCATGGTGTCACCACTTTGAGCCGAGCAGCACAAGAGAGAGCATGCAATGGAAGTATGCTGGATCACCAAAAGCAAACAATTCAAGTTACAGGTTTCCGCTGGTAAGGTTATGCTGGGCGAATTTTTTTTTTTTTTACCATGAAGGGCTATTGTTGGCCTACTTTAAAAAACTTGATGTCAACATCAACTCTACCCACTACTTGGAAACACTAGACAAGCTGCAAAAAGCCATCAAGAATAAACGACCCGGCATGCTATCTCACGGTGTGATTTTGTTGCACGATAATGCTCGTCCGCATGTTGCAAAGATTGTGCAGGAAGCATTAGCTTGGAAAAAGTGGGAAATTCTGCAACATCCAGTCTATAGTCCTGATTTGTCACCATGTGATTTTCATTTGTTCGTACCTCTAAAAATAAAAAGGCTCTCACGGGGCAACGATTTCACACAGATGCAAACGTAATGAACGCGGTGAACACTTGGTTCAGTTAGCAACCACAATCTGTTTTTGCGGACGGCAATCGCCGCCTACCTAAGGAATGGGATGCTTGCCTGAATGCCTACAGCGACTTCTTCTAACCAACCCATGGTGCATAATTCATTCATAATGAATGCCTTGTTTAATTTTATCACACCTGTTAATGTTTCTTTCATGATTTTGTAATAAAGCCATTGGAACGGGTTTCGAATGAACGACCCTTATACATTAGAACATTTCAGGTGGCCGGGTCTACTTGTCAGTTTTAAGCATCCAGGACCACTGGTCGATAGGCGGCAGCACTAGCTGCTGTATAACATGGCTTCCTGGATAGACAGGCTCAGGTGCAATCAAATAAATAGGAACATAATTTATACTTGTTCATTGACATCTGATCTTGTACTGATGTGCTGAAGTAACAAATGTCTGGAATAGAAGGGGTTGAAGTAATAAATAAACAAGGTATGTTACTATAACAATTGGCTGCTAATTCCCACACTTTATATTGTGTACAGTGGGCTGTATAGTTTCATAATTTATGTTTCAATGTACAGTCAGTTCCGTGAGAAATGTTGCAAATACCTTGTTCTGCCAGTGTAACTACCAGCGATTATCTGGAAGAGGCTAATGAATGTATAACATTATATGCAAATATAAGAAAGAAACAAGCGTCTTTCTTTGGCCATGTAAACAGAAGCGAGGCATTGAAAAACATTGCGACGACTCGAAATAGCAATGGGAAACTAGGCAGAAGCACACCGAAAGAAATGATGCTAGATGAACTGAGACGGTGGCATGAAGGAATATCATCAGCAGAGTTGAACCGGTATACCAAGGGCCGAGATCTGTGGAGACACAAACGCCTAACCTAAGCCAGTTGATGATGACTGTCCTTTGCATAGTCTCCCATTTAAGTGCGAAAGATGCATCTTCCCCAAAACGCCGAATTAACGACAATGAATACAGCTAACCCTAAACTGCCGGTCTCCGTGACAAAGGCGGTCCGTAATTCCGCTTACCTGCGTTAGAAAAACAGTTGCGACCGATCTGGCAGCAGACCATGTCGCGTTGGGTTTTAACGTGTTGGTATGGGAACCGGTCGTTCAGAAAGCAATGGCAAACTACTGAACGTAAACTTGCCAAGACATCAACAGCAGCAGTACTGGTGTTGAAAGCAATGTCTTGTAGAGGGGATATTTAAAAAAAAAAAAAAAAAAAAACTTAAACTGGTGGGAAATGCTGGAGGGCATAGAAATGTCACATACAGTAGGAGGACGATTTCATACAAATTGATTACCACCGATACAGTACTAGGACCAGACATGCGTTAACTCGACCCAAGTTAGGGAGTTAGGCGGGGAAGATATCTCATCGTGGCACGAGATCCACTCAACAACCCGGGACAAACAGTCGGCAATCGGATACGATATCTCCAGCAGGATCCTCAGCCGTCACGTGACCCATGTTAGCTACCATTTCCCCACGTCAACACGACGTCTCTTTTCGGGACTTATATTGCGATCCGGTTGCGAATTTTTTAGTCAGATTATTTGTAGAAACACAATAGCTAGACACGTACGGCGGGAAAAGCATGAGAACCAACTGGCTGTAAACTCTCTCTCTCTCTCTCTCTCTCTCTCTCTCTCTCTCTCTCTCTCCCCCCCCCCCCCCCGACAGTTGTTACATAGATTTATGCTGCTCTCACTGTTGCTTTAAACTGTGATCCATTCTGTCCCCAACAATCTCATCTCAGCATGTTCCTCTTGTACCTTGCGGTATCGAGGTGAAGTATAAACTTCGTGAGAGTGCCCGATTATGGGCTTCATGTATCGATATTCCCAAGGACTCTGTTATTCCCTCCGTCCAACGTTTACGTGGTCGGCCTCTTCCTCTGTTTCCATCTGGTCTGTACATCATTGCTTGTTGTGGTATGCTGTTAACTGGTAACCTACTTGCATGGCCAAACCATTTGAATTGCTACTTTCTAATAAAATCTAGTGCTGCTTTAACTCCCACTTTAGTCCTGATTTCTTCATTTCTGATCTTATCTCTTCTTGATTCGTTGAGTATTCTTCTCAGGAATCTCATTTCTGTTGTGATTTTTCTTTTCTCTTTTTTCTGTCATTGTCCAGGTTTGGCATTGGTAGCATAGAGTTGGTAGGAAGATTGTGTTGTAAAGTGCTTTCTTAGTAGTTATTAATACATGTTTGTTCTTTAGTATTTGTGCCATTTGTCCAATGAGTTTATTTCCCTTATTTGCACCTATTTTCGTTCTCGTCTTCTGATCTGTCATTTGATGATATTATATTTCCTATAGTGTTTTTTTTTTTTTTTTTGGTTGCCTCAATATAAAATTCAATATCTCAGTAACCAACTGAGGGAAAATGATGAGATTTAGCATATAACCGTATCATTATGTCCACCCAACAAAATATTTTTTGTTCTGGAGATTGTACAGCAGATTTCGTTGTTTGTTTATATGCGGTATATAATCTACCGCTCCCGCATTCATGCCATAATTTTAAGAGTATTACAGCTTCAGCAAGACACACCCCCGTGTCAAGGTCTCACACCCGAGGTTGCGACGCGTTGTCTGTACCAACGCCAGACAACATAACAACACGCAACCCTGAGTAATGTGAAACACGGCAGAGAGAACGCGGCGTCGTTACCGACGCCCGGATAGGTAGCCACGCACAGCAATTGAGTTCACCCCGTGAACCGTGCAGGGGACACCAGCTGACGTGTGCGTGTAAGCGTGTAGGAACTGGCAGACGGGCTGAGATCGTTGAAGGGACAGGTCGCAAGGGAATGTGAGTCGAGTTTGAATCTGCCTTGAGAGCTAGCCTGTACGACAGTGGGAGACTGAGTCGAATGCTTGTATAAGTTTAACTGTAAGTGAGATGTTTATTGCTTGCATGTATTATTATGTATTGTAGTGATCTTGTTCATGTTGAAATGATTGCTATAGATTGTCAGTGCGCAATGTTTGTGCGATAATTAATGCAACGCGTCAATAAAGCGTGTGAATAATACTTTCGGATATTCACTTCGTGTGATTTGATAGTTTGATATTACTTCACACTTGCCAGAAAACGAGCTACTAGTCTTGTGTTATGCAAGACTCTGACAAGTGCGAATGTGGTGGTTTTCGTCCGGGTTTTGAATCAAATGCGAACGTATAAATTTTTTTTGTCCGAGTTTGAAGCGAATGTGAACATACCGATAGAAGTGCGCAAGTCATAGATTAAGGTAAAGTAACGAATTAATAGAGTTGATTTAATTAAATTATAAGTGTGAAGATATTATTTGAAGCCAACCGAGGCGTCTTCAGACTTAGCACTAAATTCAACAAATTTTGTACCTAAAATCCAAAATGGCGGCCGTGCCCTTGAATGTCATTGAGTAGAGGTAGTGTGAGCGTGAAAGTGGTTGAAAGTGGTAACGACTAACAATAATACTTGACAGCATACAAACCTTTACAGACTTTAGTGACATTACACACACCATACATTTACAAACGTTCTAAATTTCGTTTAGTTTAAAAAGTACAGGGTTTTTGTGACAACTTTACCTGAGTCTGATGAACTTCAAAAATTTTTTGTGCGTCAACCCGAAAGACGTTCCAGTGTGATTTCGAGCACCACTGAACAGCACAGTACCCAAGTATTACTTGAGTATAAAATTTTTTTCCAGCTTTCTTTATACTTTCGTTAGTCTGGCTTTAGACATTAACTGTGCTATAAATATTTGTAACTTACTAACATCATAAGTAATTTTGTTTATATTTATTCCATCATACCTATTGTTCATCATGTCTTCTTTAAACGATGGCATTGAAATGGGTTTAAAAATGAATATGTCTGGTGAGGGATTGAGAGCATGGAGTGAAAGTAAATATGCAGAATATTGTTTGAAACAAGAGCAAATTAGTGAGAGGGATGAGAGAGCAGCCGAGAGGGCTCTGAAAAGTAAAGAGGCAGAATCAGAAGCTGCTCTAAAGCTTCAATATGCACAAGCAGAAGCTGCTCTAAAGCTTCAACAAGCACAATCAGAAGCTGCAGTGAGGCAAGCTGAGATCTTAGCACAAAGTAAGAAAGAAGAGCAAGAAACACAAATGAAAATTGAACAACTTAAAGCTGAATGTTCTAAAGAGAAAGTGAATAGAGAAACAGACAAAGATCAACCTCATAAGAAGTACCAAGGTCTGATCAAAAGTTACAACACAGGTGATTGCATAGCAGCATTCACCCAAAATTTTGAATTTGTTATGGATCATTACAAAATCCCAAAACCTGAATGGGGGATAGTATATGTAAGAAGTCTTTCTGGGGAACCTCTTAAAGTCATAGAGTCTATCCCAAATGACCTGAAAGAAGATTATCTTTACATTAAAGCAAAAATTATGTCACATTTTTTGCTAGATGAATCAGGTTATAGAGAACAGTTTAGGAAGTTGTCTCCTAAGCCAACACACACGTTCTCTGATTACATCTCAGAAATTCAAAATATTTTTTCTAAATGGCGGTCAGCAGCTAAAGTAAATGGAAGTTATGATAAATTGGTTGACCTTATGTTGAGAGATAAGATTATTGCATCACTCCCAGCTCCCTTTTCTAAATTTTTGTTGGAATGTCAGTGTGAAAGTGTTCAACAGATTGAAAGGCGTGGCTCTGGTTATTTTGCAGCCAATAAGCATTGTTTCTCTAGTGGTCTGACCAGCACAGACTTTGTAGCAGCAGCTACATATGGCAAATATCAGGCAGGGTCAAATAGCAAACAAAGACCTTATAGGCAAACTGCAGAGAAATTATATCAGTGTAAATATTGCAACTATGCACACAATGAGCATGATATGTGCGACCAACATCCTGGGTACACTGCTTACTTGCATAATTACATTTCTAAGCAAGAGAAAGAGAGAAAGAACTACAAAAAACTTACAAAATGTTATCTTTGTAAGGCTTTTGGTCACTGGCGTAAAGATTGTAAAGCCAAGTCAATGACAAAAAGGGCTAATGCAGCCATGTTTGACATTTCTTCGTCAGAAGATGAAAGTGTACAAGATCACCCAGTAAACTCGGCACACTCCATTGAAGTGTTCCATCAGGAAAAATGTACCATTTGTGATCAATTTCATGAGGATGGCGTGTTAACATGCGGCCATTCTATACCTATTACCAGTGAGGAGGCCAATTCGGTAGTAAACTCCAAAGGTATACTAAACATACACCAGGGGTATGTTAATGGTAAAGCTGCCACAGTCTTACGTGATAGCGGGAGTACTCTCATTGGTGTAAAGAGAGATTATATTTTACCAACACAATATAGTGATAATATGTCACATGCAGGACATTCTCAGGGAACATAGAGAAATATCCACTTGCGTGGGCATATATAACTACACCATTCCTTACAGGAAAGGTGAAATGCGCAGCATTAACCAATCCTTGCTGTGATATTATCATTGGAAACCTTCCGGAAGTGAATGACATACCACATGACATCAATACATCATCTGTCAGTTGTAATATCGATACTACCACTTCACCTTCATCACCAATCACCATTCATGATGTATTACCACCTGTAATTGAATGTACAAATACCAACCTGGCTATGCCAGAACATACATGTAATTGTGTGAATGTAACATCAATGTGTGATGAGAATGATCGTTGTAATGTAGTAAACGCAGTAACTCGATCTACTGCACAGATGCAAGATCGAATCGATCAAACAGAGGCTTTACAACGAGTAAGTCCTGTTGTAACATCTCCTGAGACAACTAGGGAGACGTTTATAACATCTCAGAAAGCCGATCGATCTCTGCAAAAGTATTTTAAACTTATAGGCCAAAAGCCACGAGTAGCAAAGAATGCTCAATGGTACTTTGCTCTCAAGAACGGAATTCTAACACGGTACTACACCAAAGGTTCCAGCACTATAGAACAAACAGTGCTACCGTTAGAAAACCGCAAGCAAGCATTGAACATAGCTCATGACATACCCTTTGCAGGACACATGGCTTATGCTAAAACTAGAGCGAGATTACTTACTCAGTTCTATTGGCCTAAGTTTCGCAGTGATACCAAACGGTATTGCAGAAGTTGTGACATCTGCCATAAGCTTGTGAAACAGAAGAAACACTCGCAAGCTGAACTGCAATTAACGGAGTCAACAAGCAGACCTTCCAAAAATATCTCTGTCGACAGAATTGATCCTCTTGACCACATAATATCAAGAGGTACTAAATTTCGCAAGAAGCGAGTCCTTCTAAAACCATAAATTCCAAAGACATCAGGGAAGTCTGTTCCCATATTAGAACTAAGTTAGGAAGCCATAATACCAATTTCACTCACTCCTCATTAGTAATGTACCAATCTATGTTGACTGAAAGTGAAACTGTGTCTATACCCATTTCACCATATGAACATGTAACATCATTGCGTGATAGAATTATGAAATCATGTATATTAGCCAAAGAAGCTCTCCAAATATCAGGAGCTATTTACCGGCAATATGCCAACAGAGGAAATAGAACTATTACACTGACGCCAGGACAGGACGTGCTTCTTCTTTTGCCAAGTGATAGACATCTCCTAACTGACTCATGGCAAGGACCGTTCAAAGTGCTACGACAAATTTCGACGGTAGATTACGAGATTGCAGTTAGGGACAAACATAAGATTTTTCATATTAACATGCTCAAACCTTATCACCACAGGCAAGACGAACAAGTAGAGACTGCAGCAAGCACCTCCATAGTGGACCAGACGGACGACAACGACACTGACGAGATACCGACACCAGGTCTTGACACGACGACCAACTTACAAGACATTAAGGTAAATCCTAACCTGACACAGACACAGACAGTTGCAGACAACTGATACAAGACTACAGGACGATCTTTTCTGACAGCCCAGGACAGACAGATTTAGTGCAACACCAAATCATCTTAACATCTGACGTCCCTATTAAGTGTAGACCATACTCCATCCCTATACACTATAAAGAAAAACTTCATCAAGAAATCATTGATTTAGAAACAAATCAAATCATTCGACGTTCACAATCTCATTTCTGTTCACCAATAGTTTTGGTACGCAAAAAGGACAACACTATTAGACTTTGTGTGGACTATCGTAAACTCAACAGTATTACACAGTTGGATTTAGAACCAATGAGCAACTGTGAAGACATCTTGACTGAACTATCTGACTCACGTTATTTTACTAAACTTGACATGACAAAAGGCTACTGGCAGATAGCTGTACATCCTGATAGTATACATCTGACTGCATTTGCCACACCTTGGGGTTTATACGAATGGTGTAAACTACCTTTCGGATTAGTCAATGCACCAGCTACCTTCGTCAGAATGACAAGAATTCTTTTGACAGACATTGCTAACATCATTTGGTACATGGACGACATTTGCATACACACAAAGGACATGGCAGAGCACATAACAGCACTACAGCAGACATTTGACAGGATTAGACATCATGGACTGACTGTAAAACCTTCCAAAGTTGATATAGCCTTTCAGGAAATTTCATTTTTGGGCTATAAGATCTCAAATGGCTTTATATCAACTGACGATAACATCATGTCCAGAATTTTGAAATTGTCGCTTCCGACAACTAAGAAACAGTTGCGAAGTGTGTTAGGTCTATTAAACTATTATAGACAGTTTATTCCTCATTTTGCTGAATTGACCAAATGTTTCACTGATCTACTAACAAATAAACAACCCAATGTGATTGTAAACAGTGAATGTTTAAGGCCAGCATTTACGAAAATTCTTTCTTATTTTTCTAAATCACCTATTTTGAAATTGCCAAATTTGAATATTACTTTTAGATTAAGATGTGATGCGAGCTCCGTAGCCATTGGAGGTGTGCTTCTCCAAGAACACGACCAAATCTTGTACCCAGTATACTACGTCTCTCGAAAACTGAACACCAGCGAACGAAATTACAGTACACCAGAACTCGAGGCTCTTGCCATGGTATTTTCGGTACGTAAACTTTCTAGATTTTTGTTAGGCAAACATTTCATTATTGAAACAGATAATACTCCGCTGACAATTGTTACCAGAGGAACGCCTAGTAACAGCAGGGTGGCAAGATGGTCCCTTCTTCTGCAGGACTATAGCTATGAGGTTAACCACATAAAAGGTTCACAAAACTGTCTTGCAGACCTTTTGTCGAGATGTCCATACAACGAACCTAATACCCAGTCTACACCAGAGCACAGTGCAGAGGGTGTATAAAAACTGCAACGTAGATAGTGCTCAGTACCACAGCCAATTGTGACAATGTGTCAGTAACGCTGTGTACACCATTGTGATGGGGAAGATTGTATCTCCCAATGTATATAACTTATGTACATATTGTGATTCTTATTATTATCATGCGAATGAATGCGTATATAATCGTGAGATATGTGAAAGAATGAAATCAGTATTATGTAAACTAATGTGTTGTATAACTGTAAGATATGAGAAAGAATGTAATTATTATTGTAAATAAATATTATAACAACCAGACACTACAGAGAAGTGTCACGGGACAACACTACAGGATCCAAGAAGTTACCAAGCCACTAAAACGTGAGGTAATCCTAAAGTATCCAGACCGAGGTGCCCAAGACGTTTTAACAAGGTACGAAAGATGACTGCGACAGTACAATCCGAGCAGAAGACGGAAGAGATGATCCAACAGCTGATAGTAACAACTACTACTCCGTTTATAGAAGATCCATCAAGAACGGACCAGCTTTGTTTGAATGACATCACAACACATGTAATAGTACAGCTGTATACTTCCGAGTTTTTGCATATTATTAAAAGTATATAAATGTATGACAATTGTATTAAAATGTAATTTAAAATATTTCCATATACGGAATTGTATATGTCGATTTTTTTAAGGATGTAATCTCAGCATCGTAACTTGATTGCTTCTTTACAAACGTGACTTTTTGTGCACATTTGTCAATAAGGATCAAATTATGACACTAAGAAATAAATTTCCAATTGTAATTTATGTCTTGTAAACGACGATAAATTATTGTTCCCAAAATTTTCTGTATAATAACCATGGGACATTATTCTAAATTGTTGGTGATATGTAAATATGTATTGTAACCATTAACATGTGTGCTTGATAAATAACATGTCAATGTAACATCGTTTAGATATGGACAGTATATTGCCAAAACTGTTGACCTTCATTAGAAACTCTAAATAGAGGTCTGATGGAGGAGTCATCTCAGAGGGAGATGCTCACGGCTTGACCTGATTATTTTAGTATTTTTGTTCTTGGTTGTGAGGTAGGGGCCAGTTTAGCCGATACCTACCGGACTAGCTGGGTCACAGCGAGGTAATACCCATTAAATAGATTGTACTTGACTGTTGTACTTCATAGTGCAACATAAGTGGTGTATACATATTGTTGACTATTCACCTGTATATATTTATTATAATTGTTAAGGTATAATGTTCGACTTTGACATGTTTAATAACACCTAGATATAGATTGTACATGAAAGGAAATCCTTTCATGAAAAAGGGGTGTGGAGAGTGTCAAGGTCTCACACCCGAGGTTGCGACGCGTTGTCTGTACCAACGCCAGACAACATAACAACACGCAACCCTGAGTAATGTGAAACACGGCAGAGAGAACGCGGCGTCGTTACCGACGCCCGGATAGGTAGCCACGCACAGCAATTGAGTTCACCCCGTGAACCGTGCAGGGGACACCAGCTGACGTGTGCGTGTAAGCGTGTAGGAACTGGCAGACGGGCTGAGATCGTTGAAGGGACAGGTCGCAAGGGAATGTGAGTCGAGTTTGAATCTGCCTTGAGAGCTAGCCTGTACGACAGTGGGAGACTGAGTCGAATGCTTGTATAAGTTTAACTGTAAGTGAGATGTTTATTGCTTGCATGTATTATTATGTATTGTAGTGATCTTGTTCATGTTGAAATGATTGCTATAGATTGTCAGTGCGCAATGTTTGTGCGATAATTAATGCAACGCGTCAATAAAGCGTGTGAATAATACTTTCGGATATTCACTTCGTGTGATTTGATAGTTTGATATTACTTCACACTTGCCAGAAAACGAGCTACTAGTCTTGTGTTATGCAAGACTCTGACACCCCGCTCTTTTCGAAATTATTTGGCGGGTTTCATTTTGTCGAAGTTAAATTGGTTTGTTCAGAGTTGTCTCAAATGGGGGTTCTTTCATGAAACGTGATTATATAAATAAACTAGCTGACTCGGCTCCAGGCGGGGATCTATCTAGCTATCTATCTATCTATCTATCTATCTATCTATCTATCTATCTATCTATCTATCTATCTATCTATCTGTCTGTCTGTCTGTGTCTGTCTGTCTATCTGTCTATCTATCTATCTATCTATCTATCTATATCTATCTATCTATCTATCTATCTATCTATATCTATCTATCTATATCTATCTATCTATCTATCTATCTATCTATCTATCTATCTATCTATATATATCTCTATCTATCTATCTATATCTCTCTATCTCTCTATCTATATCTATCTATCTCTCTCTACCTCTCTATCTACCCACCTACCTACCTACCTACCTATCTATCTATCTCCTGCCTGCCTGCCTGCCTGCCGGCCGACCCACCCACCTTTATACCTACCTACCTACCTTTCTGTCTACCTACCTACCTTTCTGCCTACCTACCTACCTACCTACCTACCTGTCCGTCCGTCCGTGCTATTAAATATTGATAAAAGTTACTGGAAAAAATGTGAGGACCATGTGTTTGAAAGAGGAAGAGGACTGTTGGAGAAAGGATGGATTGAATTTATGCAACCGAGAGCAATCCTCAACCTACTTGAATCGTCCGACACTGATTAAGGTCTGAGCAGATCGCAGACCTTAATCTACGTACACACTTACTGGGATATTTTGCTCCAACTATTCAGACGAATTGCAGGCCCTAAACATTACAGCATCAGCATCAGCTGAAGAAACAAGAAGGAAATTAAAAATAAGGTAAGAAATATAGTCCTTCTACTTTCCTGTTAATTTACAAATTATTTACCCCGTGCCTCTGTAAATTCTCTGTCTTTACTAATATTACACATTGCACCCCTCTCGGGATTCTCCGTGGTGAAGTGGTCAAGCCGTCTGACTCGGGCTCCGAAGGTTGTTTGTTCGTTTCCGGGCCGCGTCTTTCATTTCACGAGTGCATTTTTCGGAGACTCCCGAGGGTCGTCGCTGGAGCTACGGAGTTCGTGCTTTGTGCGACGCTTTCCGCGCTGCGGGAAGAAACTGAGCCATATGGGATAAAAACCCGGTGCAATGCAGCCGACCCTGTAAGCTACTTCTTTCATTGCACCCACTCAGATACGAATCCGGATACGCCTTTGTGTGTCATCTGAATTGGCAGGTCTCCAATTACTGTAAACATAACTTTGTTCGCGAGAAATCACTAGTTGTTCAGCAAAACATCAAAGGAATGTCGCCGCTTTTAATGATTTAAGTTGTTTTTGGACCTATCAAACACATATTCCTTGATTGGCGGTAAATATAAGACGGCTGGAAAAATTTCATAACGATGAAACAGACAGTTTTCAAAATAATTGATCGTGAATGAAGGCATTCAAATCGGAAAATACTATAGGTACTTGAAACTCTTTACTTGTTTCAAGGGATGTTCGTTTAGGTGAATTGTTGTTTGTTCTTCTTTAGTTATAGTCATTATCTCTTTTTTGTTTGTGCTAATTTTCATGTTATGTTCCCCACACATTTCGTTTAGACTATCCATGTGGTCTTATAATTCAGCTTCTGATTTTGCTATTAGTGCTTGGTCGTCCGCAAACAGGAGTTCTCTAATGGTTAGATTTGCAGATGGTTCTTCTTCTGTGTTCTCGTCATGCGGTATTCTTGCTGTCTCTGCTTGGCTGAGACATCATCATCATCATCAAGTGCCGTGCCGGCTGGCGTAGGCGTTCATGGCTCTCCACAGATCTCGGTCTTTGGTGTTCTGGATCAACTCAGCTGATGATATTCCTCCATGCCACCGTCTCAATCCGTCCAGCATCATTTCTCTTGGTCTGCCTCTGCCTCTCTTCCCCTCGATCTTTCCAGTTGTCACGATGTTCTCCAATGCCTCTCTTCTCATCACATGACCAAAGAAAGCTGTTTGTCTCTTTCTTATTGTTGTATATAGTGTTCTAGTTTCATTAGCCTCTTTCAGGCAATCGTTGTTAGTTACTCTGGCAGTCCAAGGAATTCGCAACATTCGTCTTAAAAATCACATCTCTGTTGCTTCTAAGTTCTTCCTAATTTGTTCATTTACATTCCAAGATTCGCTACCATACAGCAAAACTGGTTCTATATAGCATTTTAGCATTCTCTTTCTTACATTCATTGATAGCGACTTATTGCATAAGATACTCTTCATTTTCTGAAATGCGGCTTTTGCCTGCCCTATTCTGCTCTTAATCTCTGTTGTACATCTTCCATCTGATGTTATAAGTGCCCCTAGGTATTTAAATTTATCCACTTGGTTGAGAATTTCCCCTTCTATTTCTATGTCACATTTTGGTGTCCCCATTTTCTTTGATTTTCCATTGTTACTGTTTTCTTGATATTCAAGGAGAGTCATTTCTGTGCACTCTCTGATACTACAATGTCCAATAATTGTTGTAGGTCTGTTGCATTATCCGCCACCAATACTGTGTCATCTGTGTAGCGTATATTGTTTACATTATATCCTCCGATTAGTATTCCTGGCTTCTCTTTGATCTCTCTCATTATTACTTCGGTATATAGGGAGAAGAGATCGGGTGACAAGACACACCCCTGTCGTACTCCTAGCTTTATCTGTTCGTAACTACCCTCTTTATTTCCCATTTTAACTGCTGCTACTTGGTTCCAGTATATATTCTTTATTATTCTTAAATCTTTCCCATCAATGATGATATCTTCCAACATTTTAATCAGTTCATCATGTTTTACTTGATCAATTGCCTTAGTATAATCTATGAAGCATAAATATATGTTCCTCTGTTTCTCTATTGACCTTTCTATTAGTGTTCGTAATATATATATATTAGTGTTCTTATATATATATATATATATATATATATATATATATATTCTCTCCGGTAATATTTCTTTGCTAGTTTGATGAATGGAGTCCCTTAACATTTCCCATTGATCATTTATACTCTGTATTTTAGCTATTGCATTGTACCTATTTTTCACAGTCACTCTGTATTGTTCTTGAATTTCTTTATCTACTTTCAGAACCTCTTTATTAAGTCTCAGGTTCTTAACCATTTTTTCCCTCTCTTTAATCTTACTTTTATTTGTCCACATAGTGGTACATGATCACTATTAACCGTCAGCACCAGGCATTGTCTTTATATTAATTAATGCATTTCTAAATCTTTTATTAATAAGTATGTAGTCAATTTGGTTGCGTATTTTCATATCAGGGCTTTTCCATGTGTATAGTCGTCTTTTAAGGTGTTTAAACCATGTGTTTCTAATTATCATATCATTCATATTTGCCCATTCTATTAGTTTCTCTCCTCGTTCATTTCTTGTACCTAAACCGTACTTCCCCAATATATCCTCTATTTTTTCCTTTCCTACTTTTGCATTAAAATCTCCCAGTATTATTTTCATTTCTTGTGATCCAATTTGAGCTATTGCCATTTCTATTTCATCGTAAAAGTGTTGTATTTCTTCTTCACTACTGTTTGTTGTTGGTGAATATACTTGTATAATATTTATATCTATTGGTTTGCCTTTGATTTTGACCATTATAACTCTATCTGAAATACACCAGTATCCATTCATAGATTTGGCTGTTTTTTCATCAAATATTATTGCTACACCTTTTTCATGTGTGTCTCCTACAGAATAAATTATTGTGTGTTTGTCGGTTATAATTTTGTCAGATCCCTTCCATCTCATCTCACTTATGCCTAGTATATTCATTTTCATGTTTTCCATTTCTCTTAGAACATTGTTTAACTTTCCTAGCTCATTTAATATCCTAACATTCCATGTTCCTACTCTAAATTTATTTAGTTTAGTTATTGTTTTAGTTTTGCCATCAGTAGCTGGATGACGGTCTGGTGTCACCTGTGGCTCATGACTGTCCCTACCGGACGAGGATGACCTAAGACAGCCATTAATGTCGTTCACTATTTCTGAAATGTGTGTCGCCATGAAATCTTGGGAAGATAATGTGGTGGTTTCCCCTTGCCTTCCACATTCACATGGTGGTCTTTTACCTATGCCTTTGACAGCCATTTCCGACTGTCAGGACAAGTGAGTGCCCTGCTCTGCTCAGCTGCAGAGTTGTCCACTTTCTTTACATATTTTGTCTATATATGCAGGACACAACCTTGTCGTACACCAGATGATCTTCTTCTTCTTCTTCTTCTTCTTCTTCTTCTTCTTCTTCTTCTGCGTTCATCCGGAGTTTCTTTTTTTCGGATGTGACTGCGTTGTGCCTGTTTACATCAGAGCTGCGTTCTTGCGCCGTTAGGCCGACACATCCGACTTCTGTGGGCATTTGTTGACCGGATTAACCTTCCCGGGGACTCCAGATCTTATGGTGAAGGGTTCTGAGTGTCCTCCAGTTGATCTCACTATGCATTTACTGTTGTTGTGTAAACTTCTACATAGGTTGGTTAGATGTGTACTCACTCCACATTGTTTAAGGATTTCCCACAGCGTGTTTCTATCTACTCTATCGAATGCCTTTTCTTGGTCGACAAAGGCTAAGTAGAGTGTTTCATATAATTCGATTTATTTTTCTATAAGTTATCTACTAAGAGCAAAAATTTAAAGTAGGAATTGTCCCCAACAATTGATACTTTAAATCAATCTATCACACCGTTTTGTTTTTCTTGTTATGTGCTCGCCCGCTTTGAACCCAAACGTAGTCCATGCACGTGCTACCATTTCTAGTGCACAGGGCCGATTTTTGCGAGTGGATTAGCTTTCCTTATTGCCAGTGTCAATTTGACTCTCCCCGTTGCGCGCGCACACACACACACACACACACACACACACACACACACAGAGAGAGAGAGAGAGAGAGAGAGAGAGAGAGAGAGAGAGAGAGAGAGAGAGAGAGAGAGACAGACAGTGTGTCTGTGATGTGATAGAGCCATGACATTTTGTAGGCCTGGATGGACAAGGCAGCTCTTCACCACAGATGAATAAATAGCCTTCTATACAAGGGGCTTCTCATAAGTCTTTAGCCTGACCATGAAGGAGTAGGGGGAGAAAACTGAAATTTGGCACATGTTTAGCTCATTCAATTTGTAATGGACGTTTGAATTATGAATTTCCCTCCTCAACTGGTTTTCCCGATATGGTGCATGGCATAACACCCTATTGACCAGATCTGCACATCCAACGGTTTGTCAGAACAATGGAGAAATCAGACGCCAGGACTGTGATTAAAAAAAAAAAAAAAAAAAAAAAATGCTTGATGTTACAGGGAAAAACACTTACAGAAATACACAGAGAGATGGAGCCAGTGTTTGGGGAAGTCTATCCTTCGTATGCTTCTGTAAAAAAAATTGGTGTTAGCAGTTTAAGTGTGATCGTTTCCAAGTTGCTGATCTGCAAAGATCAGGACGACCTTCCTCAGAGTGCAATGATGCAAAAGTGATGAAAATTATAGACCAGGATAGGAAAATGACAATTGCAGAGATATCGGATTCAGCAAAACTGAGTACGAGTACAGTTTTTAGAATTTTACACAACAGACTGAATATGAGAAAAGTGTGTTTCCCCTGGGTCCCGCGCCTGCTAACATGTGAACAGAAACAAACACGGGTTGATTGATGTGGCCAGTTGCTCAACATGTGGCGGTCGAAAAACGTGTCGACGACCATGGTGACGGTATATGAAACTTGGATTCACCATTATGACCCAGAATCCAAACTTGCCAGCATGCAATGGAAAACCCCGGGCTCACCAACACATGTCAAGCCAAGAGCACAAAAATCTGCAAGAAAAGTGATGCTGACTGGTTTTTTTTTTTAATTTTTGGGACGTCAAAGGTGTCATATTGAAATATTACATGCTTCATGGCAACACGGTTAATGGGCAGTACTATGCAGATCTCCTTATCAAACTAAAAAAGGCTGTGACCAGAAAGCGAATGATAGCGCGTACGCAAATTCTGCCTTTGCTTCAAGACAACGCGCCCTCCCATAAAGCACGGCGTGTGCTGCAATCTGCCAACGATTTGAATATTGAAATTCTTCCACACCCACCATATTCTCCAGATTTAGCTCCATCAGACTTTTCTCTTTTCCCAAATCTTAAAAAACAGCTGAAAGGAAATCGTTTTGACAGTGACGAAGATGTCATACTGGCTTGTGATAACTGGTTTAGTTTGAAAAATAGGTTGTTTTATTCTTAAGGTCTTTTCAAGGTCACGCAGAGATGGCAGAAATGCATAAATTCAGGTGGTGGCTACATTGTGAAGGAATAAGCACTGTGCCAAATTTCAATTTTCTCCGCCTACTCCTTCATGGTCAGGCTCTTATATATATATATATATATATATATATATATATATATATATATATATATATATATATATATGTGTGTGTGTGTGTGTGTGTGTGTGTGTGTGTGTGTGTGTGTGTGTGTGTGTTCGTGCGTGCGTGTGTGTATGTGTGTGTGTGTGTGTACACGCAAGATGTATTTGTAATGACTGTGCAGTGACATAAGCCTGGGTCATTGACAGTGAGTTGAGTGACCGGGCATGAGAAAGAATGGAGATGAAAGTGGGAGACAGTAAGGTGAGTGACCTGGCTACGAGGAAAACAATCAACCCTGAGAAATAATGGGGCGGATATGAGTGGAAGACCCCAGGGGGGATGGGGCGAAAGACAGTTGTGTGTGGTGTGAAGTCAGGAGACTGGAAAGTCAGTGAGAGAAGAGACCGACTGCGGGTCAGGTCGTTTAAGACAGTTAATGTGTAGATGCCGAACTGGTCGGTAGTCTAAGAAGAAGCGGAGTGAGAGATCTCCGTGTTGTGTTGTTCTCCCAGTTGTGAAGACAGGCCTAAACCCAGAGTGGGTTGGATAGTTGAGCAGTGGCTCCAACCCAATGTGTGGGTTGTATTGTGGGAGATCCAGCCGTGGATAGTAGCTGGATTACCTGTCTTGTGGATTTGATAAGAAACAGGCCGTGAGAAGGCATTGATGTGTGCTGGTTAAATTGTGAGGAGGATATTTATATTGTATGGATTACATTGTTTCTGGATGTATAAACATGTTCCGTTTGTCCGTCTTATTTCTGCAATAAAGGATTATGTGCGCCAACGGAATCTTGTTTAATGCCTGGTGAATATGCACTGCGGGGGTGAGTTATAGTGCAAGACAGTTAGATATCTCCATTGACACACCATGAGTATCGTTACCTAGACAACGACCATCACACGACAATATCATGAACGTATCATCGTAAGAACTTCTTGATATTATCATCAAGAACGACGTGTGACATTCTGGGTTCTCCTCCGGTCAAGGACGACGGGGATATATTGATCATCTGAGAGCTCGTCCGATCAAGAACAATATAGACATTGTTGTCATTATGGTTATTTGTGAACTCTTCGTTGAGAGAGGAGTTGTTATCTGGTGACTTCGTTCCATCAAGCTAGCAAACCCTTGACAATTTGGATTGTGTGGCTTCAAGAGGGTAATGTGAAATCTTTGTGTGTGCGCCAGATAATTCACACAGACAGACGGGATTAAAAACTCAAGCTAGCAGACAGTTCAAGTGAAGTTCACAACAGGTAAATTAACGGTGGTCAGCACACGTAAACAGACGAGGCTGGGCGCCAGGAGAATTAACGCAGCACAAATCAACTGGGAGAGTCGATTACAGTGACGGGGGGTGGTCACTAGGCACAAACACCGAGCACAGGGAAAAGTCTGCGCGGCGAGACGGGCTAGATATCTGCTGTCGGTGATAAAGACAGGACAGGATTGAACCAAAGATTAAGACAGTGAGCAATTTCGTCGCAACATCCTGTGCGTGGTGGGATATTTTGGTGTGTGTGCGAAGGCAAGCGCACGGTGTTGTCGCAAGTTGGCTGGTCAAGATTTGTCGACGCAGTTAATAGGGTGGGTGGAAACAGTGCCCCTACCGCCAGAGTTGGGGCGGGTTAGTGGTGTAAAGTGTATTCTCCACTGAAAGTGATAAAGAGAAAGAAGGCTGACCTTAGGAGGCAAGGCTGTTTAACAGTAAGCAGTTACTGAGAAAATTTCCACGGAGTTAAAAGAGCAGCCGTGTCGGGGCTGAGAGGTTGGGTGGAAAGTTTTTTTTTTTTTTTTGTATGACGGAAAAGTGTCCGGTCATTTTTCAGACAGTCAGTGTGGATTATTGTGACAGAGAAGACCGAGGTACTGACTTGAGGTGTCCGGCAAGGTCAAGGACAGTGGAAAGTTACTGGGATTTTCCACAGGATATCTGGATAAACAAGGTTGTTTTGAAAGAAAGCCAGACTTGATGTTTCGTCTTTGTTCAAGCCTTTGTCATCATTATTCTGTTATGAGCAAACAGTTTTAACTTATCGTCATCACAACCATGGTTGGATTTCTTTGCCAATAAGGATCTATATACCCAAGTTTAAAGCGCTGAACATTGGCTGCCATTCTCCTTTTCTTTTTGGTGAATCTTGTCGGGTAACTGAAATCCATAACATTTATGATACAGCAAAGTACCATCTCCGCAACGAAAGTAACAACATATCGAAAGAACACTTTGGATAATTATTATTACCATCAACGTTTCCGACAGTTGGAACTTGTGATCACAACGCGAATTCAGGAACCACTCAACAAATCAATCAGTCATTTTGAAATCTAGTGTCGTAGACATTTCCAGCGGATTGCGAATAACTATTAAAACGAACAAAAACTTTTGTGACTGATTAATAAGAACTTTTGGTGACGTATTAATAAGTACATATTTGTGGGCCAACCATTTGCACATTATTTTTTTTTGTTTGCTCCCATCGTCATATTTATTGTTGTCGGGTGTTACGCAATTATATGTATGTGGTCCAGTGTTTGTCAAAGAGTAGGGGATTTTTGTGTTGTTTCTCGAATGCCGGGAGACAGGGCGAAAAGTTAGTTTCTGAGGTGCACCATATATAATGTCTGGGAAGAAAATCGAAAAGTCGGTTTATTTGGTTCTGCAGGGACGGTCCTGAATTATATAACGTGCCAGTTTGTGTTTAACGTCAGATCTGTGTATAAATTGATGCTATAATTTTTTTTTTCTTCCCTTTCTTCTTTTCGTTATATTTACATATGATATTTGTTGTGGTCGGATATATGTTATTATTGTGATCTTTCGTCATTTCTACTGTCTAGTGGTCTTTGTCAGTTTATATTTATAAATATATTACGCGCACTGTGGGTGTCCCTACACAAGCTTGTGGTTGTTACTGTGGTTTATTTCTTTGTGATCACCGTCTCCGTGTACTTGGCTTGTGAGTCTAACGTTTTTATAGAAAACACTTAGTGTTATCATCCATTTGTTTGTATATGTATTTATATGTATGTTTAACAATATTTCCAGAAATGTTATACAACTATTTGTTATAGATATATGCGCGGGAGTAGAGGTGATATTTCCCCTCACTACCTAGTGCTTATAGAGTGACTGGGTGAGTACAGAGTGATATTTTAGCACTACGAATTTACGTACACAGGGAGTTGTGTGTGTACTTAGGGAAGTGACACAAAGACTAACAGCAGAGTCTGTACATTTATAGTTGGCTGATTCACAGCAACGTGTCCACAAGTACAAGATGCCTACTTTAATGGAATATATTGAAGCAGGTGAACGAATAGGCCTGAAAGGTAAAGAGTTACAGGAGTATGCAGAAGCAAAAGAACAAAAACAGACGGAAAGAGAGGAGAGGCATAATGAACACGAGGCAAAGCGTCTACAGGAAGAGAAAGAGACACATGTAAAACTAGCTGAAATGGAAAACAAGCGTCTACAGGAAGAGAAAGAGACACAAGTAAAGTTAGCTGAAATAGAAAACAAGCGTCTACAGGAAGAGACACAAATGAAAATGGAAACTGAGAAAGAGAAGATTAAGATGGAAGCTGAAATTGCTCTCAGAAAATTAGAAATATCATCAAAAGGTCAAAGTGAGGAAAGCAGAAGACCTTCACAGTCATCACAACGATTAAAACTGCCATACTTTACGGACCGGGATTGTCTTGAGGCCTATCTTTCGAGATTCAAATCATCTGTGAAAACTCTAGGCATCCCGGAAGCAGAGTATGCGATGCGACTTGGCGAGTTTCTTACGGGTAAGGCACTAGACACCATGTTCAATTTACCTGTAGAAGAAAGAAACAACTACACCATCTTACGTCAACGTTTGCTGACAAAGTTCCAACTAACTGAACATGGATATAGAACAAAGTTTAGACAGTTAGTGCCAGAGACAAATCAAGATTTCACAGACTTTGTTAACACTGTAAAGAATGCATTTAACAAATGGATGGAGCTCGCAGAAGTAGGGAAAGATTTTAATAAATTAGTAGATCTAATGTTAAGAGACAAGGTAGTATCTGCATGCAATTCTATTTAGTGGCGTTCTTTGAGGAACGGAAGCCAAAGCTCATAGACACAATGTCTCAGTTAGGGCAAAACTACATGACTGCACATCCTAACGTATCTATTGGGAAACTAATGAGTGACGAAATAGTTTGTGCAGCGTACACTAAACAGGACCAGAATCCAGTCATCAGACCAAGGGCGAAAAGTGTGGATTCAGCACAGAAAGGTGAGCAGCAAGAACTTCAAGATAATGGTTTCCCAGGAAACAATGTTGGTAGAGTAGGACGGTACCCATATAGAAGAGGGAACTTCCAGAGACGTCCAAATTATGCCGGATGTTGGAATTGTGGGAGCTGGAGACACAAGGCAGCGGAGTGTGACGTGCAGCCAGCCAGTGAGCCAACAAGTAACGCAAGGAAGGAGATCACTTGTTTAAAATGTGGAAGGAAGGGGCATTTCAGCCATCAATGTAGGATGAGAGAAACAGAGCACTCAAATGCAGCGCAAGTAATTGAGACGCTGAACAATGAAGATTGTAGTGGGTGCAAACCTCTTTTTGAAAAAGACAGTCAGCCAGTCCTAATATGTGGTCATACAGTGAAAGCAGGATCAGCAGTACATGAAGGAGGAAGTCTGAAGATGCATCATGGGTTTGTTAATGATAGGTCAGCGTTAACAATTAGGGATTCCGGATGTACGTCCATCGGGGTGAGAAAGAGTTTAGTGCATCCCTCGGATTATACAGGGAAAAAGATTAGATCCATAACATTTAATGGGACAGTAGAGTTCTACCCAGTAGCCATCATAACAGTAAAAACACCATATATCACTGGAAGAGTGACAGCGTGTGTTTTGGACTCACCAGTGGCTGATTTGATCAGAGGAAATGTTATAGGAGTTAAAGATTGTACAGAAGAGGAAATAGTTTATTGGGACCAAAAATATAGTGTAAGCAGTAATGAGGTAGTTACCACAAGAGAACCTAAATTAGACAGTATAGCTGAGGTAGAAGAGGCACTTGAAGTAGACACAGGAACTCAGGACAAGGATAGTACAGCTGAGCAGATGGGAATGGATCCCAAATATAGTGCTAGTGGCTCCCAGAGACAAGATACTACTCTGAACAAATGTTCCCAAGGCTGTAGGAGAGTAGAACATAGGCAGTCAAAGAAAGGTAGATGGTGCTTCGAGAGGAAGAACAATGTTCTCACTCGCAGGTGTTCAGAGAGTGGAACTGCACGTGGGCAAGGAGCAGTACCTTTAGCACACAGAGACCGATATACTAGAACAGCTCAGGATAGTGCATGGGCAGGGAGGGCACATAGGCATAAGGCGTATGAAGCAGAAAGCAAGGTGCCAGGTATATGGGCCAAGATTGAATAAAGAGTTCAGACTAAACAGAGACTCAAGTGTAACGGTGCAATATGCAGATAGGAAAGTTGAGTCAGGTCAAAAGAGTGTTCGCGACATTACTGACCCAGGGCTAGGGATAGCAAACAGATGTTGTAATTGTAGAGGTACCATGAGTCATGGGTACATGAAAGGTAGACACAGCATCGACAGGAATCAGAGGAGGGTTCATGCAAGAACAGAACCACCTGATATAGGGTCGGTACACAAATAGTATTGTGGAGTCGTGAAGTAGTAAGAGACATGTGGGTACATAAGTATAATGCTTTCCTATGATGTATTATTATTATGTGATGTATTAGGTCATGCATTGATACACAAGATAGAAAGATGGTTGTATTTATGTGTGGGGAATATGGGAGTGTACTATGAGCATTGGATGTATTATTTAGGGTGGTAGCTAAAGTGAGGTGAGATGGAGCCATACTTAGGGTTACCCAGGCAATATGTCTGGGTCACATGTTTAGTAAGTTTTAGTCTCCCAATATTTGAAAACGAAGTTTTCTTTTAAGAGGGGGGTGGTGACATAAGCCTGGGTCATTGACAGTGAGTTGAGTGACCGGGCATGAGAAAGAATGGAGATGAAAATGGGAGACAGTACGGTGAGTGACCTGGCTACGGGGAAAACAATCAACCCTGAGAAATAATGGGGCGGATATGAGTGGAAGACCCCAGGGGGGATGGGGCGAAAGACAGTTGTGTGTGGTGTGAAGTCAGGAGACTGGAAAGTCAGTGAGAGAAGAGACCGACTGCGGGTCAGGTCGTTTAAGACAGTTAATGTGTAGATGCCGAACTGGTCGGTAGTCTAAGAAGAAGCGGAGTGAGAGATCTCCGTGTTGTGTTGTTCTCCCAGTTGTGAAGACAGGCCTAAACCCAGAGTGGGTTGGATAGT
Organism: Cepaea hortensis; assembly: GCA_963921405.1. Classification (NCBI taxonomy): domain Eukaryota; kingdom Metazoa; phylum Mollusca; class Gastropoda; order Stylommatophora; family Helicidae; genus Cepaea; species Cepaea hortensis. The sequence goes on from OY992879.1 coordinate 123,941,749, forward strand.
TGAGCAGTGGCTCCAACCCAGTGTGTGGGTTGTATTGTGGGAGATCCAGCCGTGGATAGTAGCTGGATTACCTGTCTTGTGGATTTGATAAGAAGCAGGCCGTGAGAAGGCATTGATGTGTGCTGGTTAAATTGTGAGGAGGATATTTATATTCTATGGATTACATTGTTTCTGGATGTATAAACATGTTCCGTTTGTCCGTCTTATTTATGTAATAAAGGATTATGTGCGCCAACGGAATCTTGTTTAATGCCTGGTGAATATGCACTGCGGAGGTGAGTTATAGTGCAAGACAGTTAGATATCTCCATTGACACACCATGAGTATCGTTACCTAGACAACGACCATCACACGACAATATCATGAACATATCATCGTAAGAACTTCTTGATATTATCATCAAGAACGACGTGTGACATGCAGGTTTGGAAAATATTGCCGTTCCAAGTTGTTTATTCGCCCTCTGTGGAGTTTATGCAACATAAAAGGCAAATACAAAACTTGGAACGGCAATATTTTCAAAAACTGCACAGTCATTACAAATACACCGTTTATATATTCATGTAGATTTTCTCAAGTAGTTGTATCAGTCTGTTCGTTGTTTGTGTGCTGACGAAGGCTTTAGCCGCAACGTCCATTTGGTCACGTGTATTCTAGTAAGCTTACCTATTCTACTTCTCGGTTTCTGAATGCAAGGGAGGATATGTGGCCAATATTTCCTTCACTTAGCACGCGGGCCCAGTTTACATTCATAGTAATCCCGAATTGAAAGCTCAATCTGTGAATTTCATCTGCAGACTGCATTCTTCTGTTTCCGGAGGAACAGCCTGTGGTGAACGGAAGGCCCAATACATGGAAGTGAGGCTAAGCAGCCATGTGCAGGACGTGACGATTCTTTGGGTGAGCCCAGTACCAGAGCGCTATGTGTCGGCTCTGCAAGTATGGATGCCTCCTTAGATGGCAAGGAATGCCCATGGTCTGCCCCTGCCTTACCTTGAGGGCCAACCGGGATGTCTTCGGGGATAACACCACAACGGTGAAACACCCGGGAAGATAACCCGGCCAACAAATGCCTGAAGAAGTCGACCGAAATGTTCAAATATTGCAGCTCTGCTGTAAACAGGCACAACGCAATCACGTCCGAAAAAAACTCCGGATGAACGCAGAAAAGAAGAAGAAGAAGAAGAAGAAGAAGAAGAAGAAGAAGAAGAAGAAGAAGAAGAAGAAGAAGAAGAAGAAGAGGAAGAAGAGTCGACCTGTCTACTTGTAGAATCGATCTGTCTCTTTGTAGAATCGACCTGTCTCCTTGTATAGTCTATATCAGGACATGTTCTGAGAATACGACATCACCCACGGAGTGCCGATTGGTCTATACAAATAATGGGTTAGCACCACGAACCCACATCTCCAGTGTGTTACCGGGGCCCATAGAAGGAGGCCTGACATTTCACGGTACAGGGCACTGTCTTCAGTGAGACTAATTTACCTGAAAAAGGACACGCGTTGTGAAACGTGTCATGTTTATAGCAGTATCAGCAACTTTCATTAATTGATTCAATGCGTAAGGATAATATATCGCCATATGACTTCTCATTTAGACAGAAGGACGATTTATCGCCATACTAGGGTCATCGTGTTATTTGTTTTTGTTTCGCGGTATCTTCTGCAATTTCAATACTCATTGGCATTATCATAGTTGTTAATTTGATTCTATACCATGTTTGGTCTAAACCTACTATTTGCTTTGGCACTGAATTAATTAATCCAGTTGTATTTGTGTTTTATATTAAGGTATCAGATGCCCAGATCCAGTCCCTCCAGAAAATGGTGCAATAGTTGGCGAAGGCGACGAAGTGGGTTCTGTAGTGTATGTACAATGTCACAAAGGCTACAGGCTAGAGGGACCTGCAGTGTTGGCGTGTGTGCCGACTTCAGACGGAGCCCAGTGGAACGCTATGGAATCAAGCCTCTGTGTAGGTCAGTACTTCTATTGCATGCGCACATTTTGAAGAGAACGCCTAAAGTAAAATACGTTTTAAAACTTGCTAAGCCGCAAGTTTCATATGTCTGTCCTATGTTCCATCATAGGTTGCCATTGGTGTGGGCAAGATAGTTCTGTTTTTTTAAGCATTGCTGTACAATAGGAAGTGGTTTGTGGGGGATAACTATAAACGCAGCCCATATTTTGCCGTTGCAGGACCAGTTTTCAATATTGAGAAAATGATGCCTGGACTTTGTTCATTTGCTTTTGTGTTGAATACCCTTTATAAAGTCTATCAACTGAATACCCTTTATAAAGTTTATCAATATCGTTATTGGCCTCCCTCGTGCTCTACCATTAAACGCAACTCTTCTCCTAAGAGGTGTATAGTGGTCAATTCTGAAACCACGGGCAGTGACAATTAGTCAACATTATCACAAGGCTTAGCTCAGTTGGCCCACATGTTGAAATGTGTGCTTTACAAAGAGAGATCTGCTTTTCTGCTCCAAGCAACATCATTCTCGTGTAGCAGGTACGTTAAAGAATGTCGCTTTCATCATGGCCGGCCGAAAAGATCCTCGATCCCTTGCCAGTTCACCCGCCTCATGCATGTTCGTACCCGACGTGTCTGCAATGTCCAGCCTCCGTCTCCATGCTGCGCGACCACTGCCTCTTTTGCCAGGAACCATGACTGACATCGCTGTTCACCCAGGAAGGTTATCACAGTCAACAAATGCCCGGTCAACAAAGTCGGATGTGTCGGCCTGAAAGGCGCAAGTATCGCAGCTCTGCTGTAAACAAGCACAACGCAATTACGTCAGGGAAAAAAGAACACTCCGGATGAACTCAGGTGAAGAAATCACTGTTCTTTCCAAAGAATAAAGCAATGGATGTGGAAAGTGGAACTAGAGAGAGAGAGAGAGAGAGAGAGAGAGAGAGAGAGAGAGAGAGAGAGAGAGAGAGAGAGAGAGAGAGAGAGAGAGAGAGAGAGAGAGAGAGAGAGAGACACGACTACGTTGTAAAAAAAATACAGATAGGTCACTGAACAGAGGTCTAGGAATCCTCCCCACCCTATACAAAATTGCATGTCCTTTGCAGGACGTTGCGATTAACCCCCAGGGTGATTTTCTAGAAATTACGTTCCGTAATTTACCACTGTTTTCTGACACGAGAAGTCGACGTTTAAATCCAACCGATATGCAGGGATGAACTCCTTCCCCGCTATTAACGCACTTGAGGTTTAAGAGACAGTGCGCTCTAATCTTTTCGGTCATATCCTCTTCCCTTCGCAACCATAGATCACATAAATTACACCGAATCCAAGCACAAATACTTCAACTGAGCACTAGCCATGTAGCTCAGCAGACCGGACGTGACGTAAGCCCACGGTGAAATATGGGGTGGAGGCCAATCTCTACAGGAAAAACACGAGTAGGGTGGGCGCCGAGAACTGGGATGATAGCGTACACAGATAGAAAAGTGGGAATGACAAACAAGTGAGGGAATCATACATTTTCATGTTTAGTTTTCCGGAGTCTTACGATCACTTTCGTGAGACGTGCAAGATTTGAAGGCAATTACTAGGAAATTAGATAGCCAGAATGATTCACGCTGTTTACTGCAAAAACAGAGAAAACTATAAACTGGATAGAGAAATTAAGCATTGTGTAAAACATTGGGGAGGGGGCAGGTTGGGGCAGAGAGTTATGAATTTGAAAACTTAATGTAAGCTTGCGTAATTGGGTGGAAAAGAGCAAAAGAAAGATATATTGGTGTATATTGGTGAATACCAATGTGGATTAGTAAAAAGGGTAATAGGGAAAATAACTCTGGTATGATATAAATATAAGGGTTTAGTGATCGTGTCAGATGACGAACCGTGATCACACACGAACACGGTGAAGGTGGTATAAAATATAAACTTGCAAACAATGTGCTTGACGTAGAAGGGTTCAAAGTAATATCTTGGACAGTGTAGCGCGAGGATTGTGGTTAGTGGCATGGCAGTGGGACTGGGGATAGTAGACTCATATGATTGTGTTCAGTCTGAGATATCCTCTCTTCTCTTCCTGGCCAGAATTAGGTGACACAGACAGCATGCACGAAACAGCGTCCACCCGGGCAACAAAGTCAGTAACCGAGCCAGGAATTCAGTCAAGCAGCCAAGAACAGATTCCCATGCCAACGCCTATTGACCCCGCACAGCATATACGGCTACAGGTCAATAGCCACAACACACAAGTTAGTCATGGTAAGATACGGACTGACGTCACTGTCACACTCTCACCATCCTAATCACGCGTCCTACCAAATGACATGATGACCATGTTTCTCCACACAACTGATATCACTGTTTGGAGGTCAGCGTGGCCGAATGGATAAGAGCGCTGGTTCTTAAACATCCGGTGTGCTGATGCTTAGGTAAGGGGGTTCAACCCCAACATTGGTAAGTTGGACTAAAATGTTGACTTCCCGTCCTTGATTTTAGGGATGTAAATTACAAGTACCTCTGAGGTCGGAATGGGTTCGCCTGATGGCGAGGGACACTGTTAATAGGGAAATCCACACGAAAAATCCAGTCCAGCATTACTATAAATAGTGTGTGTGGACTACGCTTGAGTTCAAAGCGAGCGAGCACCCAAAAAAAACTATAAAGTGGAATAGATGGCCTGGAGATGTGGATACATGTACACAGCAGAATATGTGGTATTTCATGGAGACAGAAACAATCAAATACACAGGTTCTAGAAACACTGGGAATTAACAGAGAGTTGATGAAAGAAATAAACAGGAGGTCAAGTGAAATGAAATATTTTGGCTATGTTAAAAGACTCGTACATAAACTCTTATAAAAACCATACTGGAGGGCAAGCGAGAAAGAGGTAGACAACGATACAAGTAGGAAGGTAACATCAAGAGATGGAAGAACATCAGTCTGACAGAATGTACAGTCAAGGCAAGAGGCAGACAGTGTTGGAGATCCATTGCAGCCAACCTTCATTGTGGAGATGGCATATAATTGATTGATTGGTTTCAACAATTCAGTGGACAATGGCTGACGACCATGACAGGTTGTGATGGCGCAGAAATTCAAGCAGATCTAAACGTTGATAAATACAAATGCTGTAAAACAAATCCACAAAAGACCGCCCAAAAAAAAAAAAAACGTGCACAGCAAATACCTAGTAAACAGAGTAAAGGATCCTTATCCACACTGCACGAGAAGAAACCAACATAAATCTTCATCATTAAATGTCCTGAGGGCTGGCGTAGGCGATCATGTCTCTCCAAGGATCACGGTCTTGTGTTCTGGATCAACTTTGCTGATGATATCCCACACTGTCTCAATCCAATATTTCTCTTGCTCTGCCTTTCTTCCCCTTGATCTTTCCAGTTGTCACAATGTTCTCCAATGTCACTCTTCTCATCAGATGACCAAAGAAAGTTGTCTCTTTCTTATTATTGCATATAATGTTCTTGTTTCATTAACCTCTTTCAGACAATCATTGTTAGTTACTCTGATTGTCCAAGGACTTCTCAACATTAGTCTCGGGAACCACATCTCTGTTGCTTCCAAAGTCTTTCTAGTTTGTTCATTTACTTTCCAAGTATCACTGCCATACAGCAAAACAGGCTGTATATTGCATCACTCAATGATAGCGATTTATTGCATAAGACACCTCATTTTATGAAATGCAGCCTCTGCTTGCCCTCTGTTGTGCATCTTCCATCTTGTTATAATTGCCCCTATGTTTTTTAAAATTATGCACTTATTTCAGCATTTCCCCTTCTGTTCCCATTTCACATTGTGAGGACATCTTTTTCTTTGATATAACACCATTGTTACTGTTTTCTTGAGTGTCCTTTCTTTGTACTCACTACAATATTCACCAATTGTAGGTTGTTTTTTTTTTTGCATACCATTTTAAACGCAGAAAAGTGGGAGGTTTGAAAGGGAAAAATAGTGGATATGTTGCCCATACAAAACCTTTAAACAACTACAGGGCGTAGGTAGTCTCACTACACTTTGTATGTAGAACGAATATGACACATGAAATAAAAAATGTAATCAAAAATTGCTGTGGTAATTCTTTGCACTCCAAACAGAATGGTGTTGTCAACGGAAGAAAGAAATTTTCAAATTTGTTCTACACACAAATTGTAGTGATACTTTACAAACACCGTATATAACTATAAGATACTGCTACGCGATCATGTCCGCAAGATGTATGTCTTTTTTCTTCCACACAGATGTTTTGGAATCAGATTCGGGAGGCAACAACCCGTCTCCGCCGCATTGCCTGAACAAACCTGAGGCTGGGCCTTGTCGAGCTTCATTCAAAAGATACTACTTCAACAAGACAACAATGGAATGTCATACGTTCATATACGGCGGTTGCCACGGAAACAAGAATAATTTCCACACAATGTTAGATTGTAACCGCGCATGTTTAGGGCATGAATGAGTCTGTGTGCAACCCGCTGATACTTGCTGTATGATTGTTGTATGAACATGTGTTTGTATAATTGTGATTTATGAATATGTCTGTGTAATCATGATGAAAGAACGTGTTTTTATAAAAATCTGGTATAATGACGTTTCAACACATTTGTATAACCATGATGTGTTGTATAGTCGTGTTTTGGATTTTTTTTTTTTTTTTTGCATATCCTTTACAGGACATCGCTGCCAACACCAGCATCTTTCAGCTGTATGTTGATTTGGATAGCACGTGTAATTATTGTATGGCCATCTTGTATAATCATGTTATGTTCCTTTTGTGTATAATCCTGATGTATGAACATGCTTTTGTATATTCATGTTGTATGATCATGTTATTGTATATTATAATGTATTAAAGTGTGTATAATTGCGATATACGAGGATAAGTTAATAAGTAAAGTCACAAATGGCTGTAGAAAAATAACTAAACATGATAACGACTTGAAACCAGTTTATTTTAATACATACATTGCCCTTTATGTCTCAACATAATTTCCACCAACACTGATGAACTTATCCCATCGTTTTATCTGTCCTCCCAAACCGGCTGCACAGAACTGCATGCTTTGTTTTCATTTACCTGCCATCACACGGAACTGTGTGACTTACTTATTGACTCGCCCTCGTAACTTTTTCTAGGTCGCTATGCACCGCTTTATGGGATAAACATTTGTCAGCATAAACACTGAAAACCCACCTTGGCGGGAGACATTTCGCGAATGAAGCCAAAATCGAATGTGAAGTGAAAACGTGGTTTAGAAAATAGCACAGTTCCATGCAGCCGGTTTGGGAGGACTGATAAAACGATGAGATAAGTGCATCAGTGTTGGTGGAAATTATGTTGAGAAATAAAGGGACAATGTAAGTATAAAAATAAACTAGTTTCAAGTTATCATAGTTAATTTTCTACAGCCATTTGTGACTTACTTATTAACTTACCCTCATATAATGTATGAGCATTTTGTATAATTATGATGACATATAACCATGTTTGTGTATCATCATGATGTATGAACATGTTTTGGTATAATCAACCAAGAATAATTGGTCCAAGATAACAATGGCACTTCAGGAACCCAATTTATCTCTTATGGCACATTCATGTTATTGCTGTTTATTGTACTGTTGCATTATTCATATAACCATTAGCCTTGTTTCATTAATAAATTTGAGTATTCTCCAGTGTGGGAGTCAAAGATGGGCATTTGCTTCACATCTGGAGCAAGAATCCGGGCAGAATCCAGTGACACTGAAAACTGCACATAACATATATGGAAAACGTGTATTTGGTGTGAGTGCAAACACACACATACCTGACTAACAAAGAACCACTCTAATCATTAGCTCAATACTGATTTGGTTTGTGAACTGTTACAGCATACAGATACCTCATTAGGTGATGTAGCCACCTCCCTTAGAACACACAAGAAAAAAACATCATAGCACCTACAATGGTTTAAACATGGACATTTGAAAGTTGGCCTCAGCAGTGGTCTTTTGGCTGGAAAATTGTGGTGAGGTGATGGCTGTGGAAATGTGGTTTCTGATGAAAATGCAGAGAATTCTGCGGACAGGCAGAAACACCAATGAACAAGTCCTTCAAGAAAGAAATGAAGATCGTAAATTGATAAGAGAAATTAAGACGTAGACAGTCAACATTTTTTGGGTATGTTATGAGAAGAAATGACTTGGAGAACTTTGTGGCAACTGGCAAGTTCGAAGAGAAGAGACCAAGAAGTAAATACCTGGATGGCTTGACCATGCAGCATGGCAAAATATGACCGCCCATGCTTATCGGCATGGCACATAATGGATGGGTCATAAACACTGCTATAGCATCATGGAAGCAAGTGCAGGAGGTTATCTAATCCTCGTGATCACTGGTACAAGTTGCCTTGTTCTGTTACTCTCCATCACTCCACAGGAACTATTCTCTAGGATGAAGTAGGTTAGACTATCCTCATTCTGTTATAATTTTTGTATTGTTAATATTCGTTTTCTACAAACATTACGGTAACCTACATAAAAGGGTAAGATTTTGGACTCCGAGAAGACCTGGATTTCATCCTGCACAATGCGTTCCACCTGTCTTTAAACTTTGTCATGCCTACCTACTGTGATGATTGTACCACAAGAACTCAGGTAGAGACATTTCAGCTTGTTTAATGTTCTCAAATATTGGACAGATTCACCAGTGCTGGAAGCAAGCCAATATGCCCATTCAAATAAATCATTTTAACCGCATTATGTCTCTTGAAAATACAAATAATTTTTACAGCATCACGAAAAAATGTTGGGATCCTCTATAAAAACTATTATTCTCTTCTCTCCCCCACACCCCCCCCCCCCCCAAAGTGGAGCTGGGCTTGTAGCATACCCTTGGCACCAACCCAATGAAGACTACCATGTGATTGTATATATTTAAATGCAAATAATTAATGTTTGTGGTGCAGTTCTACATTGTCTATACCTAAAGCTAAAGCAAGTAAGGAATGTCAGTAAACAACTGAGAAATTGCCCATAGCTGACTGTTTAACATGATCAATCATAATCATGCCATATTAACATACTGCGAATGACACGGCTTGGTTAACATTAAATGTGTGTGGGCAGACTGAAAATATGTTACTTCCATATATTAATCAATACATATAAATAGTTTTTAAAAAATTGTATTTTTCATAAATAAAACTCTAAATGTATGTGTTCCATTTCATAAATGTGTACAGTGTACGTGTTGTCAATTTGTTTTTTTTTTCGCTCGCTCGCTTTGAACTCAAGGTCTCCAAGTGTAGTCCATATACATTTTTATAGTTGTGATGGTTATGTGTGGAATAGCTTCCCTATTGACAGTGTCCCTCGCCATAAGGCAAACCCACTTCGACTTCAGAGGTACTTGTAATTTACATCCCCAAGTCAAGGACGACAGGTCAACATTTAAGTCCAGCTTACCACAGCATCAAGCATACTGAATGTTTAAGAACACCAATTGTTGCCAATTTTAAAACGTTTTCTTTTTTTTTTCTGCACATGACTAATTTTTACGCGTCAGTACACCTTAAGTTTAAGAGCGAGCTCGTATCTATTCTGCCATATGACTGCATAACACGAAAATTGTGCTTATTTATTCATACTGAAAACAATGTCACGATGGATTGTCAAGTGACCTCCAGGCACGGATGTTAGCCGTGAACAAACGGTCACAGCCCAACATAGGCTTTACTCAATGAGGGGAAGCAAATCGGTTGGTAGAAAATTTGCAAAAAAAAACACCACAATACCTTTAAAACTCCATGGATATCAGCAGGTAAGAGTCACCATACATAATCTCTCCCCCTTGCAGCTTCTGCATGTTAGACATTAATGCAGCAAATATTTAGCGGTCTTAAAATCAGACAGTTATAAGACTCATTATTTACCAGCATTAATTTAAACATATGGTATTTTAGTCTGTCAAGTGGTGTGGAATGTCTGTAAATTGCTATGTGGTCTCTTTTACAGAAGAGAACATTCTGATGACCTTGCTCATAACTGGAGAAACAGGAAAGATAGATGAAGACAGCAAGAGAACATTTGTTATGCTCTTGTGTCATTGCATGGAAGGGAGTTACAAGACTTGATCCATGTTGTCAAAGATAGTAAGATGAGAAGCATGATCGCCCAGGATGGTCGACATGAGTGATAATACTTGGTTCCAGACGTGCTTCGTAAATTACAAGTCCCTCAGAGGATTTCCGTGATGGCACTGGTGGTAACAGGGGAACGCCTTTACAGGAAAAAATAAGCATTCCAGTGCACTCAAGTTCATACACATACAAATTTCAAACAAACGAAAATAAGAAAATGTTTTGAAAATAAAATATAAATAAACAAAACATTTTTCCAAATTTATTACAATTTAGGCGATGATTTCATATGGAATTGGTGTGAGGAATTCAGGCTTGATGAGCTTAGTACTCACGAAGTGGGCTTTTCTTGGCTGTGCAGGCTGTAAAAGACAGAAGGGTACACAATTACAATGCCAAATTCTGCAGATAGCATCAATACAAAAATCTAACCCTGTTATAAAGTTACTGTAATGTTTGAAGAAAACAAATCTAATTAACAATAGAAAACATGTGAATGATGAGGATAGTCCTACTTAAAGCCTTGACCAAAGATTTTAATGTCTGCAAGCTTAAACCAAGCCAATAATTTCTTGAAAAGAAAGATATTTTTGCAGCAACATTACAGCAACTAAACAGAACTCAGACAAAGTAGAAGAGGTTGCTATTATGAATGATTAATAAGCACAAAAATTTATATCTTGTCTAAAAGATAAGTAGTATCCAAGATTTCACAATTGACCAATAAAATAATAATATATAACTAAAAATAATGACACTAAACACAACATGCATTATAACAGAAAAAAAAAACCTGAGATTACCATCATGTTGAAACAAGCAAAAAATCTTGCATATAAACCAAACATTGAGTGATGAAATGCTATGTAGAACCAGTTTTGCTGTATGGCTGTAAATCCTGGAATGTAAATGAACAAATTAGGATGGGATTGAAAGCAACAGAGATGTGGTTTCTGAGATGAATGGTGCAAATTACTTGGACTGCCAAAGTAACTAACCATGATTGCCTGAAAGAGGCCAATGAAACTAGAACATTATATACAACAATAAGAAAGAGGCAAACAGCTTTTATTGGTCATGTGGTGAGAAGAGAGACATTGGAGAGCATCGTGACAACTGGAAAGATTGAGGGGAAGAGAGGCAGACCAAGAGAAATAATGCTGGATGGATTGAGACGGTGGCATGGAAGAATAACAACTGAGTTGATCCAGAAAACGAAAGACCAAGATCAGTAGTCATGAATGCCTCCGCCAGCCAGAATGGCACTTGATTATATATATATATAGATGGTGTAGTAGCGCACCACCCTCCCCTCTGAAACAGCAATAATTACATTATTTCTGGCTAACAAAATATACGTTCCTGTCAGAAACCTACCAACATATTCACTTACCACTCGTTTGGTGATGGCTTTCACGTTCTTCTCCTTGGCCTCCCTTTTCAGAGCTTCATTTCTCTTGACACGCTTCAAGAAGTCCAGTCGACAGTTGCTCTGTTTGATGTGTTCGATCCTCACATTGATTTGCTTGGGAATAATGCGGTTGCTGTAATGAAGAAAAGTTTAATAACATTACAAAACGAAACCCCAATGATGCAAAGACAGTAAATTATATGATATGAATGTGAGAACACATTTTCTAAATCATAAATAGATGTGTAATAGGATTGTTTTAATCTGTGCACTTCTATAAGGACAAATATGCCCTCATTTGTAAGATTTATTACTATAAATGTTATCAGAATATTTCTTTGCAGAAAAAAAACCAACATTTAAAAAAAATGGAAGTCAGTATGGCCTTATGGATTAAAGTGCTTATTATAAATTTCAGGTGTGCTGATGTCAATGTAGCAGGTTCAACCCCAACACCGGTCAATTGGACTAAAATGGTGACGTCTCGTCTTTGACTTGGGGATGTAAATTACAAGTGCCTCTAATGTAATGGGTTTGCCTGATGGCGAGGGACACCTAATACAGGGAAAGCGAATCCACACGTAAACATCCAATGAGCTGGAAGCAGTAGCACATGCATGGACTGTGCTTGAGTTCACAGCGAACACGTGACAACAATTGTACAATTACTCTTGCTGTACCGTGTGTGAACACTTTATAAACTTCTGAGGCTAGAGGTCAACAATGTCTGATTTGATTACTTTCGAACATTATGACACAGGTTTGAAATTATCGCGGCCACTGTGACAAAGTATAATCTTTTAACATGGCATTAACAGGGAAACAATACTAGATCAGTCAGTGATGAAAGTAGCAATTCTAGGCAGTCTGAGTAAAGTTTCAGTTTGCGAGGCTTGCAGCTGGTCTTGAGTCAATATCCAAAAAGGATCAACTGTTAGCACTGTACACTTACCCAACTTGTTTATTAACTTCCACACCAACAGCATGAGGAGTCACGTTAAACACCCTGCCAGTCTTCCCATGGTAGAACTTGTGTGGCATACCTTTCTGAATGGCACCATCACCCTGAACAACAAACCAATTAACATTTCATATGAGAAAAAGCAAAACATTCTGGCTTATTTTCAGCTGTTGAAAACCTAGCAATCTATAAGCTAAATTATGTTGTCTCTGCTCCTTAATTATGACATGTACAGCAGAAGCTGTGCAGTGGCTGATGCCTGGTGTCATTGACAACCTTGGTCATGGGTTTAAATCATGAGGGCAAATTTTTAAAAAGGGGGATTTTAAAAAATGTATTTTGACCTGGGCTCCCAAATCAACCTGCTTAAAATAGGTAACAGGAAATATCTTGGGAAATTAAGGTAACCAATATCATGATCACGTCCACCCGGCGAGTGCCTTATGGCTCTTACAATATATACCCAATAATACAGTCACACACCTTTAAGATGTATTAGATGGTTAAGATGTAAGGTAAAATGGCCTTTTACTTTGACTATTTCTTTAGATCTTTATTTCTTAATTTAGTTGCATGTCCTTCACAGGACGTAGCAGTCAACCCCAGCATTTTGGCTGTTCATGATTGCTGGGCAAGTTTTATGTTCAGTAGTTTGCCATTGCTTTCTGAACGGCAAGCACCTATACCTTCTTTGAAAAAAACCAACACTGCTGTGTTTTGAACCAGGGTATACGGGATTGCAAACTGCATCTGTAAAGCCTTCACCACGGAGACCGGTGGTGTAGATTAATTACTACATGTTACTTAAACCATGATATGTCCTGGTTGAGTTCAGGACAGTGATGTCGGTTCTTAACTCAACTAAACCAGCACATATCATGGTTGCTACAGTTCAGTGTAAAGCACCCACCATTGCAAAATGCTCAACGCAGAATAAGGACAAGTAAGCATACTAAAACTACTGGCATTAAACAAATTAATTTGATTCATCAGTACAGTGGTTCTCAATCTTTTTTGGTCCGTGCAGCCCTTCATTTTTTCAGAATGCACACCCCCCCCCCCTACAAAACGTGTAAAGGGAGACTTTATACATAGCTGAAGTATGAATAAATGGATACTTTATACATAGTTGAAGGACGGCTGTTTTAATAACAATAATTTTCCATATTGGTATCCCCAATACAAATAATTGTGTCGCCAGGCGAGTTCAAGAATTGCGTTTCTGTACACTTACTGTTTACAGGCATCCATCTTTGTTTACATTACCGACCTATTTCCTATTATTTATGTCCTGATAATTCTGGTCCAAGCTGACAGTAATGTGCGCCGCCTCAGAGAGACATGATTAGGCAATTCAAAACCAGGTTTTCGACTGACTTTTTTCTTTTATTCGCATATCTTTCTACAGGACATCGCTGTCAACAGCAGCATCTTTCAGCTGTCTGTTGATTTCTTGGCAAGATTACGCTCAGCAGTTTATCATTGCTTTCTGAGCGGCCGGCTCAGTGTCCCGCAGGTCACAAGCGGGGGGACGAACCGTTCCCAGCTCGCTCCCGCTACGAGACTGTGTGATAAACGGGATTACGGAGAAAGTGTTGTAACCCCTCAGCCAGAGAGACCGGCTTCGACTGACTGGCCTGATGAATTAACAAATAAACAAGGAAAGTGCAGGAAAACCTGATATATGTGAAGCTGGTTGAAAAGAGAGGAGAGAGATAGATAACGAAGATAGTGTGAGAGAGAGAGAGAGAGAGAGAGAAACTCGTGTTCTGGTGGCTAAGAGCCTTTCCCAAGACAACAAAAGCCGAGGACAGATAAGAACAGAAAGGCAAGTGTGCAGCAAGGTAAAGACACAGGTAACCAACACCTAATACACAAAAACCCTAGGAAAGACTTTATTGCCTAAAGCGAGATCATCAGACCAGCATTAGTTGATACCAACTTATCTGTTCATCATTTACCAGGTATCTGTTATGTGGTTACTTCAGTGCACGCTCCAAAGAGTGGGACAGGTCGGGAGAAACATACAGGGCACTGCTATTGCTGAGGCCTTGCTTGATCACTCTCAGATCCATAGAGAACACTATTAACAAGCTGAGTTTCTCAGTTCTATATATTAGTTCCTAATATTTGTTTTGTTAAAAAGTCGCTTTCACCCAATTAATTGAGGAACAAGTTTTTAAAAAAAAATTGTCCGCTATGGGATTGAACCTCGAGCTCCCACGTAAAAGGCACTCACGACTGTGCTATTGAGGACACGATTTTGATTCAATGAAAATGTATAATATAGCTACATGCATGTCCCTATGACGTGTACGTTAAGTCACGTGACTTGGCAAATCACGTGACCAGCCGGGACAGTTCAACTATGTATAAAGGAATACTTTAATACATAAATTTAATAACGCATACAAGAACAAGTCTAGACGTCTGCATAAAATATTTGATGTGTGGGTCTTTTTTTGCAGTGTCATTTACAGGACGTTGCAGTCAACATCAGCCTTTTATTGCTGTTGATGTCTTGGCAAGTTTTACGTTAAGTAGTTTTCATTGCTTTCTGATCAACCGGCTCCCATACCAACACCCCAGCGAGACATGGTCTGCTGCCAAACTGGTCACAGCTGTGTTTCAAACGTGGGTAAGCAGCATTATAAATCGCGTCCGCAACATCCTCTGCTTACGTTATAAAACAAATTTAAGAAGGGTAAGAAGTACAGAACCATAAAGTATGCATGGGGAAAATATTGAATTAATTTTAATCTCCCCCTTGAGAACCACTGCATTGGCATGTCCTTTGCACAATCTTGCTCCCATAATAATCTTCAGGAAAATTCAATAAGCAAGATATCCAGTGTCACACATTCATCTGGAGATCATCCGCCACATCCTGCACCCATCTTCTCTTTGGCTTTGGCCTTCCTCTCTTCCCAGACATATACCCTCCATATACTCTCCAAACTTTCATGACATTTCGGGTATATTTCAATTTTCTTTGTTTTATCATCTTTACTAGTCAACCTTCAATTCACGCTTTCCTATTACCGGCCCCAGTGTTATCTGATCTATTACCTGGCCTGGGGGTCTCACTACCTCTTTAGGGTTTCATGGCCAGTTTTGCAAAACGTAGTTTGGCGGCACTTTCCTTCTATGCAGTGACTAATTAGTCGGTAGCTATAGCCATTGTTTCAACTGATGCGTTCTGCCTATCGCTGCAGAGTGCAGACCATAACCAACAACAATCTGTCGGCTGCTCTCACACTCCATCCACACCTGTTTCCATGGCTTCACGTTTCCCTGATGGGTTACTGCATATTGCCAAAGGGTGTCCTGTAGGCATCTTACATCTTTGATAGGGGATACCCCCACTCTGCTAACCGTATTAAACAAATACAACAAATAATGCATGACTTATCATGCCCAACATGCAATAAGTGGCAAATTCTTAAATGTTTATGGAAACTATATGAAATAGACAAAATACAAAGTCTTACCTTGATGTCTACTATATCTCCCCTTTTGTAGATTGCCATATAACGTGACAGCTTGGTGACACCTTTGGTTCTGAATTTGCGTGAAAACATGTACCGCGTACCGCGGCGGTAACCTTTGGGGTTCGTCATCTTGTTTTACTGCAAATAAAATTGGATACCCGGCTATAAACAGATATAGTCTATACTAGTGCATATACATACAGATACTATAGTAGAGGAGAGAAAAATCAGTCCCAATTGCAAACAGTACACATATGAAGAACACTAATATAATCTTCCGCAGGTGCCTAACTTTTGTTTTGTCCAGTGGTTTAAGGTTTCTATGTATATATTTCTGTCTTCCAAATTTCTGTTTCACCTTTGTTGATACGCCAGTCTGATTCATTTTCCCCCTCATGCATTACGCAGGGGTGTTTCCAAGGCAAGGTTCTATACTGGCCAAGACCTACTAACACATGTTTATCACACGTCCTGTGTAACAGGTCCCTTTCACTGATTCCTCCAAAGTCAGAGAGTATCTGCCTGCACAGCGAGGAACCACCAGTCTGCACATCAATAAGCCAGATATGGGACAGCGGATACTTACGCAAACCGATGAGATGACACTGATGTTGGAAAACAGGAAGTCTGGTCTCCATCCGACATACAGGACTTCACAGCCAATGAACGCAAGCAAGCAATGCCTGCAGCTGATGTTTATTTTATCCTGTCCATAACCTCATAATTCTTCATTAAACATATTTGTCAGTGCCAACAGGTGAACCATTTACCTCTGTAAATGGCCACATAGTAACCAGTATGCAGTCTTTCCTGATATTTCAACCTTTAAAAACATTCTGGGGGAAAAATGTTCTGGTGGTTCTTTTCTTTATCTCTCCGACTTAATTGGATGTCAACGCAAGATTTAAATTTCATTAAACCAGCCCCTGAAAATTGAAACTAAAAGAACTACAAAAAAATTTCTACTTATTACCGGTTTGCTGTGGGAAAATAGGAAATAAAAACTAAAAAAAAACAAAAACAAACAAAGAATCAGTATCATCTTGACATCAATTGATACCTTCTTGAACAATGATTTATTTTTAAATTCTAATGAAACTCACATCCCCCAACCCCACTAAATATTAGAATGGCACTGTTTCCATGTCAAAGTTTAACCATTGCTTTCTTCTGGATTAATCAGAGGACAATAATACAAAAGTAGATATGTAATCTAACACTTATACTATTATTATCAATATCAGATACAAAACAGTGGATGATGAATTTTACATTAACAACTAATGTTAGAAATATTTTACTGTCTTCATAAAATTAATAATTATACATGAGGTGACGATATAGTGGAAGCCTTCCTAAAAGTAAAACAATCAATCCTGTATTTTGACATAATCTTAAATGCATCCACTTCAAGTGATTCCAAATAATTGATCATCGATCATGTTCATGAATGAGTATACAAAAATTAATAATGGAATTGAATCCAAGGCAGAAAAAGATTGTTTCAGGGCCAAAAATACTGTATGGTGTGCTGTTTTTTATGACAGACTTACTACTTCACGGAGATCAACAAGAGCACATGTTCTTACACATCTTGTGTGTTATGCCGAAGTAGCGGGTTCAATCCCTACATCAGACGTCTTTGACTTGGGGGACATAAATAATAGAGAGTTCCATCGTGCTGTTACCCGAAATTGAACCGGAAGTTATGTACTGAGTCACCACGGACTTTTCCATTGCGTCATCAAACATGGCTTCTGTAAAACCCATTCATGTTTCCCACGTCATTCATTCATTCAAATATCACGTGACAATAACAAACGTCATCTGGGGTTGTCCAGGAAAGGTCAGTCTATTATTCTGTGCACAGTGATTGGTTGAAATTATATTACTCTGTGCACAGTGATTGGTTGAAATTATCACAGCTTTTTAACAATTTATTATTTGCCGTAAATTAAGTAATTATATTTTTTTAAAGCTTGTGTACTTAACTGTACAATACTTTTAGAAGTATATTCGAATTTTGGGTACTTCTATTTTAATTCACCGCAAACAAAGAAGAATTCCTTCGAAGGGATTCTTCTTTGTTGCGGTGAATTAAAATTGAAGTACCGAATTTTGCACCCAAATTTACATTAATGTGGAAAGTTTCATTGATGAGTCGATGATGGGGGTGGTAGAAAAAAAATTATTTCTGCTCACGAGTTCATGGAAAGCCATGATGGCGGCCGACGCGAAAATCGATCGCAATCGGCTAACATCCTGCAATTTGAACTAAAGTTAAAGAAAATACAAGTTTAAAGATTATTAATAATTTATTTGAATACTTTTATTATTTATTTATCATTTAACATGACGGAACATATATTTGTAGTCAGTTTTCAAGATCGGACTATGACCCTTTCGAGACAACCACGGGACCGGCAGGGGAGATAGTAATGGGCCACACTGAAGAGTTCGAATAATAAGGCAAAACATGCAATAACTTTATACGGAACTATCTTCACAAAAATGTGAATATCTTCACTTAGAAGTGATATACAGGCATCATTGAGGAACCATTAGATTTCGTTTTTCCAAGGCCTTTCTATGGTGGTGCTCTCATTAGTAAATACTTAAATTTAAATCGTCATAGGACAAGTACCTCTGAAGTCGGGAGTGGGTTTGCCTCATGACGAGCAACACTGGTAATAGAGAAAGCTAGACCACACACAAAAATGAATCCAGTGCACTAGAAGTAGTATATACGTGTAAGGACTACGTTTGAGTTGATAAATCTTAAATCGGGCATCACACCAAGAAAAGAAAAAAAAAGCCACAAAAGCAACGTCTAAAAATGAATCAGACCCAGAGTTTTACAATAAAATTAATGAGGTTACCGTTATAACAATCAATATACTTTGAGTTGTGTGGTATACTTGTCCCATGCCCATACAATGAACGCTTTTGATTGTATAATTGACAGATAAATTTAGCATTCACTTATACTTATTCAGAATAATCGACTCCACGCTTTCTATTTCCCCTCGCTTACCGTTTATCGATAACATTCGAATGTATCGTCTTTCTATTATTATATGGTAATACTATCAATATATACTATTTCTCAATTGTAGCACTACATGACAATTATTAAACAAGTGAAATATTTCCTTATTATAGCCAATTATCAACAGTAATTTAACCAGAAATTGAACTCACATTTTCTCTGCTCCTCTCACACCTGAAGTACAAGAATGAAAAGACTGCAACAGACTTCCGGTGTTGGATCAAATGTGTAACCACATTTCCCAACGGAATAAATATGTCAATATATCCCACATTCTTTTTTAAAAGTTTGTTTTCTTTCGAAAGCAGTATAAGTATTATGTAATATTTTTCAGTACCAATATTATACGATTTTTCTAACATTATTTTATTTTTGTCCCTGTCGTTTTCATGTTCTTCTAACTTAATAATTTCATCAGGCGTAGGCATGCGACCACCTTGCAACGGACTAATACAAATAAATTAAGCTTTTTTACCCGTGTGCCGTGATGTTGATTCATCGACTAAACTAAACTAAACTAAATTATGCTTTAGTTTAATCACTGAAGCCATACCTAGGTGACACGATTTTTGCTTGACGATTGCCTGACATATTTCGCTGCATCTAGTCAGATACCTACTGCAGAGCTGTATATCATACGAAGTGAATACATGAATTATACTTTGAAATACTTAACATACATAGACACTTTTCATCATCCAGTGCCTTGCCGGCTGATGTGGGCGATCTTGCCTCTCCACAAATTATGATCTACAACAGGGGTGGCCTACACGAGGCCCGCGGGCCGCATGCGGCCCGCCGGAGTCATGTTGTGGCCCGCGGAGTGGGAAGTGACGATGTGGTCGAAGCTGTAGCACGCTTGCTTGTTTACTTTTTTTTTTTTTTTTTAAATTAGGTGCGTGGCCCGGCAGGAAATATTATTTCTGAAATTTGGCCCGCCTGCTGAAAAGGTTGGCCACCTCTGATCTACAACGTCATGGATCAATTCGTGTTTTGACTCCATTTCGTACCATGACACAAGACTGTCAAGAACCTTCTCACGTTGTCTTCCTCTGTCTCTCTTTTCGCAAATCTTTCCGATTGTCATAATATGTTCCAGTTTTTGTCTTCTCATAACGTCGATAAAAAAAAAAAAAAAAAAAAAACGATGACTGCCTCTTTCTTATGTTTGTGATAAGTTGTCTTTGCGACCCAGCTTCCTTTAAAACGTCCCGATTGCTCTTTTGGGGTGTCCAATTCAGCATTGTCCAATCTTCAGCATTATTCTATAAAACCACATCTCCAAGACTCCCGTGGATGTTTTCGCCTATTTACTAATTGTCCATGATTCGCAGCCGTATGTTAAAATTGGTTCTATGTATACTGGTCGAATTAAATTTAGGGAAACCATAAGGCATCGTAAAATTGAGTTCTTGTTGAATAGATCTATGTGTTCTCTTATTTCATCCAATGAAGTTGTAGTACTCAATGCTTAAAAGACAAAAGTACATAGGCACATTTCAGATGAATTTTTACAACCTAAATTTCGTGTCTTTGTATTGCCATGTATTGCTTTGGTGGGAGTTTCACCTGTTTGTCTATGGTATTCTTTACAATTTTCCTCAGAAACGGAACCTATATTTCTGTGTAGATCTGTGTATTGTCACTAATAGATATTATATTTCACTGAGTCAGCTGATGGCAAGTTAACAACATCACACATTGTCGCATAGACAATACCACACAAGGAGAGAATCATTCTAATTTCTCTAAACGGTTTAGGTTTTCATGTGTTTCTTGTAGGACCTGGTCATTGGTTTTTATGTGTGTACACTGTAGTCTTTGTAACCGCCTTCTTCTCATGTCTACAAAAAGATGCTGGTGGTATCACCTAGCAGAATCGTACCAGGAATGTCTTTATGTGTTATTCACTTTGAATCGCTCGTCAAAGTACGCAAAGAACATAGTACACTGTTGAAGTGAGTGGGTTACAGAGAGTACTCCAATGTGTATGATACGTGCTAGCTGTTGTATTTCCTTGTTTATTAATGTATATACTGGAAGGCAGTTTAGCACACTATTCCAAAGGGCCTTGGTAGGTGTTATATAGTGATCGGCGGTCTTCTTGTATACACTTTTATTTGCATACAATATACGAGGGTAAGTTAATAAGTAAGTCACAAATGGCTGAAAAATAACTGAAGATGATAACAATTTGAAACCTGTTTATTTGTACAGATACACTGTCCCTTTATTTCTCAACATAATTTCCGCCAACATTGATGCACTTATCCCATCGTTTTATCAGTCTACCAAACTGGCTGCATTTAAATGCGTGCTCTGTTTTCTAAACCACGTTTTCACTTCACATTCAACTTCGGCGTCGTTCGCGAAATGTCTTCGCCAAGGTGTTTCCTGTTTATGCTGACAAATGTTTGTCCCATAAAACGATGCATAGCTGGATAGAAAACGTTAAGCGGGTGAGTCAATAGGTAAGTCACACAGTTATGTGGGATGGTAGGTCAATGAAAACAAAGCACGCAGTTCTATGCAGCCGGTTTGGGAGGACTGATAAAACGATGGGATAAGTACATCAATGAGGGTGGAAATTATGTTGAGAAATAAAGAGACAACGTATGTACAAAAATAAACTGGTTTCAAGTTGTTATCATGTGTAGTTATTTTTCTGCAGCTATTTGTGACTTACTTATTAACTTACCCTCGTGTTTAAAAAAGAAAAGTACACCATTAACAACAACAAAATTAACTAACACGTGAATGATAAACAGAGCCATGCAGACATATGTAATAAAGAAACCAGAACACAGCATAACAATTAACATAATGCAAAGTTCGTATACATCTACACACATACATCTACATCTACATACATCTAAAGTTCGTATAATCAAAGCGATACAACGTATAGAAGGTCGATTAACTCTAAGGGGTTAAGCAAGGACGGGTGGATAGGTCCAATGTATGAGATTGAGGTCTTATATCAGTGGAGTATGGGTGGTTTGGTTTATGGGTGATGTTCCAGGTGGTGTAGGACTGGTCCACTTGTGATTGTATTGGAGTACCATTCGACGTAGTTTATTGAACGATAATGAGATGAGTTCGTCGGTGGTCAGATGCTGTTTCATAACCCCTGCGAAATGCGCATCGGTTAAGTCCTCAAAATCTGAGAACAGGCAGGAGTGACCCAACTGATTGGCTTGTTCCTCCTCACAACTAACGCAGTATTCTTTCCGCTCAGTATTGAAAACAGTCCATATTGTTTGTGTAAGTTTGCTATGAAGACAAATCTGTAAGTACACAAACGGTATCTCTGCATTAGAAGTTACAAGACAAGATCCTACAGAATATATAAAAGACAATAAATCTATAATAATTACAGATGGGTTTGTGCTCAGATCCACAACGAACTCCTGGGGTGCCGTAGAGAATTAGCGACACTGTTGAGGTTGGCTCCGTTATTGTGGTCTCAGCCGAGTGTGGCCCGTGTTGTGGTGAGCTTGGATGAAAGAAGTTTGGTGATAGGGTGCTCGCAGGTGATGGTGATGGCCATGTGCGCTGATCGAGCCGTCGTTTGTTAAAACTGACGACCCGTTTTTCCAAAATGTAGGCAATCCCTATAAATTCATCTGGGCTAAGTAGAACATCGATAGCCTTCCACAAACGCCCGTTGCTGGTGGGTCTCTCAGACTCGTCTAGTAAACAGGTGTGGGCCAGCTGATTAAGTCGGTGTTCCGCACACCCTTTACAACGAATTGACTCCCTGTCCAGAGCAGTCAACAGCCGCCGGGTAAGCTCTTGTCTGCTTCGCATTGTCTATGGTAAAACATATATACATATAGATGTGTATATAAATATATACGATAAGACAGAAAGATATCGAGAGAGAGAGAGAGAGAGAGAGAGAGAGAGAGAGAGAGAGAGAGAGAGAGAGAGAGAGAGAGAGAGAGAGAGAGACGTGAATCATAATACTATTCTCTTTACAACGGAGAACGAGGACATTAAATCAGCGATAGTGGAAAGATCCAACCAGACCCCTAAAGACTTTCACCAATACCAATACACTGCGCTACATTGACATGGTAGATCGTTGACCCGACAATAAAATTGAAAAAATTAAATTTCTCTTTTTTGTTTCCAATTTGAGTGTTTCATGTAGATATTTAATTGTTCGAAATGGAGGAGCGGGAGTGTACATAGAATACCCAAATAATACTAGGGACACAGCCAGAGTACCGACAGGAAAGTACTGCCATAACTATGATGCTGAAATTGAGGCAATCAAGATAGCAACGGAGAAATTACTAAATACCAGCAATGGTACACAACCTGTGGTGTTACTGACAGATGCAAAATCAGTACTCGAGGCGCCCCTGTCTGGGAAATTGCCAGTACTAAGGACACTACTTTCTGAACTTAGCAGTCAGCATAAGGTCGTCATACAGTGGATACCATCCCACTGTGGAGTACCCGGAAACGACAGAGCTGATCAATTGGCTAAGGAAGGGGCCAAAGAAGAACAGCCTGATGTGCTCGTTACATACCACCAAAAGAAAAGAATGATCAAATCAGTCAGAAAGCCACCAAAACCTGCTCAAGATGACCACCACGTTATGGACAGACCGGAACAAGTAATTATTCTGCGCCTCAGAACAGGACACAATAGATTGCGCAACCACATGTTTACAAAATTCAAGATTGGTGAAACAGCCATGTGCACATGTGGATTGGCGTCGCAGACAGCAGAGCACATACTCCAAGACTGACCAAAATATAACATATCTAGGCAAACCTTCTGGCCTAGAGAGACGACAGTGGAAGATAAACTCTATGGACCGCTGTGTGAACTAAAAAAGACAGTTAGTTAGTTAGTTAGTTAGTTAGTTAGTCGACAGATCATCCTCATTGCACATCGAACCATTCAGTCCATAAGTGCTCGGATCCCCTCCTCAGCAAATCCCGCAGCGTGTAGCGGCTAACGACGCCAGTTCTGTGTTGGTTTATCAATCTTCTTTGGCTTCCTGCGTAGTGTTCTTGTTTGGCCACCTCTCTTTTAATTTGCTGTTCTCGCAGTCTGGCCACGGTTGTAGATTCACAGTCATCACTTGGTTCACGCAAAAGTCTTACTTCTCGTAGAGCATTCAGAATGTCAGCCTGGTTCATGGCGTGTCCGTCCTCCACACTAGCCTCACCTGCGAGCTTGTCAGCCCGCTCATTTCCTTGTACTCCCGCATGCCCTGGCACGAAGATGAAACTAATCTTTGCCAGCCGAGACCGCTTCAGAGGCAGCAACCATTCTCTTCGGATCAACCCCTCCTATATCCTCTTGATCATGTTCATTGAGTCGCTAAGGAAACATGCTCTAGTGAATGTCTGTGTCTCGAGCAATATTATTGCTTTACTTACTGCCATGACTTCCATAGTCAGGCTACTTGTGGTTTCAGTGAAAGCACCAGAGTCCTCCTTCACAATTCTCCCTCCGGCCCGAGCTGTAAAGGCCCATGAGCTTCTCACATGTCGGACGACCGACCCATCTGTGTAGATGACCGCATCACCGTCTAGCGAATTCTCGAAAATCAACGCTTGTACTTCAGCCTCCACAGCAGCCGGATTTTCTTGTCTGCATTTTCTATCTAGTTGGATCCAAACTGAAAAGGATGTGCAGAAATCTGTTGGCACTTGCACCCACTCCTCGCCAGGTTCTAAGTCCTCAAGTGAACACACCTGTTGAAGAATGTCTTCGGCTTGAACCATCCACGACCGTCCTCTTTTTAACCTGCTGCCCTTCACCTTCATAATTTCACTATGCAGTGGATGTTGTGTGTTTGCGTTAACTCTGAGGTAGGCGCGTATCCTGCAAACTTGTATTCTGTCTTCAATGGTTGGAAAATCTAGAAGGTAGCGCATCGCCCTGCATGCTGTATCTCTTGTACATCCAAGAATAATGCGCATAGCTTCATTCTGTATTCTTTCCATCCTTTCTATCTGCTTACGGCTGAGAGTCAGGATTGCCATTGCATACTCCAAAACAGACATGACCAGCCCCTCGTACAGAAGACATAGATGGCGCTGCTCACAGTTTGCTGCCGCCATCACCCGCATCGCAGCCAAACCCCGCTTGGCCTTTGTTATCCCCTGGTCTTGTGCTCATTATAAGCATGGCTTCGATCAAACCGTATCCCCGGGTAATTCATTGCCTGCGTTCTTTCCACCGTCTCTGAACACAGCATTACAGTTGGTGTTGGAGTGTTGACAATATGATTATTCAAAGACAGTTAAATTCATACAAGAGACAACATTGCAGTTATAGACATATTTCAAGTGAACGAAAGAAGAAGAAGAAGATATTTAATTTTTCAACTTTATTGTTGAAATTTAATTTTTAATTGTTGAATCTAATGTCGCTAATCAACTGCCAAAAACTCATTGCTCTAATCAGATCCTTCTTCCGCCGGGTCTATGCACGATGGTTTATTATAAACCAACCGACTCGCACGCATTCCTTCTCTATACCTCCTCCAGTAGCGTGCAAACAAAAGGGGAGGGGGGGGGGGAGTGCGCAGCGGTGCGACGGCACCGAGCATCCAGCAGGGTGGGCATCCAATTAGGCGGTTGGTGTTGGCCTAGTCACATCTCTTGCGCTTGTATTGACGGACTAATTTCGTATCATACGAATCGTATGACGTAGTTTAAGTACTAATAATCTATATATATATAAAATGCAATGTATGTCTATCTGTATGTTATTGATGCGTTCGCGAACGGTCCATCCGATTGAGATGAAAGTTTGGTTCCAAATGTTGCTGTATATAGCCGGGGCGCAGTGTTGGGGTGAGCGCCCAACATTGCTTAAATACCCTAATGGCTCGTGAATACATAACCTATGCAGCAAAAGTCCAACTCCTGGCCTTCACGTGGCGGAATTGTTTAAACTAACAGGAGAAGGGGTGACGGTGAGTTTCTGGCGCCGGAAAATAACCAGTATGCTCTAGATGTGTATGCACGTACATGCATGCGCAGACACGTATGTGCGCGCGCGTACACATCTACACTCGAGTGAGACCACAGTCTGCTCTAGCAAAGAAAGGTGCTGAAGACGGAGGCAACCAGCCAAGAGACGCACCACAGAAATCAGGATGCCACGCAATCACGCAAAATGGAATATGTCGACTACTGCTAAATGTTATGGTGCTCGCCCTGCTTTGGACTTGCAGACAGGTGCAGTGCCGGGCCTTATGTCTCAAAAGGGTCCAACCACATCTACTGGTGGTCCTTCTCAGATGTCCTGTGGAGCCAGGGGACATGAGAATAAGACGGCTGGCCATACTAAACGAAGACTTAAAATAATGCACTGGAATGTGGAGGGAGTCAGCAACAACAAAAAATAGAATTAGAAAACATCTTGGACCAAGAAAAAGTAAGCATATGTTATTTGCAAGAAACTCACCTCAACGAAAATATAGCCTTCAAAATCAGAGGCTACCAGTGTTACTGATCTGACCGAAAGGACAGGCGAAAAGATAGGATACTGACCCTTGTAAAAAATAACATCATTGCTTCCCAAATCGAAGTCTACATGGAAGGGGCTGAGTATCAGACACTTAAACTTAAGACAGGTAATACAGACCTATATCTGATCAATTACTACTGTCCAAGTGACCGCCCACAGGCACTGGACACACTACCTTTAAAAGAAAAAATGATTGTGTGTGGTGATTTCAACAGCCACTCGCAGAGCTGGGGCTATGATCACATGGACCAGAGAGAAGAGAGACTAGAAGACTGGCAGGATGAGAATAGATTCATCTTGATTAACAAGCCGTCCGACCCACATACTTTCTACTCGAGATCATGGCACACTACAACTACACCCGACCTGGCTTTTCATTCACCAGACCTGGAGTGGAACATTACACGAATTGTTGGAAAACAACTTGGTGCCAGTGACCATCGGCCAGTCTTTCTAACCGTAGAAAATGAGCTTGTAAGTGAAAGCAGCACCCTCTCGAGGTGGAACTACAAGAAAGCAGACTAGGCAATGTACAAGCATCGCACCAGCATACTGATTAGAAACCTGAACACTGAGAAAGACATAAATAAAGTAGTTGAAGAGTTTGGGAAATGCATGCTACAGGCAGCGCGAGAAACAGTACCAAGAGGAGCCCGTAAACAATATAAACCCTACTGGAGTAGTGAATGGAACACTTGCATAACGATGTGGAAGTGTGTAGAAAGCAAGCAGAGGCCACACCCAGCCAAGAGCACCACAATAAATTCCAGCACGCAAAAGCCAAATTTCAAAGGGCCAAGCTGCAGGCTAGACGGAAAAGCTGACAGGAGAAAGCGTGGTGTTCAGCATAAAAAACCACACTACAAGAGCTTGACAAGGTGCAAAATCAAGCACTTAGAGTCACCACAGGAGGGATGAGATCAACCTCTATAGTGGAAATGGAGAAGATGGGGAGGACACAAGCACTGAGTGAGCGCAGTGATACGAAAACGATAATACAAGCAGTAAAGTTCCTCAGCTTGCCAGGCCACCCTATGAAGAACAGATTTGAAAACCTAGCTATGCGGCGGTTAAAAAGAAGTAGTTTTATCCACCAGGCCAAACGACTCTGCAGAGAAACCACCGATCTGCCCACAGTTGGTATCCCCCTAACAACTATTCCAGAGCGAACTCCATGGAAAGATGAGCATAGACTATCATTACAAATCCAGACAAAAGTGAGAGGAATATTTGGCAAGGAAGAACAGAACAGTGTGCAGCGCAGAGCAGCCACTCTCAGCTTCCTTGATGAAGAATACCCACAGGACCTCTGGATCTGAGCCTACACAGATGGGTCGGCACAAAATGCTGTTTGAAATGGAGGAGCGGGAGTGTACATAGAATACCCAAATAATACTAGGGACACAGCCAGAGTACCGACAGGAAAGTACTGCCATAACTATGATGCTGAAATTGAGGTAATCAAGATAGCAACAGAGAAATTAACAAATAACAGCAATGGTACACAACCTGTGGTGCTACTGACAGATGCAAAATCAGTACTCGAGGCCCTCCTGTCTGGGAAATTACCAGTACTAAGGACACTACTTTCTGAACTAAGCAGTCAGCATAAGGTCACCATACAGTGGATACCATCCCACTGTGGAGTACCCGGAAACGATAGAGCTGATCAATTGGCTAAGGAAGGAGCCAAAGAAGAACAGCCTGATGTGTCCGTTACATACCACCAAAAGAAAAGAATGATCAAATCAGTCACCCCTCTGCCGTGCGTCCACCTTGACGAGGTAGAGGGGCTTGAGCGTTCCAATGACCCCAAGAGCTATGCCGACGGTAGCACAGCTACTGGTAGGGTCACCCATGTCGGACAGGTCAAGGGAGAGGGACCAGACAAAGTGACGCACAAACCTGCTGCCTTGTAGGTAGACTGGGGACAGTCAAAGGCTAGGGAAAGCATCCCGAAAAATGCTTGTCGAAATCGGATGTACTGAGCCACAGGCTTGACAAAGAAGTGCAACGTAACTTTATCATTTCATGACGCCACAGATGAAAATTAATCGTTATGGTGCTAATCCCGTGAAGTCCCATCAGGCGGTGATAGTGCCGGGCCCCCTGCCTCGAGGGGGTCCACCCATGACTACTGGTGGTCACCTTCCCCTGTGCTGTGGAGTCAAGGCACAGAGGAGTAGGTTAAGAGCTATTGACCAAACACCCCAAACACCCCGGACTCTCAACATACTACAATGGAATGCCGAAGGAGTTTATAACAAGAAAGCCTCCCTAACACAGCGTCTTCATAAAGATAGAATAGATGTGGCATGCATTCAAGAGACACACCTCAACGCCAATCGCACATTTTCAGTCGAGGGATATCAGGCCACACGTTTCGACCGCAAAGGACACAAAGGAGGAGTTGTAATACTTACACGAAATACAATACCTTGCAGCGAAGTATCTGTGATCTCTGACAACCAAACGGAAATTATAGGTGTTGATATAATGATAAAGGACATGAAAATAAGAATTTACAATCTGTATAGTCCGGCAGATAAGGATCTTACACTCTCAAACATGGAAATAACTGACACAAATTGCATTGTTGTCGGAGACTTTAATAGCCGCTCAGAAAGATGGGGATACCCAGATACTGACAAAAGAGGAGATGAAGTGGAGGACTGGGAAATAGACTCAAATCTCCATCTACTCAACAAAGCGGATGACACACCGAGCTTCTACTCCAGAAGATGGATTACCACTTCTACTCCAGACTTAGCTTTCTGCACAGGAGACATCCTCCACAAAATTGATCGCCATGTGCTTGACCAATTAGCAGGTAGTGACCACAGACCAATCAAGCTTGTAATAAATATGGAGTATGTTCCACAGGAGCAAAAGCCTTTGCCTCGCTGGAATTACAAACGAGCAGATTGGGACAGATTTTCCATACTAACAGACAAATATTGTGAAAACATAAATACACGATATGGCAACATGAAGCAAATGGTGGAAAGTCTAAACAGAGCAATAATACAGGCGGCCACTGAGTCTATTCCAAGAGGAGCGAGGAAAAATTACAAACCATACTGGACTGAGGAACTACAAATTTTGGAGGACAAAGTTGAAGATGCTAGGAAGACCGCAGAGAGAGAACAAACAACTGAAGCGAACATCTCTCTCAAAACCATCTCAGCAAAATATAAAAGAACAGTAAATCAAACAACAAGAGATTGTTGGAGGAAAAAAACAGAAAACCTGAATTTTGACAGGGATGGAAACAAACTATGGAAACTAGTGAAAGCCATGAACAATGAAGGACCTAGAAACAAACAAATAACAATTAAACAAGGAAATGCCTTGCTTACAGGAAAAAAGGCTGCAAATGCACTAATGGAACACTATGCCAGTGCAAACCACATTGATATTACAGCCGAACAGAAGAAAGCAATCAAAGATAAACAGATACATCATAGATATACAGAGACAGCAGCAGAATATATGATGGCAAGTCTAACAATGGAAGAAATGGAACAGGCAATGAATACCCTAAAAAAGAAGACATCACCAGGAAAGGATGGAATCACAAATGAAATGCTAATAGGACTAGGCACTAAGGCAAAAAAGAAACTACTAGCAGTCCTATATTACAGCTGGAAGAGGGGAATAGTCCCACAGGCATGGAAGGAAGCTATACTAATACCAGTCCCAAAGAAAGGAAAAGACCTGGAAGAACCAAATGGCTATCGACCTATCAGTCTTCTTAGCTGTGTAGGAAAATTAATGGAACGCATTATCAATGGCAGGCTAACATGGCATCTGGAAGAAAACAAACTCTTAACACCACACCAAGCAGGATTCAGAAAGTACAGATCCACTGAAGATCAAATAACCTATATAGCTCAGGAAATAGAGGATGCCTTCCAAGAGAAAAAGCACACACTAGCGGTCTGGATAGATTTAGAAAAAGCATTTGATAAAGTATGGAAGGAAGGACTGAAAGTAAAACTGCAAAAAATGCATGTTTGTGGGAAAATGTACAAATGGATCAGCCACTACCTTGAGAACAGAACTGCCAGGACAAAAGTACAAGGACAAACCAGCAAAATGATGCTGTTGGAGCAAGGTGTCCCCCAAGGAGGAGTTCTTTCACCAACATTATTCCTAGCATATATAAACGACATCACGGAAAATTTACCAGCCAGAGTACACACATCATCCTTTGCAGATGACCTAGCCATATGGACATCTGAAGAATATATTAGTACAGCTAACAGCAGAATACAGCAAGCCCTATTAGCGCTAGAGGACTGGTCAAAATCATGGCTAGTGAAGATAAGTGAGGAGAAAACAACATGCACAGTATTCTCCCTCTCAACTAAAACTCAGCAACCTAAGCTGGTATTGAATGGAAAAATATTGCGCCATGAAGAAAATCCAAACTATCTAGGAGTCACCTTTGATCGTCGCCTGACATGGAAGACACAGGTTGAGAAAAATCGAACAAGAGCAAGGCAAAGAATGGCAATCATGAAAAAGCTTGCTGGCACAACGTGGGGAGCAGATGAGAAAGTTCTCAAGAAGTTATATACTGGACGGGTGAGGCCAGTACTGGAATATGGCATTGCAGCTTGGGCAACAGCAGCTAAGTCAAACTTTAACAAAATAAGCAGAGTCCAAAATCAAGGAATGCGAATCATAACTGGAAGCCTGAAGACAACGCCTATTAATGAACTAGAAAAGATCACTTGTTTACAACCAATGCAGGATAGAAGAGATAGCAGAGCCCAGCAACAAGCTGAAAAATTTAGAAGATTGACAGACCACCCTATGTATAAAAGGTTTAGTGGTTTTGGAAAGGGAAGACTGAAGCGTAGCAACTTTGTAGAAACTGCAAAACGAAAGATTAGGGCAGATCCCATACTTAACATATCAACAGTCAAACCCATTTACAATGCAGACAAGTTCCCAGCTTGGAGACAGCAGCTACTGCCTGAGATGATAGAAAACATTCCTGGTATTGAGAAAAAGAACACTCAGCATGAAACCGAAAGAAGAGAAATAACCCTAAACTACATAAAAGAACATTACCCAAGCAGGAATTGGACCCATGCATATACAGATGGATCAGCCAAAAATTCAGTTGAGAATGGAGGAGGAGGAATTCTCCTAAATTTAAAAAATGGAGTGAAAAAAACACATTCAGTGGCAACTGGAAAGTTTTCAAGTAACTTCAAAGCGGAGGTAGAGGCTCTGAAAACTGCAGCAGAAATGCTCTTGATGGAGGAAAATAAAGAGACGCAAATAGCTATCTTTACAGATGCAAAGTCAGCTGTCTCAATACTGAAGAGCAATTACAGCACAGAAATAGCTGACCTAAGAGCAGCACTCCATGGTCTATGCCAGAAATCCAAAAAAGTTGTAATACAGTGGATACTATCACATTGCAGTATACCTGGAAATGAAGAGGCTGACAGACTGGCAAAAGAGGACGGACGACTACCACAGCCTGACATAGACATAACCTATAACGAGGCAAAGAGGTTGATAAAAAGCACTTATAGAACCAAATGGGAATCAGAGCATCCAGGTCACCAGAAGGATGATGCATATTACAAACTCGACCGAAGAGAACAAGTAGCAATCTTCAGACTCCGCACAGGACATAACAGGCTGAAATACCACTTGTTCAATAAACTAAAGATAGGAGATACCGATGAATGCAATTGTGGAACTGGTAAAATGACAGCTAAACATTTGCTGCAGGAGTGCCCAATATATGCAGAACAGAGAAAGATATTTTGGCCCACACCTACTTCATTTGAGGACAAGCTCTATGGAGATATCAACAAGCTCAAGTTGACTGCAGCTTACTTTAACTACATTCAGGTTGACATTTAAAGGTGCATGAAGAAGTATTTAGACTGCCGCACTTCATACCACAGGTATGTCGGTTACAAAAGCGCCCCAGAGACATGAAATGGAATATTGCTTGGATAGCAAATCCATTACGTGGAAAGTCCGAACCAAAAGCTCACTGTGTGGGCTTCATAAAAGGTGGAAAAAGTGTCCCAGTGGCACGAAATGGAATATTGCTTGGATAGCAAATCCATTATGTGGAAAGTCCGAATCGAAAGCACACTGTGTGGGCTTCATAAAAGGTGGAAAAAGTGTCCTAGTGGCACGAAATGGAATATTGCTTGGATAGCAAATCCATTATGTGGAAAGTCAGAATCGAAAGCTCACTGTGTGGATGTCATCTGCAGACTGCATACTTCTGGTTTCCGGAAGAACAGCCTATGGTGAATGGAAGGCCCAATATACGGAAGTGAGGCTAAGCAGCCATGTGCAGGACGTGACGATTCCTTGGGTGAGCCCAGTACCAGAGCGCTGTGTGTTGGCTCTGCAAGTATGGAAGCCTCCTTGGATGGCCCATGGTCTGCCCCTGCCTTCCCTTGAGGGCTGACCAGGATGTCTTTGGCTGTTCTATATGGGCCAGCTGGGATGGGGGATAACACCACAACAGTGAGAGCCAAACGTCCTAAGAAACCCCCGGGAAGGTTAACCCGGTCAACAAATGCCCGCAGAAGTCGGATGTGTCGGCCTAACGGCGCAAGAACGCAGCTCTGTTGTGGACAGGCACAACGCAATCACGTCCGAAAAAAACTCCGGATGAACGAAGAAGAAGAAGAAGAAATCAGTCAGAAAGCCACAAAAACCTGCTCAAGATGATTACCACGGTATGGACAGATCAGAACAAGTCATTATTCTGCGAGTCAGAACAGGACACAATAGATTACGCAACCACATGTATACAAAATTCAAGATTGGTGAAACAGCCATGTGCATATGTGGATTGGCCTCGCAGACAGCAGAGCACATACTCCAAGACTGCACAAAATATAACATATCTAGGCAAACCTTCTGGCCTAGAGAGACGACAGTGGAAGATAAACTCTATGGACCACTCTGAGAACTGAAAAAGACAGTTAAATTCATACAAGAGACAACATTGCAGATATAGACATATTTCAAGCGAACGAAAGAAGAAGAAGAAGATGCAATTTTCTACATGTTTTCTTCTCATTCCCGTGCAGCCAACTGTCATAGTTTTGTCAGTGTACAAACAGTTATTTACTTAATAAAATTTAATATTTTAATTTACATTATAATTTATACGTAGCGAGGGAACTAAACTTAAGAAAAGTTGTATCAAGGGATATAACTTTTAATAGCATTACTATATATTTTATATATAATTGTTGCATTGTTATCAAAGCTTTATAAACTGTTTGTCTACAGTTATTTACAGGCATATGCGTTATAATATATAATGATAAAATCTTTAAGGCACTTTTAAAGTTTTTATAAAAATAATGCATCTATTTTAAATACGTGAAAATTTTCTAACTCATCTTTTTATTTCTCTTCGACATCTATACAGTCATCCCAGCATTTATTGGGTTTCCGTGATATCTTGGTAAGTTTACGTTCAGTAGTTTCAGATTGCTCTATTTAGTTATTGGGACCATTTACGATCATTACCAGAGAGTGGTGATGAGGGCATTGGTGCGGTGAGTCAAATAGGTGAGAGTGTGGCAAGGCAAACAAAAATTGAAAGATTTTCTTTCTCTTTGTTACCCCCCTTCACATGTAAATATGTCCAATGAATAAAATACGCACATGTCACATACACGCCCACATGCAACGCTCTGTCTATACACGCACACAAATACTGAACACACAAGACGCATGTAAAAACACTAACAACACAAATGTATTTGTACTACTATTACCATGCTTTCTTACTGAGATTAAGTATGCAACTCTGTGTTTTTATTTTATTATTATGGATCGATTGCTATTATGTTTTAATCATATGATCACTGTTTATCATTATCATAATCACCCATCTCACCGCTTGTTACTATTGATGTGGATGCTGCTGCCACCCTCATTGGTTGGTTCTAACAATTTTTACTGTTAATATCATCATTACCAATGTGGTGGTGATGTACTGGCGGTTTTGGAGCCAATTGGTGAGTATGGTGACAGGGGAAACAAACATAGGGAAACAAAACTTTGGGTACCCCCCCCCCCCTTCCCACTCCCCTTTTTTCATATGTAAATATGTCAATGACTAGACTGTTGAAGTATTACACATATGTCACCTACACGCCCACATGCAACGCTCTGTAAATACACGTACACAAATACTGAACACACAGAACGCATGTAACAACACTAACATTATAAATGCAATCACTACCTTTTATGCATTGTAAGCTATTATACTGCCACATCCCCCTTTCCCACCATTTTGATACTGCTGTTATCGATTCTGCTGCCGCCCTCAATGGTTGGTTCTATCAAGTTATACTGCCATGTTCATCATTACCGAGTGGTGGTGATGGTATTGGTGGAGTTGGAGCTGACAGGTGAGGGATGTGGCAGGGGGAAAAATAGCGGTGTTCTATCATCTTGCTGTTGTTTCTTCTTCTTCTTCGTTCATCGGGAGTTTTTTTCCCCGGATGTGATTGCGTTGTGCCTGTTTACAGCAGAGCTGCGTTCTTGCGCCGTTAGGCCGACACATCCGACTTCTGCGGGCATTTGTTGACCGGGTTAACCTTCCCGGGGGTTTCTTAGGACGTTTGACTCTCACTGTTATGGTGTTATCCCCCATCCCAGCTGGTCCATTTAGAACAGCAAAAGATCCTGGTCAGCCCTCAAGGGAAGGCATGGGCAGACCATGGGCATTCCCCGCCATCCAAGGAGGCTTCCATACTTGCAGAGCCGATACATAGCGCTCTGGTACTGGGCTCACCCAAGGAATCGTCACGTCCTGCACATGGCTGCTTAGCCTTACTTTCGTATATTGGGCCTTCCGTTCACCATAGGCTGTTCTTCCGGAAACCAGAAGTATGCAGTCTGCAGATGACATCCACACAGTGAGCTTTCGATTCGGACTTTCCACGTAATGGATTTGCTATCCAAGCAATATTCCATTTCATGCCACTAGAACACGTTTCCACCTTTTATGAAGCCCACACAATGGCCTTTTAATTCGGACTTTCCACGTAATGGATTTGCTATCCAAGCAATATTCCATTTCGTGCCACTAGGACACTTCCCCACCTTTTATGAAGCCCACACAGCGAGCTTTCGATTTGGACTTTCCACATAATGGATTTGCTATCCAAGCAATATTCCATTTCATGCCTCTGGGTCTTCACGCACCTTTAAATGTCAACCTGTATGTAGTTAAAGTAAGCTGCGGTCAACTTTAGCTTGTTGATATCTCCATATAGCTTGTCCTCAAATGAAGCAGGTGTGGGCCAACATATCTTTCTCTGTTCTGCATACGTTGGGCAATCCTGCAGCAAATGTTTTGCTGTCATTTTTCCAGTTCTACAATTACATTCATCGGTATCTCCTATCTTTAGTTTATTGAACACGTGGTAATTCAGCCTGTTATGTCCTGTGCGGAGTCTGAAGATTGCTACTTGTTCTCTTCGGTTGAGTTTGTAATATGCATCAACCTTCTGATGGCCTGGATGCTCCGATTCCCATTTGGTTCTATAAGTGATTTTTATAATCCTCTTTGCCTCATTATAGGTTATGTCTATGTCAGGCTGAGGTAGTCGTCTGCCCTCTTTTGCCAGTCTGTCAGCCTCTTCGTTTCCAGGTATACTGCAATGTGATGGGATCCACTGTATTACAACTTTTTTGGATTTCTGGCATAGACCATGGAGTGCTGCTCTTAGGTCAGTTAGTTCTGTGCTGTTATTGCTCTTCAGTATTGAGACAGCTGACTTTGCATCTGTGAAAATAGCTATTTGCTTCTCTTTATTTTTCTCCATCAAGAGCATTTCTGCTGCAGTTTTCAGAGCCTCTACGAGCCTCTACGAGTTACTTGAAAACTTTCCAGTTGCCACTCCATTTTTTAAATTTAGAAGAATTCCCCCTCCTCCAATCTCTATTGAATTTGTGGCTGATACATCTGTATATGCATGGGTCCAATTGCTGCTTGGGTAATGTTCTTTTATGTAGTTTAGGGTTATTTCTCTTCTTTCGGTTTCATGCTGAGTGTTCTTTTTCTCAATACCAGGAATGTTTTCTATCATCTCAGGCAGTTGCTGCTGTCTCCAAGCTGGGAACTTGTGTGCATTGTTTATGGGCTTGACTGTTGATATGTTAAGTATAGGATCTGCCCTAATCCTTCGTTTTGCAGTTTCTACAAAGTTGCTACGCTTCAGTCTTCCCTTTCCAAAACCATTAAATCTGTTGTACATAGGGTGGTCTGTCCTTCTAAATTTTTCTGCTTGTTGCTGGGCTCTGCTATCTCTTCTATCCTGCATTGGTTGTAAACAAGTGATCTTTTCAAGTTCATTAATAGGCGTTGTCTTCAGGCTTCCAGTTATGATTCGCATTCCTTGGTTTTGGACTCTACTTATTTTGTTAAAGTTTGACTTAGCTGCTGTTGCCCAAGCTGCAATGCCATATTCCAGTACTGGCCTCACCCGTCCAGTATATAACTTCTTGAGAACTTTCTCATCTGCTCCCCACGTTGTACCAGCAAGCTTTTTCATGATTGCCATTCTCTGCCTTGCTCTTGTTCGATTTTTCTCAACCTGTGTCTTCCATGTCAGGCGACGATCAAAGGTGACTCCTAGATAGTTTGGATTTTCTTCATGGCGCAATATTTTTCCATTCAATACCAGCTTAGATTGCTGAGTTTTATTTGAGAGGGAGAACACTGTGCATGTTATTTTCTCCTCACTTATCTTCACTAGCCATGATTTTGACCAGTCCTCTAGCGCTAATAAGGGTTGTTGTATTCTGCTGTTAGCTGTACTAATATATTTTTCAGATGTCCATATGGCTAGGTCATCTGCAAAGGAGGATGTGTGTACTCTGGCTGGAAAATTTTCTGTGATGTCATTTATATATGCTAGGAATAATGTTGGTGAAAGAACTCCTCCTTGGGGGACATCTTGCTCCAGCAGCATCATTTTGCTTGTTTGTCCTTGTACTTTTGTCCTGGCAGTTCTGTTCTCAAGGTAGTGGCTGATCCATTTATACATTTTTCCACAAACATGCATGGTTTGCAGTTTTACTTTCAGTCCTTCCTTCCATACTTTATCAAATGCTTTTTCTAAATCTATCCAGACTGCTAGTGTGTGCTTTTTCTCTTGGAAGGCATCCTCTATTTCCTGAGCTATATAGGTTATTTGATCTTCAGTGGATCTGTACTTTCTGAATCCTGCTTGGTGTGGTGTTAAGAGTTTGTTTTCTTCCAGATGCCATGTTAGCCTGCCATTGATAATGCGTTCCATTAATTTTCCTACACAGCTAAGTAGACTGATAGGTCGGTAGCCATTTGGTTCTTTTAGGTCTTTTCCTTTCTTTGGGACTGGTATTAGTATAGCTTCCTTACATGCCTGTGGGACTATTCCTCTCTTCGAGCTGTTATTTAGGACTGCTAGTAGTTTCTTTTTTGCCTTAGTGCCTAGTCCTATTAGCATTTCATTTGTGATTCCATCCTTTCCTGGTGATTTCTTCTTTTTTAGGGTATTCATTGCCTGTTCCATTTCTTCCAT
The DNA here is from genome assembly GCA_963921405.1 of Cepaea hortensis. Classification (NCBI taxonomy): domain Eukaryota; kingdom Metazoa; phylum Mollusca; class Gastropoda; order Stylommatophora; family Helicidae; genus Cepaea; species Cepaea hortensis. The sequence goes on from OY992879.1 coordinate 123,979,870, forward strand.
TGTTAGATTTGCCATCATATATTCTGCTGCTGTCTCTGTATTTCTATGATGTATCTGTTTGTCTTTGATTGTTTTCTTCTGTTCGGTTGTAATATCAATGTGGTTTGCATTTGCATAGTGTTCCATTAGTGCATTTGCAGCCTTTTTTCCTGTAAGCAAGGCATTTCATTATTTAATTGTTATTTGTTTGTTTCTAGGTCCTTCATTGTTCATGGCTTTCACTAGTTTCCATAGTTTGTTTCCATCCCTGTCAAAATTCAGGTTTTCTGTTTTTCCCTCCAACAATCTCTTGTTGTTTGATTTACTGTTCTTTTATATTTTGCTGAGATGGCTTTGAGAGAGATATTCGCTTCGATTGTTTGTTCTCTCTCTGCTGTCTTCCTGGCATCTTCAACTTTGTCCTCCAACCTTTGTAGTTCTTCAGTCCAGTATGGTTTGTAATTTTTCCTCGCTCCTCTAGGAATGGACTCAGTGGCTGCCTGTATTATCGCTCTGTTTAGACTTTCCACCATTTGCTTTATGTTGCCATATCGTGTATTTATGTTTTCACAATATTTGTCTGTTAGTATGGCAAATCTGTCCCAATCTGCTCGTTTGTAATTCCAGCGGGGCAAGGGCTTTTGCTCCTGGGGAACATACTCCATATTCATTACAAGCTTGATTGATCTGTGGTCACTACCTGCTAATTGGTCCAGCACATGGCGATCGGTGTGTCATCCTCTTTGTTGAGTAGATGGAGATTTGAGTCTATTTCCCAGTCCTCCACTTCATCTCCTCTTTTGTCAGTATCTGGGTATCCCCATCTTTCTGAATGGCTATTAAAGTCTCCGACAATAATGCAGTCTGTGTCAGTTATTTTCATGTTTGAGAGTGTAAGGTCCTTATCTGCTGGTATATACAGATTGTAAATTCTTATTTTCACGTCCTTTATCATATATCAACACCTATAATTTCCGTTTGGTTGTCAGAGATCACAGATACTTCGCTGCAAGGTATTGTATTTCGTGTAAGTATTAGAACTCCTCCTTTATGTCCTTCGCGGTCGAACCGTGTGGCCTGATATCCTCTGACTGAGAATTTGTGATTGGCGTTGAGGTGTGTCTCTTGAATGCATGCCACATCTATTCTATCTTTATGAAGACGCTGTGTTAGGGAGTCTTTCTTCTTGTAAACTCCTTCGGCATTCCACTGTAGTATGTTGAGTGTCCGGGGTATTTGGTCAATAGCTCTTAACCTACTCCTCTGTGCCTTGACTCCACAGCACAGGGGAAGGTGACCACCAGTAGTCATGGGTGGACACCCTCGAGGCAGGGGGCCCGGCACTATCGCCGCCTGATGGGTCTTCACGTGATTAGCACTATAACGATTAATTTTGATTTGTGACATCATTGCTGTTGTTTAAAATGTTTCCTTACAACATTTTCAATGAAGAAATGTTCCAATGTATAAAAAGTTTTGTAAATTTGCGCATATGTCACCTACACGTCCACACGCAACGCTCTGTAAAAACACGAACAATACACTTTGCAACGAGTTTAACACTCAATAAAAGATTTTAATAATAAAAAAAAAAATTAGCAATTAATTAATGCTGGAATATGTTCCATAAGTTGAGAAAAAGTTGCCGAATCTGCAGAATTTTTTTGTTTTGTTTTGTTTTGTTTTAAGGTCTGTTATACAGGCCAAAGAAAGATTTCTTAGAAATTTAAATATTGAGCACAACCCACTACTGGCAACGCCGATCGCATTCTGATATGAACCTAAGGCCTATCCACGTCAATATGGAAGCACTATACTCGAGTTTCGCCCTCATTTGAGCTCGTCAGTAGTGCATATACCTGACCGGATCCGGAAAGAGTCCCGGATCACGCGTGTGAAGCGGGTGTGTAACCACGCGGCACACACTGGACACACCAAATTATCACAACAGAACATCACAACGCTACCCATCGTAGGCTATGCTCAAGATTGCGCAATCGCCGCGACCGACGGGACCCGATGGGACCCGAACGATCAGGACTTCTCACTGGCAAGGAACACCAGGCCTCCTCTTAGAAAGTAAAAAAATGTTCTCATAATTGGTTTGTATGTTGTCCTCTGTCTGGCAACACCAGCAGAGCGACCCAAACACCGACATTATATGAGAAGACAGGCCTAACATTTCTATGGCCTGAAGGATCATTTGTGGCTTCGGCTCACAAAAGGCCCTAGAAGGCCCAAAAAAATTTTAAAAATACATAAAATAAAATTTTACTAAAGATTTCCGTCGAGAGGAGCAATATAATGAGTCTAAAGACTATTTTTCAGACCATTGTCGTGGATACCTTTTATTGTGTCGTCCCTGGAGTGAGGGGAATCAACACCCACATTATATTTAACCCCATATCATTATTCTGGAGAATCCACCAGATTCCGCCCACAACACTCCTTCAGTCAATGGACACCTCTTTCTTTCTCTCACTCACCGCTGGATCATGCCCCCTCTCATTCTTCCCCAAAACAACATACTGAACAACCCTATGTTAAAATCCAAAAACCCCATCTGCTGTGTGTCCACCGTGACGAGATAGAGGGGCTTGTGCGTCCTAATGACCCCAAGAGCTATGCCGACGGTAGCACAGCTACTGGTAGGGCCACCCATCTCGGACAGGTCAAGGGAGAGGGACCACACGAAGAGACACACAAACCTGCTGCCTTGTAGGTAGACTGGGGACAGTCAAAGGCTAGGGAAAGCACCCCGAATACATGCTTGTCGAAATCGGATGTACTGAGCCACAGGCTTGACAAAGCAGTGCAATGTAAAACCTGCTGCCTTGTAGGTAGACTGGGGACAGTCAAAGGCTAGGGAAAGCATCCCGAATAAATGCTTGTCGAAATCGGATGTACTAAGCCACAGGCTTGACAAAGCAGTGCAACGTAACTTAATTCATGATGTCACAAATCAAAATTAATCGTTATGGTACTAATCCCGTGAAGTCCCATCAGGCGGCTATAGTGCCAGGCCCCCTGCCTCGAGGGGGTCCACCCATGACTACTGGTGGTCACCTTCCCCTGTGCTGTGGAGTCAAGGCACAGAGGAGTAGGTTAAGAGCTATTGACCAAATACCCCGGAAACTCAACATACTACAGTGGAATGCCGAAGGAGTTTACAAGAAGAAAGACCCCCTAACACAGAGTCTTCATAAAGATAGAATAGATTTGGCATGAATTCAAGAGACACACCTCAACGCCAATCACAAATTCTCAGTCAGAGGAAATCAGGCCACACGTTTCGACCGCAAAGGACACAAAGGAGGAGTTCTAATGCTTACACGAAATACAATACCTTGCAGCGAAGTATCTGTGATCTCTGACAACCAAACTGAAATTATAGGTGTTGATATAATGATTAAGGACGTGAAAATAAGAATCTACAATCTGTATATCCCAGCAGATAAGGACCTTACACTCTCAAACATGAAAAAACTGACACAAACTGCATTATTGTCGGAGACTTTAATAGCCGTTCAGAAAGATGGGGATACCCAGATACTGACAAAATAGGAGACGAATTGGAGGACTGGGAAATAGACTCAAATCTGCATCTACTCAACAAAGCGGATGACACACCGAGCTTCTACTCCAGAAGATGGTTTACCACTTCTACTCCAGACTTAGCTTTCTGCACAGGAGACATCCTCCACAAAATCGATCGCCATGTGCTGGACCAATTAGCAGGTAGTGACCACAGATCAATCAAGCTTGTAATGAATATGGAGTATGTTCCCCAGGAGCAAAAGCCCTTGCCCCGCTGGAATTACAAACGAGCAGATTGGGACAGATTTGCCATACTAACAGACAAATATTGTGAAAACATAAATACACGATATGGCAACATAAAGCAAATGGTGGAAAGTCTAAACAGAGCGATAATACAGACAGCCACTGAGTCCATTCCTAGAGGAGCGAGGAAAAATTACAAACCATACTGGACTGAAGAACTACAAAGTTTGGAGGACAAAGTTGAAGATGCCAGGAAGACAGCAGAGAGAGAACAAACAATTGAAGCGAACATCTCTCTCAAAGCCATCTCAGCAAAATATAAAAGAACAGTAAATCAAACAACAAGAGATTGTTGGAGGGAAAAAACAGAAAACCTGAATTTTGACAGGGATGGAAACAAACTATGGAAACTAGGTGAAAGCCATGAACAATGAAGGACCTAGAAACAAACAAATAACAATTAAACAAGGAAATGCCTTGCTTACAGGAAAAAAGGCTGCAAATGCACTAATGGAACACTATGCAAATGCAAACCACATTGATATTACAACCGAACAGAAGAAAGCAATCAAAGACAAACAGATACATCATAGAAATACAGAGACAGCAGCAGAATATATGATGGCAAATCTAACAATGGAAGAAATTGAACAGGCAATGAATACCCTAAAAAAGAAGAAATCACCAGGAAAGGATGGAATCACAAATGAAATGCTAATGGGACTAGGCACTAAGGCAAAAAAGAAACTACTAGCAGTCCTAAATTACTGCTGGAAGAGGGGAATAGTCCCACAGGCATGCAAGGAAGCTATACTACTACCAGTCCCAAGGAAAGGAAAAGACCTGGAAGAACCAAATGGCTATCGACCTATCTGTCTACTTAGCTGTGTAGGAAAATTAATGGAACGCATTATCAATGGCAGATAGATTTAGAAAAAGCATTTGATAAAGTATGGAAGGAAGGACTGAAAGTAAAACTGCAATAAATGCATGTATGTGGGAAAATGTACAAATGGATCAGCCACTACCTTGAGAACAGAACTGCCAGGACTAAAGTACAAGGACAAACCAGCAAAATGATGCTGTTGGAGCAAGGTGTCCCCCAAGGAGGAGTTCTTTCACCAACATTATTCCTAGCATATATAAACGACATCACAGAAAATTTTCCAGCCAGAGTACACACATCATCCTTTGCAGATGACCTAGCCATATGGACATCTGAAGAATATATTAGTACAGCTAACAGCAGAATACAGCAAGCCTTATTAGCACTAGAGGACTGGTCAAAATCATGGCTAATGAAGATAAGTGAGGAGAAAACAAAATGCACAGTGTTCTCCCTCTCAAATAAAACTCAGCAACCTAAGCTGGTATTGAATGGAAAAATATTGCGCCATGAAGAAAATCCAAACTATCTCGTAGTCACCTTTGATCGTCGCCTGACATGGAAAACACAGGTTGAGAAAAATCGAACAAGAGCAAGGCAAAGAATGGCAATCATGAAAAAGCTTGCTGGCACAACGTGGGGAGCAGATGAGAAAGTTCTCAAGAAGTTATATACTGGACGGGTGAGGCCAGTACTGGAATATGGCATTGCAGCTTGGGCAACAGCAGCTAAGTCAAACTTTAACAAAATAAGTAGAGTCCAAAATCAAGGAATGCGAATCATAACTGGAAGCCTGAAGACAACGCTTATTAATGAACTTGAAAAGATCACTTGTTTACAACCAATGCAGGATAGAAGAGATAGCAGAGCCCAGCAATAAGCAGAAAAATTTAGAAGATTGACAGACCAACCTATGTATAAAAGGTTTAGTGGTTTTGGAAAGGGAAGACTAAAGCGTAGCAATTTTGTAGAAACTGCAAAACGAAAGATTAGGGCAGATCCCATACTTAACTTATCAACAGTCAAACCTATTTACAATGCAGACAAGTTCCCAGCTTGGAGACAGCAGCAACTGCCTGAGATGATAGAAAACATTCCTGGTATTGAGAAAAAGAACACTCAGCATGAAACCGAAAGAAGAGAAATAAAAGCACATTACCCAAGCAGGAATTGGACCCATGCATATACAGATGGATCAGCCAAAAATTCAATAGAGAATGGAGGAGGAGGAATTCTCCTAAATGTAAAAAATGGAGTGAAAATAACACATTCAGTGGCAACTGGAAAGTTTTTAAGTAACTTCAAATCGGAGGTAGAGGCTCTGAAAACTGCAGCAGAAATGCTCTTGATGGAGGAGAATAATGAGAAGCAAATAGCTATCTTCACAGATGCAAAGTCAGCTGTCTCAATACCGAAGAGCAATAACAGCACATAAATAGCTGACCTAAGAGCAGCACTCCATGGTCTATGCCAGAAATCCAAAAATGTTGTAATATAGTGGATCCCATCACATTGCAGTATATCTGGAAATGAAGAGGCTGACAGACTGGCAAAAGAGGACGGACGACTACCACAGCCTGACATAGACATAACCTATAATGAGGCAAAGAGGTTGATAAAAAGCACCTATAGAACCAAATGGGAATCAGAGCATCCAGGCCACCAGAAGGATGATGCATATTACAAACTCGACCGAAGAGAACAAGTAGCAATCTTCAGACTCTGCACAGGACATAACAGGTTGAAATACTACTTGTTCAATAAACTAAAGATAGGAGATACCGATGAATGCAATTGTGGAACTGGTAAAATGACAGCTAAACATTTGCTGCAGGAGTGTCCAATATATGCAGAACAGAGAAAGATATTTTAGCCCACACCTGCTTCATTTGAGGACAAGCTCTATGGAGATATAAACAAGCTCAAGTTGACCGTAGCTTACTTTAACTACATACAGGTTGACATTTAAAGGTGTATGAAGAAGTATTCAGACTGCCACACTTCATACCACAAGTATGTCGGTTACAAAAGCCTCCCAGAGTCATGAAATGGAATATTGCTGGATAGCAGTTCCATTACTTGGAAATTCCGAATCAAAAGCTCACTATGTGAAATTCAAAAAAGGTGGAAAAGTGTCCTAGTGGCATGAAATGGAATATTGCTTGGATAGCAAATCCATTATGTGGAAAGTCCGAATCAAAAGCTCACTGTGTGGGCTTCAAAAAAGGTGGGAAAAGTGTCCTAGTGACACGAAATGGAATATTGCTCGGATAGCAAATCCATTGTTCGGAAAGTCCGAATCGTAAGCTCACTGTGTGGATGTCATCTGCACACTGCATCCTTCTGGTTTCCGGAAGAACAGCCTATGGTGAACGGAAGGCCCAATATACTGAAGTGAGGCTAAGCAGCCATGTGCAGGACGTGACGATTCCTTGGGTGAGCCTAGTACCAGAGCGCTGTGTGTTGGCTCTGCAAGTATGGAAGCCTCCTTGGATGGCGGGGAATGCCCATGGTCTGCCCCTGCCTTCCCTTGAGGGCTGACCAGGATGTCTTTGGCTGTTCTTCTTCTTCTTCTTCGTTCATCCGGAGTTTTTTTTCGGATGTGATTGCGTTGTGCCTGTTTACAGCAGAGCTGCATTCTTGCGCAGTTAGGCCGACACATCCGACTTCTGCGGGCATTTGTTGACCGGGTTAACCTTCCCGGGGTGGCTGTTCTATATGGGCCAGCTGGTATGGGTGATAACACCACAACAGTGAGAGTCAAACGTCCTAAGAAACTCCCGGGAAGGTTAACCCGGTCAACAAATGCCCGCAGAAGTCGGATGTGTCGGTCTAAGGCGCAAGAACGCAGCTCTGCTGTAAACAGGCACAACGCAATCACATCCGAAAAAAAAACTCCGGATGAACGCAGAAGAAGAAGAAATCCTAAACTCTATTTATCACTAGACTGTTCTACTTTATTCACATCTAATGTTATTTAGTAATAACCTTATGAAAACTCCAATATCCCAATTGAATCTAAACCTTGCCATAAAAGACACATGTTCACCAATATAAAATCGATATAAAACACGCTAGATTCTTTTTTCTACTAAAGGATAGAGCTATTCAAAATCCGTCAGCCTAGGTCAACTCCCTTGTTCACACTGGAAGTACCACATTCTTTTTTTTACATACAGTCGGGATTGTCCTTGTGACGTCATTCGATGTAACCACCAGGTTGCCTCCCTGTCGGGACGAGTTTCCCGTACATCAAAAGTCCCTCTCGCCTGTGATCTAGAGGAATTCATTTCTCCACTTCAAAGATCTAGCCGACTTTCCTTCCCCCAGATAATGTTGTCTCCAACCTCACAAGAATAGTTGTTCCCCTTTCTACCACGAATACAACAGGCTTTTTCTCTCAACGACGATACATCAAACAATGCCTACAAATTTCTCGTTCCTAGGGAACTCTCAAAGACCTGTAGTTTGCTTTGATACGACTTGAGTGTTTCTCCACTAGTAACAACCAATTGCCGATGTGAACACAGACTGTCTCTTGTAAATTTATAATCTTATCGTTAACGACAGTGGTCTCGTGACAACCATACACCGTAAGGTATATTGCAATAAATGTTACGAATGGTTTAAAACAGTGGTTCTCAACCGGTGGGGAATTCTTCACAAGGGGTAAATTTTAGTGTTTCCATGGGGGGAGGGGGGGGGGGTGTTAAGATTATTTCAAGATCGCGTTAATACAAGAACCGATTATTTGATATTGTTTTTGCCTTCATACTGTACGGTTCTGTACGTCTCAACCTTCTAAAATTCATTTTATAAAGTAAGTAGACCCACAAATCACGTTTTAAGTGAACGTAGACTTGTTTTAGAATGTGCTATCAAATTTAGCTTCCATTATTACGTATACTGTGTAGGGTGGGGGTGGGATTTTTAGGTAGGAAATACGAAAGGGAGGAATGACGTTCTGAAAATATGGTGAAGGGGGGAAAGGGCCAAATTTTTAGGTCGGAATATGAAAGGTGTGGGGGGATGACGTTCTGAAAATATGGTGAAGGGGGGCACGGGCCAAAAACCACTGGTTTAAAATAAAAAATATTACGTTGCATACTGTTCACGCAATCAATCAATCAAGTGCCATGCCGGAAAGCGTGGACGGTCATTACTCACCATTTCACTCGATCACCAGCGTCGTGGATCAGCTCAGTGTTCCTGTCTCGTCCATGCCATGTGGCCAAGCCATACAGGTATTTTCCTCTCGGTTTTCCTCTTGGTCTGTTCCCTTCGATCTTGCCAGTTGTCACAAAGTTCTCCAATCTATTTCTTCTCATAACATATCCAAAACATTGTGACTGTCTACGTCTAATTTCTCTAATCAATTTACGATTTACATTTGTCGCCTGTAGTACTTGGTCATTGGTTTTTCTGTCTGTCCATGGCATTCTTTGCATTTTCCTCAGAAACCACATTTTTGCAGCCATCAGATGTTTTTCAGCTTGATTGCACATTGTCCAAGTTTCACATCCATACAAAAGAACAGGCTCTATGTATCCCCTCAACACTCTCTTTCTCGTTTCAATTGACATCTTTTTATTGGTCAGAATGTTTTTCATCTTGCTAAAGGCTACTTTCGCCATGGCGATTCTTGTTCTAATCTCTTCAAGGCATCTCCCATCAGATGTTATGACTGTTCCGAGATAACTGTACCGATTAACTTGCTTAAGAATATGCCCATTTACTCGAATATCCCTTACTGCCAAAACAAAAGTCTTTGTCTATCAAGCATGTGCCCTTAGTACTCTTCTTTATGGCAGTGAAACCTGGACAACTTACTCACACCATGGGAAACGTTTAAACAGCATTCAAATGTGGTGTCACAATCTCTTTTGCAACAGAATGCGATTGGTCGTTGTCAAGATCCTGATTCTCCTTCTATATCACTGCAGAGTGTAAGCTGGGTTAGCCCCATGTCACACAACACAAGTCATTACTGTAGTGCACATCTATTAGTTACTGAACAAGATTGCGTTTGCGCACAGAATATCCCTTTAATGATGAATGAACACGGAAACAGGCAACATATATAAATCCAGTAACAGTAATTCCAGAATATATTCGCATCACAACCTAACACTAAAATAACACTGCCTTCTCCAGGCCTTCTTAATCTAATCCACCACGACAGTTAACCAGCCACTCTCCCCTGCCCGAATTCACTCGATCCAACCCACTCTGGGTCTAGGCCTCAACTAACGTAGCCAGTCCCCTGACTCCACTCAACACTACTCCCTAACCCAAGTTCTCTGCCTCACAATCCTCGACTCCCCCCTTAAACTCACTGCCTCCAACCTTCCCCGTCTGTCTTCTTATTTGCCCTTTCCGGGGACCTACCACCCAGCCTAATTTTACCTCAGTCTATTATTTCTCAGGGCCGGTTAGCTTGTTTATATAGTACCACTTTCACTTAGGTCCATCACGCCCAATGTTAATGAACCCAGGCATGTTACATGTGGTGTCTGCGTAGAATACTTGGTATTAAGTGGCAAGATAAAATCACAAATACTGAAGTATTGGAAAGATCAGACTGTGCGACGGTTTGTTCCATGCTCTGTCTTCGTAGACTTAGATGGATAGTATACGTTGTGAGGCTGGATGATGAATACTAAAGGACATCTTTTATGGTGAATTACGGATGGGTAATAGATCTCAGGGTCGGCCTCTACTACGATACAAAGATGTGTGTAAGCGGGACATGATTGTTACAGGCATTGATAAAGCACGTTGGCAGCAAGTCGCCGCTGATCGTGTTGCATGGAGGGCAAATATCAGAAATGGAATAAAGACAAAGGAGAAAATTATTGCAAATAAGTCACACACTCAGCGTGCGAGACGTAAGATGGTGCATGATGGTGAAAATAACCATGTGTTCACATGCATCCACTGCGAACGAACATTTACAGCGCGAATTGGCCTTAATAATCACATTCGCCACCGCCATGTGTAGTAGTTATTAAGCCTACTTGAAACACAATGTACCAAACTATCGTCTGTCAAGAAGGCATGGTGCCAATAGTAGTAATAGTAATAATAATATCAGCTACCTGACAGTAGATATAGAGAAAACATTATAGATAATAATGTTATCGAGCCATGGTATTTTGTAGGCCTAATTGCACCGAGGAATAGGTGGCCAAATTTACCATCCCTGTCGCAAGCGATGGGCTCAGGCATTGAACCCGCACCCGAATGTGCTCATTTTGTGCTCAGAAAGTTGTTATGTTTATTATAAGCAATCGTTTATTTCTTGTTAGAATAACATGTTGACTAAAGGTGTGTGTGTGTGCATGTGCGTGCGTGTGTGTGTGTGTGTGTGTGTGTGTGTGTGTGTGTGTTTTCGTGTCTGTATATGGTCGAATGGTCTAAAACTTTAGTTGCATATCCTCTACAGAACATTGCAGTCAACACCAGCAATAACAAACTACTGAATGTAAACTTGCCAAGACGTCACAAACAGGCAAAATATGCTGGGTTTGACTGCGACGACCAGTAAAGGATATGGAACTTTTTTTTTTTTTTTTTTTAAATCTGATAATTTATTATTTTATTTTCTGATCCGTTATCCATCACCCCATACTCCGTTTAACATCAGAAGAGAAGTTATATTAGGGTTCATACCCAGCCTCAGATAATAATCACGCAACCGAATAGCCATTTTTGGAAAGTTAATCTGAACGGAATTGTCGAACGATACAAACAAGTTTCTGATATATACAAATCCTTATCCTGTGAGGGTAAGGCCGTGGGCAGCTGCTTTTGACTGACTCAGTCAAGGGACTATCAAACTGAGCTGGTGATGGACCCTAATTATAACTTCTCCTTGATGTTGAACGGGGTAGGTGTAATGGTGGAATCAAATTGAAGCGTACAAAGAAATTATTTGTGACAAATATGTGTAACCTCAGTCCTCCCTTCCTCGATTAAGAAGTAATACATGCTAATTAATACTATACAGGAAGAGAATATGCAACATGTGCCAATCGCAGGGGAGCGTCTGGCCGAGTGGCTGGAATGCTGGGCTCTCATTCGGATTCGAATCCTCGGTAAAGTGTGGAGTTTGTTTCTGTCCAGGGCAAAAAAGAATTCCTCAGGCTCAAGACCCCCTTGTCCTGCACCGCAAGGTACTAGAGGCAGTAAATGATAGGTTTTCTTTTACCAGTCGCAGCACTTAACCACAGTAAAGTAAAGAACCCTTTCGCACGATCTAATGCGCATGGGTATATGGTGGTATGCCCATATTTTGCTATTACAATCGGCACTTGGTGGATGATGTAGTCAGTATAACGCTAATTCCTGGTACCTATTTTAGTTAGGCTGGGTCGACAGAGACTATTTTTAACAGAAGCGACAGTTTTTGATAGCTTCCTCTCAGCTTAGTTTAGTTTAGTGGACGGATCATCATCGCGGCACACGGTTGTAACTCATAAGTGCTCTCTCTGTTCTACTCCTAACTTACGCCTGAGTCCGGAGAATCTCAGCATCCCCTCAATCATGAAACAATGTAAAACTGATATATTATGAAGATTACCTCCAAGAGGATTAAAAGGGAGACAACTTTACGTCTGTAACATTTTCTGAATATTTGTAACATCTATTAAAATCGTCCATATTATAACTAAAACTTTACATATTTAATAAAAACTAACCTGCCATATAAAGATGCTAGGAGGCAGTACGAGGCGACCAATCGACTCACAAAAAGTGACAAGGCACAACTATAAGGCCAGCTGAGGGACCTGAGGTCAAAGTTCACAGCATGGAAGAAGAAAGAGACAAGATGCAAGAAACACAGACAACAGCCGTTCAGCGCATCCTGGACGAACTGACGCAAGTTAAGCAGAAGATTGGGCAGGATGTCGCTCGAATGGCTGCTATCAAGACTGGAACAGAAGAGACTTTAGCAAAAATTCAAGAGGGGAGTGAAAAGACCGTAGAAACTCTCAAACAGATACAAGAGGAAAGAGAACAGCTCAAATCAAAGATCGAAACACCAGAATCAGAAGATGCAAAGTACCAGACAGAAGAAGAAGCAACAGAAGAAGCAACAGAAGAAGAAATAAAGGAGGAGGAAGAAAACCAAAACGACGTCGACCAAGATCAGGACTGGACGGGAGTCAGGAGAAGAAACTGCTACTCACCTCACGGACCGCGTCACCAACCCGTCCACGATACAAGGTATCAGAGAAGATCCAGACAAAACGAAGATAGACTATGACGGGGAAATAGGTGGAACACCAGGAGAGATGCTACCGGTAATTATCCCTGAAGGAAGCAGCACCGTATGACGGGGTGGGCAAATTACTCCAGGCATCAACAAATGCGCGACTATGTCCAGACATGCAAACAGTCGACTTTTATTGTTTTTAATGCAAAAGCACAAGGATGAAACGAACACAATTGCACCAAGTCAACCCTTTCAAAGAAGCAGATATACGCATCTATATTTTCGAAAGAAAAAGTCTGAGATAAAGGCCCCAATTACAACCAATTCTATATAGTCGAGGGTTAAACGGGACCAATCGTCTCAAGCAAAGCAGCAGAAACAGCATTGTGGAGACGGTACCTGATTGATATATAGTAAATAAGACTATTACGTTACGTGGGAAAGAAACGTGGAAATTTTTGTCGTATATTCCCTTTGTTATCCCCCTTTCACATGTTAATGTGTTCAATGAATAAATTATGCATATGTTACATACACGACACGCCCACACGCATCGCTCTGTTAATACACGCACACAAATACTGAACACACAGGACGCTTGTAAAAACACGAACAATACAAACAAAAATACTACCTTTCTGCATTGTAAATATTATCATCACCAATCATTATTATTAGTATACTCCTTCACTGCCCCTCTCTCGCCAGCTTGTTATTGTTATTGTTGATGCTGCTTCCGCCCTCACTGGTTGGTTCTAATACGTTTACTGCCAGTGTCACCATTACCGAAGGAGTGGTGGTAATGGTATTGGTGGTGTTGGGGCTGATAGGTGAGGGTGGTGACAGGGGAAATAATAATGGTACACTTTTGTTTGTTGTGGCTTGTATTTGTTTTCCTTACCCAAACTTCAAATGTAAAAATGTTGCAATGAATAAAATGTTATAAACTTGCGAATATGTCACCTACATGTCCACATGCAACACTCTGTAAAAACACGAACAATACACGATGTAATGATTTTAACGCTCAATAAAAGTTTAAAAATTTTTAAAAATCTGTAGAAGGAAGGGGACATAACATTTATTTAACTGTTAAGAAGGGATATGACTCTTCTTAATTTGTTTTGGACGATTTAGTTTAAAATTTAGCTATTGAATAATTCATAATGAAATCTGGTACTTGAATTCTATCAAGATAGTTCTAATATAAATATTACAAATGAGTGACATATTGTTTTTCTTTATTACGTATATTTTGGATTCAATACATACAATGTAATAACAGTATAAAACTCCTGCACGACCTTAGGGATATCTGCCATCTGCCAATTTGTTTCTGGTGTACTCTGGTTTCTCTTCACAACGTATCTTCCATCTCCTTGATGGACTTGGCCCGTTTTCTTTCTTTGGCCTGTTTTTGGCTTCTTTATATCTCTTATGCTGATGTCCAGATAATAACCCAAATCACAGGACAACAAATGTCATTAAAAGTGACACAAAGGCTGAGCTAAACACCAAATCGGCGTAATGCTGGTAAAGATACTCGCCACCAGGGCCATAAATGATATTGACGTACGACTGGACGGAACGATACGAATCAAAACGACACAGAACCGGTGAGACAGCTGATGGACGAGTTAGAAAGGGAAAGTGGACCAGTCATCAAAACTCTTTCACATGATGTGAAGATAAGCATAGAAGTGCACAAACCTATAAAAACTATTGTAGTAAAAGGGGTTAATCCAACTACGGACATTCGGAGGGTGACGGACACAATCAAAGCAGAAAACGAGAACGTAGAGATAGGTCACACGGAGAGAATTATCACAAAGCGGGGTGACCCGACCTCAATAATCAAGGTCAAGGTAGTCGGCACAGCGATACCAAACCAGATAATATATCTAGGAAAAAACAAACACATTGAACACTATGTACCCCCGGTAACACAGTGTTCCAAATGTCAGGGGCTAGGACACACAGCCTCCTATAGTAGGGAAAAGACACCTATTTGTAGATATTGCAGCAAAGATCACTGGATTAGGGAATGCCCAGTCGCCAAAAAAGACAAAAATTACTAAGATGCAAACCCAGCCAGGCAGTTCGCGAACTCCCACGGTAACCATAGTGCAAAATATAAGGGCTGTCCCAAGTTCAAAATAACAGAATCAGCGTGGAGGGAGGCTAGACTTAACCAAACCCCCATGAGAGTTGCTAGGTGGAGACAAGAAAAGGAGGGAAAGAGCGCAGATACAATGTCAGAAGTTCGAATTCTGAGAAGCGAGGTGACCAACATAAAGAACAAGCTGGCTGATAAAAACGAAGAAAAAGATAGACAACATAACAAACAAACAGAGAAAGAGGACAGCGAACTGAAGCAAGTGCTAAAACGCATGGAGGCGGCGAAAAAAAAAAAAAACATACAAACCATCAAAAAAGAACTCGAAGCTGAGAGAAACCGTTCAAGAAAAATGGCTAACGAACTAGAGGACACAAAGGCAGAGCTGAAAACCCAGATAAAAGACAATCTCTCAATCAAAGAAAAACTAGAAAAACTAACTCAGAACATGACCAAAACCAATGAAAGACTACACGCCAACGTATCGAACACAGAACAGGTGTTGGTCGACATAAAAAAACATCAAGCTTGACCAATCAGAAGGTAAAACAAGGAAACAACCAGACCTTAATAAAATGAAAAGAGACACCGAAGCAAAACTGCAAAAACTAAATGCGGCGGTCGAAAATCGCATGACAAAAGATCAGTTAGTAGACATAATACACAAATTATGCACCAGATCGAAAGACGGCCGAATCTCACTGGAGGAATACCCAGAAATAGTAGCAGAAGCCATAGATGGAACAAGCGAGGAAGATAGCGAAATATCGGAGAACTGAATACAGCCAACCAAACCGCTAACACAGCTATAACTATAACTACAACAAATACCATGGGAGGAAACAATATTAGACTAGTGCAATGGAACTGCAGGGGCGTGAAAGAAAATCTCCCCAGCATAATGGAACAGATGGGGAAAGAAAACAGCATTTATGCCCTGCAGGAAACATTCCGCAAACCGAAAGACAGATACAGCTGCAATGGCTTTAACATCTTCAGAAACGACAGAACGGAAACAGCAGGGGGTGGGGTAGCCCTACTCGTACATGATGAATTACAAATACTAACAAACGCCACGTTTAGAACAACCAACTTCGAAGGCATTACGGTGGAAATAGCAAGCAAACCACACAACCTAAACATCATCAACATCTACTGCCCAAAAGGAATAATTGAAAAAGAAGACCTATCGGAGCTAGAGAAAAGAATCAAAACCGCAACAATAATAGTCGGCGACTTTAATTGCCACCACCAAGTGTGGGGTGGAACAACAAGCGACGCAACAGGAACCAAACTTGTAGAATTTATAGAAGGCAACCAGCTGACGGTACTTAATGACGGGTCGATAACACGAATAGACCCAAACCCAAGACGATATGACACGGCTATCGACCTAACAAAGGTTACAACGGACCTTATAAGGAGCAACTGGGAGGTAAATGAGAACACCAATAGCGACCACCTACCGATTATAACTGACATAAACACAAAAGCACAGAAGAGCCAGGAAAGCAATAAACCGACATTCAACTTTAAGAATGCGAGATGGGATCATTATAGAGAAGAACTAGAAGGGATGGAGATAGACCAGGCAAAAGAGGAAAACTTAGAAGAATACACTGAAAGAATAACCAACAGCATTCTTCGAGCCGCGATAAACCACATACCCAGCAAAAACATACCAGCACACCTGACGAATGGCATGCCTAGAACGCGGTCAACCGGAACGAAGGGGTTCAAACAGCCAGCGAGATGGTGGAATCCCAACTGCACGGAGCGCTGGACAGTAGTAGGTTAGCGGGTAACTAAGTATATTTTCAGGAGTACTCCTTAGGATTGACCTAGTAAATAATTATATAAAAAGTATAGCTCCTACGCCGTGACGCCAAAAAGCGGCTCCTACGGTGCAAGGGATATAACTCAGGAATACATAATCGAATGTTTTTTTTGGCGTTATTACCTCCCTTTTTGGGTTGAGAATTTTATTCATTTATTTATTTTTTAAAAATTTAATTATTACTGTTAATGATGGTTGTAGTGGGTGGGGCTTAAAAACTAACAACATGTGATTTATGGTGTGTTAGGGTTACAGTGCTCTTCTTCCTCCGTTTCTTCCCCACTTTATTTTTCTCGTCTTTTATATCTATATAGGGCCGGGCGTAACACTATCAACAATACATTGGTGATGTGTAAGGGTTAGGGGTACAGTGCATCTCAGCGGGATCGTCTAGGGTGCGGACGAACATAGGGTGGGGGAACAGGGGTGGGGTGCGGGGGTGGCGGCACATGGGGTGGGGCGAGGGGGTTCGAACCCACGAGCCGCGCCAAGTGTCATAGGTAAATAGGGTTCGTATATGGTATGTAGAGAGTCGTAACGGTTTATTCACTATCATCATACAGGTTACAAATAAAAACCTTAAAAAGTAAAGAGGGTCGGTTCTACTGGTTGTAGTGGGTATGGCTTAATGAAATTCGTTGTTAAGGGGTGGATAGCGGTTAGTAGTGGTATGTACAGGATTGTAAGGGTTTAAACACTATCATCAACGGGCTACAAATGAAAACCTTAAAAAGGTAAGGATGGCGGATAGTATTGAATGTAGTGAGTATGGATTAGTAAAATACTTTGTTAAGAGGTGGGCGAGTGGAGGAAGGCTAGATAAGTACTTCTGATCATTTTTAAGGGGTAGACGAGTATCGGGGTTGCTAGATAAATACTCCGACAGCCATTTTAGAACACCTGAGGTTAAGGCTCATAGTAAAAGCTGAAGCATGAGCTCATAGTCGACTTGAAGGTGATCTCCTGGATAACTCAGCGCAAGGCGATGTCGGCGGTGAACGTGCTTGAACGTATTCAAGCATGTTTTGGGAAAAACCATAAATGACTCACCGTGACCTAACCACGGTATACATGCCCAGACATGTTTTTGGATGTAACTGTAAACATTCTAAATCAACGCATGGTATGATCACGGTATAACGATACAAACCGCTGACTATACATGTTTTAATAAGAATATCTAGGTGTTTTACAGTATAAGTCTAACCGGATTGAACTGGTTATTGTATAGTTTGACTCAACGTCATTATAAAGGAGCTCAAAGGTCGACTAAGGACACTGTTTTGCAACAAGGTCTATCGAAAACACCGCACAAAAGAAACGGCTGTGATAAATAGAGTGTGATATACATCTTCTCTATACGATGTCGTAGTCTCTCAGATCATATCAGCGTAGTATAACGGCGATAAATACTAGCTAGTAGTCGGTAAACTGACGCTCTTACCACGGAAATTAACGCTATCCTAGTGTACTGTGGTGAATACGGGTTTATGCAATAATAATATATGTAAATGACTACTGAAAGCACAGGTGAACTACTAACAATTTTGTGTCAATCTATGTGAGTGTCTGTATTTTCGGTCGTCCGTATGCTGTATATGATGTAGGGTAAGTGATGGTAGATGATGTGGTGCATTCTAACTATGTAATGTGTACATATGAACAAGTGTGTTTTTCACTAAAGTTTATCACCTATGTTTTTATGATTTCCGTTTTCTGTTCACTAAAAGTATCCTGATTTGGCTCAACAGATTTGAACATAAGAGGAGACACATCAACCACGCAGTGTTGGAGCAACGCAATTCTGTCACTCACAGAGGTATGTGTAATAGGGAGATCAAGTCATCTACTTGTCTCTCCTATCTCCGCTAAGTGTATTGAACAGTGTAAGACGAGCATCTGTGGGCTATAATTACGTAGCCAGCCACAAGGACGTCCTCTTTCTGCGCACTAACTTATGCATATGAAATAGGATGTATCATGTATTCAACTATTCAGTATTTATGGATCATATTTCCGCTCATTAAAGTACATTGGTTCTCCTAAGCGAAAAGGCGCTGACACAAACTGAGCTGTCTGAGTGAAAAACTTGCAGCCACAGGACAACTTAGAATCATTCTCTGTGGTCACTAATGTATCAATGTAAATCACTAAGATACACGGTCTCAAAATAATGTGTCACTTCACATCGTGCCAAAGCTACATAAAAGTCAAGTATGTGGTGTCAAATTCATGTAAAGCTTATATGATATCCCTTGTGTAAAAAATCTTTATCGTTTCACCAGAGTGAAAATTTGCTGACATAACCAGGAAAAACCTACCTTACTGTGGTACATACAAGAAAAAGAAATCTCTGACAGTCTACCACAAATTATTGGTCTGCATTCACCATTGTTTTTCACTAAAGAAGCAGCACTACGTATTTCACTCCTAGGCATTAGGGGGCGTATTCGCCTTTGCTTATATGTTTTAACATGGTAATTAGCCTTGTTTATGTTTACAACATTCATTTCACAATGTTTATTTTTCTTCCTATGTAAATGTATAATGCTCTTGATGAACGAAAGACGAGTGATTGGAAGGGCCGAATGTAAGACGGGCCTGCAATCCCAATTTGTGACCCTAATAAAGTTGATTTGATTTGATTTGCTCCTTAGTATAGTACACCTCTATGTGCCATATACATAACACAAAGAACAGCATTATGAAACAGGCCGCTGCTAGCACAAAGGGAAAAGCATATAGTCACGGAGAAGACCCACTGTAAGGACGGGATAAACAGAAACAAATAAATATTTTACAAGGGACAGCAAAAGATCAAAATATTCCTTTTAATATGTCTTAAAAGTTATGTGATATGAAATAATTTCTGTAGATATACTATCGTCATGATTATCACATGGTTGTGAAAAAATGTAAAATATAATGATTTTGCCAATTCTTCACAGCTATTTGGCGACCAGAAAACATGAAAAAACTACAAGAAGCTACACAAAACATATTGTGGTGGATCACTATACCTTAGTCATTGCAGCGACATGGGATTATTGCGCTGTCACTGAATCGTTATCTAATACCACAAGCGACAACGGTGTTGGATAATATTGTCGTAGTATCACAACTCACACATCAGCTACCGGAACCAACTTATTGCTTTATCACCCTATCATCGAATACTACTACATTTTTCTACCATGATGGCCACCAGCCATGAAAATAGCTATCTATGTCCCACCTGTGGTAAAACCTTTACAGAAAACCGCAATCTTACACGTCACATTAACACCGTACACAAAACCACAACTCATACATGCCACCTCTGTGGCAATCTATACAACAGAAAAGACAACATAAAACACCATATAAAAACACATCACCAGACTTCATCAACAACAATACCCGCGTCAATCACGGACACTACACCATCAACAGCAAACACGGACAATACACCCTCACCAACAAACACGGATCCTAGACCCTCATCATGTAAAAGAACAGAATCAGCATACACATAACCATATAAAAAACATAAACACGATAACGAACAAGTGGTAGCAGAGGAAGCCGACATAGAGATAGACGAGGAAGAAGAGCTAGATGAGGAACTAAAGACTTTAGACACTCTCCCCGACGACGACAACATCCAACAGGCATATAGAGACAACTGGGCAGCCCTTAGGACACATCAACAAACAGATATCGACCTACAACTTTTTTCACCGACCAGACGCAGTACAACCAATAGACTGGACCGAGACATTAGAACCAGTATTTAGTAGTCAGACATTAATGGTAAGGTAAATTACACTTTAAGGTAAATTATAGCCATCACATGATTTTAAGACACAAGGCAACGAAAGAACTTTGATTTTTACCACTCATCATCAAACAACGCCTGTGAACTCGACGTAACCTTTTTAGTAAACAACGAGCAAGACTTTGATGACTTTACAGCCATAGTCCGGGATAGTGACATGTTCAATTACGCCCTACACAACAGACCCGACACTAAGTACCTGGTAGAGACAATACCAGCGACTAGTTTCTTTGTATATCACATCACTGAACATCCTATAGGTAGCTGAAGCACTTCGTATAATGACATTATGTTTTGATTTTTTTTCTTGTAAAGAAAAGTACTGTAAATAAACAGGTATATACTATAACTGTGTGTTGTTTGTTGATTTCCCTTAGTGTTGACGGTGTATATAGTTGCCATGTGGTAGGAAAATGTAACATATTGAGGACAAAGTTAAGAAATATGTCAATAACATTAAGAAAAAGGGTACCCAAAATAGAAAAAAAAGGCTGACCAAATTCAAAAATATCTCGACCAAACTCATGAAAAGTAGAAAAATTGTTAGTCAAATGTGAAAAATATGGGTCAAGTAGGAAATCATGTTAGCCAACGGTGAAAACTATTGACCAAGTAAAGAAACTTCTCGGCCAAACTCATAAAAAGTAGGAAAATTTGTTAGCCAAAGGGGAAAAAATGGTGGCCAAATACAGAAATATCTCGACCAAACTTATAAAATATGTGAAAATTTGCTAGCCAAAGGTGAAAAATATTGGCCAAGTAAAGAAATAGCGCAGCCAAATTTATAAAATGTATGAAAATTTGTTAGCCAAAGGTGAAAACTGTTGACCAAGTAAAGAAACTTCTCGGTCAAACTCATAAAAAGTAGGAAACTTTGTTAACCAAATGTGAAAAAATATTGTCCAAGTAAAGACATGTTTCAACTAATGTTATAAATATGTCGTACCAATTTATAAACATTAGGAGAATGTGTTAACCAAATGGGGAAAACATTGGCCAAGTGAAGAAATATCTCAACCATATATATGAAAAAGAGGAAGATGTGTTAACCTAATGGGAAAAATATTGGCAAAGTGAAGAAATATAGCAGCCATTCTTATAAAAATTAGGAAAATGTGTTAACCTAATGAGAAAAATATCGCCCAAGTGACGAAAAATGTAGGCCAAACTTATGAAAAGTAGGAAAATTTGTTTACCAAAGGGGAAAAATATGGGCTAAACTATGAAATGTGTTGACCGAAGTAAGAAAATGTGTTAGCCAAAGGTGGAAAATGTTGGCAAAAACATGAATCATCTAAACCAAACTTATTAATATCACGTGTAAACTTATAAAAATGTTGCTTCTGTAGTTGTGTCAAACGTGTCTTGAACTTTTTGTCTGAAAAGACAATTCACAAGACATAAGCATCAAAGTCAACACTTTCCCTCT
Source organism: Cepaea hortensis (assembly GCA_963921405.1). Lineage (NCBI taxonomy): Eukaryota > Metazoa > Mollusca > Gastropoda > Stylommatophora > Helicidae > Cepaea > Cepaea hortensis. The sequence continues at coordinate 124,001,935 of OY992879.1, forward strand.
TTCACATTACCGAAAGCTTCAACTTATCAGTCCAAAGTATCCACTAAAGAAGCACTTATACATACTAATCACCCATCTCTCCACACTCTTGTTTTTTTTTTTTTTTAACATAGTGTCTTTGTCTTTCATAGATAACTTCACAACTTTTCCATGTCACAGTACCAATAACTCTAAACCTTTGATGCACATGAGCTCTAATGAAACAGTCATAACAACATTTACGGCAAGGCAGTCTGTGGCGCCACGTGGGATAATTTCGATAACATCTGAGTATTCGTCAGCAAAGATCCATTTCCCGTGGTTGACATCTTCAACTTTCTATACCACAATGTCTGCTACACTAACCTTCCGTTGTTCTATCTTTCAACAAGACAAAGGGTGGTCTCGAAGTCTAGCTAACATAACATTTCTTACTATGTCCACCTCTTTCACACTTTGTCATTTCACAGCTGCAATAGCGACAAGTCTGCAACCAACACTGTCTGTTATGAAGTCGATCTTTCTTAAAACCACGTCTAACTTAATGAGCCTTTGAATACCCTCTACCACAGCTTCTAACAGACTTTCAACGTTTCATGCCAAATAACATTAACATTCTCTTTGATTACAGAACAGCCGATTTTCTGCTGACTAGGCAGATTTTCCTACCTAATGTAGATAAATCATCTGTCCCCCTAACATACTAGGCGCTATTCTAGACAACGAATATGGGCATGAAACGTTGAAAGTCGGTTAGAAGCTGTGGTAGAGGGTATTCTTCTTCTTCTTCTTCTTCTTCTTCTTCTTCTTCTTCTTCTTCTTCTTCTTCTTCTTCTTCTTCTTCTTCTTCTTCTTCTTCTTCTTCTTCTTCTTCTTCTTCTTCTTCTTCTTCTTCTTCTTCTTCTTCTTCTTCTTCTTCTTCTTCTTCTTCTTCTTCTTCTTCTTCTTCTTCGTTCATCCGGATTTTTTTTCGGACGTGACTGCGTTGTGCCTGTTTACAGCAGAGCTGCGTTCTTGCGGGCATTTGTTGACCGGGTTAACCTTCCCGGGGGTTTCTTAGGACGTTTGAATCTCACTGTTGTGGTGTTATCCCTCATCCTAGCTGGCCCATATAGAACAGCCAAAGACATCCTTGTCAACCCTCAAGGTAAGGCAGGGGCAGACCATGGGCATTCCCCGCCATGCAAGGAGGTTTCCATACTTGCAGAGCCAACACACAGCGCTCTGGTACTGGGCTCACCCAAGGAACCGTCACGTCCTGAACGTGGCTGCTTAGCCTCACTTCCTTATATTGGGCCTTCCGTTCACCATAGGCTGTTCCTCCGGAAACCAGAAGAATGCAGTCTGCAGATGACATCCACACAGTGAGCTTTCGATTCAGACTTTCCACGTAATAGATTTGCTATCCAAGCAATATTCCATTTCGTGCCACTAGGACACATTTTCCACCTTTTATGAAGCCCAGACAGTGAGCTTTTGGTTCGGACTTTCCACGTAATGGATTTGCTATCAAAGCAATATTCCATTTCATGCCCCTGGGACGCTTTTGTAACCGACATACCTGTGGTATGAAGTGTGGCAGTGTAAATACTTCTTCATGCACCTTTAAATGTAAACCTGAATGTAGTTAAAGTAAGCTGCAGTCAACTTGAGTTTGTTGATATCTCCATAGAGCTTGTCCTCAAATGAAGCAGGCGTGGGCCAAAATATCTTTCTCTGTTCTGCATATATAGGGCACTCCTGCAGCAAATGTTTAGCTGTAATTTTACCAGTTCCACAATTACATTCATCGGTATCTGCTATCTTTAGTTTATTGAACAAGTGGTGTTTCAGCCTGTTATGTCCTGTGCGGAGTCTGAAGATTGCTACTTGTTCTCTTCGGTCGAGTTTGTTATATGCATCATCCTTCTGGTGGCTTGGATGCTCTGATTCCCATTTGGTTCTATAAGTGCTTTTTATAAACCTTTTTGCCTCATTATAGGTTATGTCTATGCCAGGCTGTGGTAATCGTCCACCCTCTTTTGCTAGTCTGTCAGCCTCTTCATTTCCAGGTATACTGCAATGTGATGGGATCCACTGTATTACAACTTTTTTGGATTTCTGGCATAGACCATGGAGTACTGCTCTTAGGTCAGCTAGTTCTGTGCTGTTTTTGCTCTTCAGTATTGAGACAGCTGACTTTGCATCTGTGAAGATAGCTTTTTGCTTCTCTTTATTTTCCTCCATCAAGAGCATTTATGCTGCAGTTTTCAAAGCCTCTACCTCCGCTTTGAAGTTACTTGAAAACTTTCCAGTTGCCACTGAATGTGTTTTTTTTTCACTCCATTTTTTAAATTTAGGAGAATTCCTCCTCCTCCATTCTCTATTGAATTTTTGGCTGATCCATCTGTATATGCATGGGTCCAATTCCTGCTTGGGTAATGTTCTTTTATGTAGTTTAGGGTTATTTCTCTTTTTTCGGTTTCATGCTGAGTGTTCTTTTTCTCAATACCAGGAATGTTTTCTATCATCCCAGGCAGTTGCTGCTGTCTCCAAGCTGGGAACTTGTTTGCATTGTAAATGAGTTTGACTGTTGATATGTTAAGTATGGGATCTGCCCTAATCTTTCGTTTTGCAGTTTCTACAAAGTTGCTACGCTTCAGTCTTCCCTTTCCAAAACCACTAAACCTTTTGTACATAGGGTGGTCTTTCAATCTTCTACATTTTTCTGCTTGTTGCTGGGCTCTGCTATCTCTTCTATCCTGCATTGGTTGTAAACAAGTGATCTTTTCGAGTTCATTAATAGGCGTTGTCTTCAGGCTTTCAGTTATGATTCGCATTCCTTGATTTTGGACTCTACTTATTTTGTTAAAGTTTGACTTAGCTGCTGTTGCCCAAGCTGCAATGTCATATTCCAGTACTGGCCTCACCCGTCCAGTATATAGTTTCTTGAGAACTTTCTCATCTGCTCCCCACGTTGTACCAGCAAGCTTTTTCATGATTGCCATTCTTTGCCTTGCTCTTGTTCGATTTTTCTCAACCTGTGTTTTCCATGTCAGGCGACGATCAAAGGTGACTGCGAGATAGTTTGGATTTTCTTCATGGCACAATATTTTTCCATTCAATACCAGCTTAGGTTGCTGAGTTTTCTTTGAGAGGGAGAACACTGTGCATGTTGTTTTCTCCTCACTTATCTTCACTAGCCATGATTTTGACCAGTCCTCTAGTGCTAATAGGGCTTGCTGTATTCTGCTGTTAGCTGTACTAATATATTCTTCAGATGTCCATATGGCTAGGTCATCTGCAAAGGATGATGTGTGTACTCTGGCTGGAAAAATTTTCCGTGATGTCGTTTATATATGCTAGGAATAATGTTGGTGAAAGAACTCCTCCTTGGGGGACACCTTGCTCCAACAGCATCATTTTGCTGGTTTGTCCTTTTACTTTTGTCCTAGCAGTTCTGTTCTCAAGGTAGTGGCTGATCCATTGGTACATTTTTCCACAAACATGCATTTTTTGTATACCATACTTTATCAAATGCTTTTTCTAAATCTATCCAGACCGCTAGTGTGTGCTTTTTGTCTTGGAAGGCATCCTCTATTTCCTGAGCTATATAGGTTATTTGATCTTCAGTTGATCGGTACTTTCTGAATCCTGCTTGGTGTGGTGTTAAGAGTTTGTTTTCTTCCAGATGCCATGTTAGCCTGCCATTGATAATGCGTTCCATTAATTTTCCTACACAGCTAAGTAGACTGATAGGTCGATAGCCATTTGGTTCTTCCAGGTCTTTTCCTTTCTTTGGGACTGGTATTAGTATAGCTTCCTTCCATGCCTGTGGGACTATTCCCCTCTTCCAGCTGTAATTTAGGACTGCTAGTAGTTTCTTTTTTGCCTTTGTCCCTAGTCCTATTAGCATTTCATTTGTGATTCCATCCTTTCCTTGTGATTTCTTCTTTTTTAGGATATTCATTGCCTGTTCCATTTCTTCCATTGTTACATTTGCCATCATATATTCTGCTGCTGTCTCTGTATTACTATGATGTATCTGTTTATCTTTGATTGCTTTCTTCTGTTCGGTTGTAATATCAATGTGGTTTGCACTGGCATAGTGTTCCATTAGTGCATTTGCTGCCTTTTTTCCTGTAAGCAAGACATTTCCTTGTTTAATTGTTATTTGTTTGTTTCTAGGTCCTTCATTGTTCATGGCTTTCACTAGTTTCCATAATTTGTTTCCATCCCTGTCAAAATTCAGGTTTTCTGTTTTTTCCCTCCAACAATCTCTTGTTGTTTTATTTACTGTTCTTTTATATTTTGCTGAGATGGCTTTGAGAGAGATGTTCGCTTCAGTTGTTTGTTCTCTCTCTGCGGTCTTCCTGGCATCTTCAACTTTGTCCTCCAAGATTTGTAGGTCTTCAGTCCAGTATGGTTTGTAATTTTTCCTCGCTCCTCTTGGAATAGACTCAGTGGCTGCCTGTATTATTGCTCTGTTTAGACTTTCCACCATTTGCTTCATGTTGCCATATCGTGTATTTATGTTTTCACAATATTTGTCTGTTAGTGTGGCAAATCTGTCCCAATTTGCTCGTTTGTAATTCCAGCGGGGCAAAGGCTTTTGCTCCTGTGGTACATACTCCATATTCATTACAAGCTTGATTGGTCTGTGGTCACTACCTGCTGATTGATCCAGCACACGGTGGTCGATTTTGTGGAGAATGTCTCCTGTGCAGAAAGCTAAGTCTTGAGTAGAAGTGGTAAGCCATCTCCTAATTTGTGTCCTTCGCGGACAAAACGTGTAGCCTGGTATCCTCTGACTGAGAATTTGCGATCGGAGTTAAGGTGTGTCTCTTGAATGCATGCCACCTCCCCCGATGTGTCTCCACCTTGTCGCGGTGGGGGAGCTTGTGTGTCCCTCTGACCCCATGTGCTTACCGATGGATGAAAACTACATATCGGACAGCTCATGGGATAGGGGCCAGACTAAGAGAGACACAACCCGCTGCTCTGCGGGTTAGACTGAGGTGAGGATAACAGTCAGAAGTTTTAAATCAGGCGCGCGAAGGCAGAAGTTCTTGGTTCGTACAAAACACTTAAGGCTCCCTGTCGAGGGCTGTGGCTGAACGCCTCTAAGCCACAAACCCTCGGATCTGAGAGCCGGGCCAATTCCCTCCTACCGAAAAATAGAGGCGTGATACTGAGCAAGCTACATGCTCAGGTCCGGTACACGTTCGAAGGCTCTCAGCTGGGGGATATGAGAGATCCCCGGATGAGGGGGCCAGGCCCGTTTCTCGTTCACTGCTGCACGAAGGTAAGGTGCTGAGCCGGCAACACATGTAGCCTATCTTGTGAGCGAGTACAAAAAGTCAGAAAAGTGCCCCAGTCGAAGGAAATGGTTATGAAAACTGTCTGTATCTAACTCATAGAGAGTGATGACAAAAGTGGAAGAACGTCTCAAAGACGCGAAATGGAACGCACGGCGAGCGAACCTATTGCGTTGTCCGAAGTCAAAAATAAAAGCTTACCGAGTGGATGTCGCACGCAGTCTGACCGCTCCTGGTGTTGCTTGAGCGATTAGTGGCAAGCGAGACTCCCAACACATGGAAGTGAGGAACTAAAGCAGTCATGAGCAGGACGTGGCAACTCCTCGGGTGTGCCCAGTCTCAGAGCAATATGTGCCGGCTCTGCAAGTATGGAAGCCTCCTTGGATAGCGAGGGAATGCCCATGATCTGCCCCTGCCTTCCCTTGAGGGCCGACCGCGATGTCGTTGATCGTTATATCTTGACCAGCTGAGATGTTGGCGACATCACAACAGTCCAACGTGCCTCGAAACCAGAGGAAGGCTAACCTCATTAAAAAATGCCCACCGGAAGTCGGAAGTGTCGTCCTACGGGTGGCAAACTAAAAATTTACACTACGCAATTACGTCCGAGTGAAATGTCTCGTCCGAATGTCTCTCGTGCTAGGAACAGCTCTGACTACCTAGTTTCCGAATGCCGCTCTTGTTCGGAACAGCTCTGACTGGGTAGTTTTCCGAATGTCTGTCGTGCCTGGAACAGCTCTGACGGGCGCAACGACAAGCACATGTCCGAAAACTCGCTGAGTGGATACCATCTGCAGACTTGTCTGGTTTGTGCAGGAATGGCCCGTGGCAAACGAAATGACCATTATATTGAAGTGAGGATTTAAAGCAGCCATGAGCAGGACGTGACGATTTCCCTCGGTGAGCCCAGAATCAGGGCGCTATGTGTCGGCCCTGCAACTATGGAAGCAACCTTGGATGGCGGATAATGCTATGGACTGTCCCTGCCTTCCTTTGAGGGATGACCGTTGTATTCGACCGTTCCGACTTGGCCAGCGGTGTAGCAGATGGCACCGCAAAAGTGAGTCTCCCAGGAATGCTACCTGGTCAAAAAAACACGCTAAAGTCGATGTGTTAGCCTACGGGTTTCGGCCCAAGGGCGCATAACAGACACACCACAATCACATCTGAAAAAACACTCCGGATGAACGAAAAGAAGAAGAAGAATGCATGCCACATCTATTCTATCTTTATGAAGACGCTGTGTTAGGGAGACTTTCTTGATATAAACTCCTTTGGCATTCCACTGTAGTATGTTGAGTGTCCGGGGCGTTTGGTCAATAGTTCTTAACCTACTCCTCTGTGCCTTGACTCCACAGCACATGGGAAGGTGACCACCAGTAGTCGTGGGTTGACCCAATAGAGATAGGGTGCCCGGCACTATCAACGCCTGATGGGACTTCCCGGGATTAGCACCATAAAGATTAATTTTAAATTGAGTCATAATGAATCAAGTTACGTTGCACTGCTTTGTCAAGCCTGTGGCTCAGTACATCCGATTTCGACAAGCATTTTTCGGGATATTTTCCCTAGCCTTTGACTGTCCCCAGTCTACCTACAAGGCAGCAGGTGTGTGCGTCTCTTCGTCTGGTCCCTCTCCCTTGACCTGTCCGACATGGGTGACCCCACCAGTAGCTTTGCTACCGTCGGCATAGCTCTTGGGGTCATTGGAACGCGCAAGCCCCTCTATCTCGTCAAGGTGGACGCACGGCAGAGTGGGTAGAGGGTATTCAAAGGCCCATTAAGTTAGACGTGGTTTTAAGAAAGATCGATTTCATAACAGACAGTGTTGGTTGCAGACTTGTCGCTATTGCAGCTGTGAAATGACAAAGTGTGAAAGAGGTGGACATAGTAAGAAATGTTATGTTAGCTAGACTTCGAGACCACCCTTTGTCTTGTTGAAAGATAGAACAACGGAAGGTTAGTGTAGCAGACATTGTGGTATAGAAAGTTGAAGATGTCAACCACGGGAAATGGATCTTTGCTGACGAATACTCAGATGTTATCGAAATTATCCCACGTGGCGCCACAGACTGCCTTGCCGTAAATGTTGTTATGACTGTTTCATTAGAGCTCATGTGCATCAAAGGTTTAGAGTTATTGGTACTGTGACATGGAAAAATTGTGAAGTTATCTATGAAAGACAAAGACACTGTGTTAGAAAAAAAAAAGAGTGTGGAGAGATGGGTAATTAGTATGTATAAGTGCTTCTTTAGTGGATAATCTGGACTGATAAGTTGAAGCTTTCGGTAATGTAAAAGAGGGAAAGTGTTGACTTTGATGCTTATGTCTTGTGAATTGTCTTTTCAGACAAAAAGTTCAAGACACGTTTGACACAACTACAGAAGCAACATTTTTATAAGTTTACACGTGATATTAATAAGTTTGGTTTAGATGTTTCATGTTTTTGCCAACATTTTCCCCCTTTGGCTAACACATTTTCTTACTTCGGTCAACACATTTCATAGTTTAGCCCATATTTTTCCCCTTTGGTAAACAAATTTTCCTACTTTTCATAAGTTTGGTCTACATTTTTCGTAACTTGGGCGATATTTTTCTCATTAGGTTAACACATTTTCCTAATTTTTATAAGAATGGCTGCTATATTTCTTCACTTGGCCAATGTTTTTCCCATTTGGTTAACACATTCTCCTAATGTTTATAAGTTGGTACGACATATTTATAACATTAGTTGAAACATGTCTTTACTTGGACAATATTTTTTCACATTTGGTTAACAAAGTTTCCTACTTTATATGAGTTTGACCGAGAAGTTTCTTTACTTGGTCAACAGTTTTCACCTTTGGCTAACAAATTTTCATACATTTTATAAATTTGGCTGCGCTATTTCTTTACTTGGCCAATATTTTTCACCTTTGGCTAGCAAATTTTCACATATTTTATAAGTTTGGTCGAGATATTTCTGTATTTGGCCACCATTTTTTCCCCTTTGGCTAACACATTTTCCTACTTTTTATGAGTTTGGCCGAGAAGTTTCTTTACTTGGTCAATAGTTTTCACCGTTGGCTAACATGATTTCCTACTTGACCCATATTTTTCACATTTGACGAACAATTTTTCTACTTTTCATGAGTTTGGTCGAGATATTTTTGAATTTGGTCAGCCTTTTTTTCTATTTTGGGTACCCTTTTTCTTAGTGTTATTGACATATTTCTTAACTTTGTCCTCAATATGTTACATTTCCCACCACATGGCAACTATATACACCGTCAACACTAAAGGAAATCAACAAACAACACACAGTTATAGTATATACCTGTTTATTTACAGTACTTTTATTTACAAGAAAAAAAATCAAAACATAATGTCATTATGCTACCTATAGGATGTTCAGTGATGTGATATACATAGAAACTAGTCGCTGGTATTGTCTCTACCAGGTACTTAGTGTCGGGTCTGTTGTGTAGGGCGTAATTGAACATGTCACTATCCCGGACTATGGCTGTAATGTCATCAAAGTCTTGCTCGTTGTTTACTAAAAAAAAAAGGTACGTCGAGTTCACAGGCGTTGTTTGATGATGAATGGTAAAATCTAAGTTCTTTCGTTTCCTTATGTCTTAAAATCATGTGATGGCTATAATTTACCTTAAAGCGGCATGCCTGACTACTAAATACTGGTTCTAATGTCTCGGTCCAGTCTATTGATTGCACTGCGTCTGGTCGGTGAAAAAAGTTGTAGGTCGATATCTGTTTGTTGATGTTCTGATGTGTCCTAATGGCTGCCCAATTGTCTTTATATGTCTGTTGGATGTCGTAGTCGTCGTCGTCGTCGGGGAGTGTGTCTAAAGTCTTTAGTTCCTCATCTATCTCTACTTCCTCATCTATCTCTATGTCGGCTTCCTCTGCTACCACTTGTTCGTTATTGTGTTTATGTTTTTTATATGGTTGTGTGTATGCTGGTTCTGTTCGTTTACATGATGAGGGTCTAGGATCCGTGTTTGTTGGTGAGGGTGTATTGTCCGTGTTTGCTGTTGATGGTGTAGTGTCCGTGATTGATGCGGGTGTTGTTGTTGATGAAGTCTGGTGATGTGTTTTTATATGGTGTTTTAGGTTGTCTTTTCTGTTGTATAGATTGCCACAGAGGTGGCATGTATGAGTTGTGGTTTTGTGTACGGTGTTAATGTGACGTGTAAGATTGCGGTTTTCTGTAAAGGTTTTACCACAGGTGGGACATAGATAGCTATTTTTCTGGCTGGTGGCCATCATGATAGAAAAATGTAGTAGTAATTTATGATAGGGTGATAAAGTAATAAGTTGGTTCCGGTAGCTGATGTGTGAGTTGCGATACTACGACAATATTATCCAACACCGTTGTCGCTTGTGGTATTAGATAACGATTCAGTGATAGCGCAATAATCCCATGTCGCTGCAATGACTAAGGTACAGTGATCCACCACAATATGTTTTGTGTAGCTTCCTGTAGTTTTTTCCACGTTTTCACAAGTCGTTGTAAGCACTGGTCGCCAAATAGCTGTGAAGAATTGGCAAAATCATCATATTTTAAATTTTTTTCACAACCACGTGACAATCATGACGATAGTATATCTACAGAAATTATTTCATATCACATAACTTTTAAGACATATTAAAAGGAATATTTTGATCTTTTGCTGTCCCTTGTAAAATATTTATTTGTTTATGTTTATCCCGTCCTTACAGTGGGTCTTCTCCTTGACTATATGCTTTTCCCTTTGTGCTAGCAGCGGCCTGTTTCGTAATGCTGTTCTTTGTGTTATGTATATGGCACATAGAGGTGTACTATACTAAGGAGCAAAGGCGAATACGCCCCCTAATGCCTAGGAGTGAAATTTTTAGTGCTGCTCCTTTAGTGAAAAACAATGGTGAATGCAGACCAATAATTTGTGGTAGACTGTCAGAGATTTCTTTTTCTTGTATGTACCACAGCTCCGGGAAAGTTAACCCGGTCAACAAATGCCCATAGAAGTCGGATGTGTCGGCCTAACGGCGCAAGAACGCAGCTCTGCTGTAAACAGGCACAACGCAGTCACATCCGAAAAAAAAATCCGGATGAACGCAGCAGAAGAAGAAGAAGTATGTACCACAGTAAGGTAGATTTTTCCTGGTTATGTCAGCACATTTTCACTCTGGTGAAACGATAAAGATTTTTTTTTTTTCACAAGGGATTTCATATTGTAAGCTTTACATGAATTTGACACCACATATTTGACTTTTATGTAGCTTTGGCACGATGTGAAGAGACACATTATTTTGAGACCGTGTATCTTAGTGATTTACATTGATACATTAGTGACCACAGAGAATGATTCTAAGTTGTCATGTGGCTGCAAGTTTTTCACTCAGACAGCTCAGTTTGTGTCAGCGCCTTTTCGCCCTGGAGAACCAGTGTACTTTAATGAGCGGAAATATGATCCATAAATACTGAATAGTTAAATACATGATACATCCTGTTTCATATGCATAAGTTAGTGCGCAGAAAGAGGACGTCCTTGTGGCTGGCTACGTAATTATAGCCCACAGATGCTCGTCTTACACTGTTCAATACACTTAGTGGGGATAGGAGAGACATGTAGATGACTTGATCCCCCTATTACACATACCTCTGTGAGTGACAGAATTGCGTTGCTCCAACATTGCGTGGTTGATGTGTCTCCTCTTATGTTCAAATCTGTCGAACCAGAATCAGGATACTTTTAGTGAACAGAAAACGGAAATCATAAAAACATAGGTGATAAACTTTAGTGAATAACACACTTGTTCATATGTACACATTACATAGTTAGTATGCACCACATCATCTACCATCACTTACCCTACATCATATACATCATACGGACGACCGAGAATACAGACACTCACATAGAGTGACGCAAAGTGGTTAGTAGTTCACCTGTGCTTTCAGTAGTCATTTACATATATTATTATTGTATAAACCCGTATTCACCATATTACACTAGGATAGCGTTAATTTCCGTTGTAAGAGAGTCAGTTTGCCGACTACTAGCTAGTATTTATCGCCGTTATACTACGCTGATATGATCTGAGAGACTACGACATCGTATAGAGAAGATGTATATCACATTCTATTTACCACAGCCGTTTCTTTTCTGCGGTGTTTCGATAGACCTTGTTGCAAAACAGTGTCCTTAGTCGACCTTTGAGCTCCTTTATAATGACGTTGAGTCAAACTATACAATAACCAGTTCAATCCGGTTAGACGTATACTGTAAAACACCTAGATATTCTTATTAAAACATGTATAATCAGCGGTTTGTATCGTTATACCATGATCATAACATGCGTTGATTTAGAATGTTTACAGTTCCACCCAAAAACATGTCTGGGCATGTATACCGTGGTTAGGTCACGATGAGTCAGTCATTCATGGTTTCTTCCAAAACATGCCTGAATACGTCCAAGCACGTTCACCGCCGACAACGCCTTGCGCTGAATTACCCAGGAGATCACCTTCAAGTCGACTATGAGTTCATGCTTCAGCTTTTACTATGAGCCTTAACCTTAGGTGTTCTAAAATGGCTGTCGGAGTATTTATCTAGCAATCCCGCCACTCGTCTACCCCGTAAACATGATCAGAAGTACTTATCTAGCCTTCCTCCACTCGCTCACCTCTTAACAACGAATTTCACTAATCCATACTCACTACATTCAATACTTTCGGCCATTCTTACCTTAAGGTTTTCATTTGTAACCCGTTGATGATAGTGTTTAAACCCTTACAACCCTCTACATATCACTACTAACCGCTATCCACCCCTTAACAACGAATTTCACTAAGCCATACCCACTACAACCAGAATAACAGGCCATCTTTATTTTTTAAGGTTTACATTTGTAACCCGTATGATGACAGTGTTTAAACCCCTGCGACCCTCTACATATCACTACTAACCACTATCCACCCCTTAACATCGAATTTCACTAAGGCATACCCACTGCAACCAGTAGAACCGACCCTCTTACTTTTTAAGGTTTTCATTTGTAACCCGTATAATGATAGTGAATAAACCATTACGACTCTCTACATACCATATAGCAACCCTACTTACCTTTTACTTATCACGGTTTTCCTATGACACTCGGCGCGGCTCGTGGGTTCGAACCCCCTCGCCCCACCGCATGTGCCGCCACCCCTGCACCCCACACTGCGCCCCCACCCTATGTTCGCCCGCACCCTAGACGATCCCACTGAGATGCGCTGTACCCCTAACCTTTACACATCACCAATGTATTGTTGATAGTATTACGCCCGGCCCTAGATAGATATAAAAGATGAGAAAAATAAAGGGGGGAAGAAACGGAGGAAGAAGAGCACTGTAACCCTAACACACCATCAATTACATGCTGTTAATTTTTAAGCCCCACCCACTACAACCATAATTAACAGTAATCATTAAATTTTTAAAAAAATAAATAAATAAATAAAATTCTCAACCCAAAAAGGGAGGTAATAACGCCAAAAAACCCATTCGATTATGTATTCCTGAGTTACATCCCTTGCCCCATAGGAGCCGCCTTTTTACGTCACGTCGTAGGAGCTAGACTTTTTATATAAGGATTTACTAGGTCAATCCTAAGGAGTACTCCTGAAAATATACTTACTTACCCGCTAACCTACTACTCTGGACAAAAGAAAGAGGGCACTTAAACGATACAGAAGAATGAGGTCAGAGGAAAACTACAACGAATACAAAAAAGTTAGAATCGAAGCCAACAGAACGATAAAAATAGCCAAAGAAACAGCATGGAAGAAATACTTTCAGACTCTGTCACCAGACACACCTACAAAAGAAGTATGGAAACAAATAAACGCCATCAAAAGAAACCACACAAAGAGTAAGACTGCAACAATAAATTTCCCAACAGTAGCGATATCAGAACAAGAAAAAGCAGACGCATTTGGAAAGTACTTCTACGAGGTCAGCTATAACAAGGCACTGGGAGAGCAGGAGAGAATAAGACGAGAAAAATTTATAGAAGAGACAGGAAAAATACAACACGAAGAAATAGAGAACTTTTACATGGATGCGGACATAACGATAGACGAGGTAACATCAGCGATCAAAGAAAAGGACGACACGGCAGCAGGGTCGGATATTCTAAACTACACACTACTAAAAAGGCTACCAATAAAAACAATTATGACAATAACAACGTTGTATAACAAAATATGGCACTCCGGCAAGATACCAGAACAGTGGAAAAGGGCGATAGTCATACCAATAAAAAAGCAATTCAAAAACCCACAGAGAGTAGACTCGTATAGACCGATCTCCCTAACCTCACACCTCGGAAAAATACTAGAAACGGTCATAACGAAAAGGATTAACTATCATCTGGAGGAAAATGGATTAATTAGCGACACACAGTCTGGATTTAGGGCCAACCGGAGTGCAGTAGACCAGATAATCAAACTGGAGAACCATGCAAAAAGGGGTTTTAAAAAAGAAGAAAAAACAATAGCTGTGTTCTTAGACCTAGCGAAGCCATATGACCAAAGCTGGAGACACTAATAAAAATCAACAAAATAGGGATAGTAGGCAGGACTTACAGGTACATCGAAAACTTCCTACAAAATAGAAAATTTTCAGTCCGAATTCAAAACAAAGAATCCGAAACATTTGATCAAGAAAATGGGATACCTCAGGGATCAGTAATATCACCAACGATATTCGCAATACTTGTAAATGACCTGGACGAGGAAAAACTAGACGATAGAATAGGGATCTCACAGTTCGCCGACGACTGTGCAATATGGAGAAGAGGCAGAAATTTGAAAAGCACACGATTCCGATTACAAATGCAAATGAACAGAATCACTAGATGGATGGAAAAGTGGGGCTTCCAGATTAACACTGACAAAACTGTCAGCATGATGTTTAGCGCTAGACGAAATCGATCACCTATGGACGCAAATTTAAAGATCAACGGTAAGACCATAAAGAGAACAAAATATACAAGATTTCTGGGAAAGATATTAGATGAAAAACTGGACTGGAACAAACACATAGACCACACAGTAGAAAAAGGCAAAAAGACACTAAATCTGCTGAGAGTAATAAAAGGTAACGGATGGGGAGCCCACACAAAAACAATGTTAATGACGCATGTTATGATCACGGTATAACGATACAAACCGCTGATTATACAAGTCACTGATCAGAGGAAGAATAGAGTATGGCAGCATAGTGTATGATGCAGCATCGGAAATCGGAAAAAGAAACCTGGACACAATCCAGAATCAGGTGTTAGGCATTATAATAGGAACAGGTAAAGGAATATCTAGGGAAGCCTTGGAAGTAGCACTAGGGATACTACCACTTCAGCTGAGAAGAAAACAACTGGTTTACAACTACTGCCTGAAGGCGGCACAGGATGAGAGGCACCAGCTTTCAGCGCATTTGAGGAAAACAAGAGCAAATGGGGAGGAATTCCCATACTAAAAATACAAACACCAGCAGGGTGGACAGCAGCACAGGAGATAAACGCGGAAGAGGAGCTAAGTGCGACAATTAAACAAACAAAATTACACAGACCAAAAGTACCCCGATGGGAATTGAACCTGCCAATCACAGATACTACCCTCGCTAACCAAATATGTAAAGCAACAGAGGACATGGAAGCAAAAAACGTCGCAGAAGAATACATAAGGCAAATAAGCAAGGACAGCTTAGTTATTTACACAGATGGATCAAAGAACGAAAAGGGAGAAGTAGGGGCAGGAGTAGCAGTACCAGACTACAAACTCAAAAAAAACTTCAAAGTAACGGACAACACATCGGTCTACACGGCAGAGCTGGTAGGAATTATGAAAGGACTGGAAATAGCGACAGAGAAACCACCAATAAGACTAACAATACTAACGGATTCACTATCTGCAGTTCAGGCACTCGGTAGCTATACTAAAGGAAACAGACCAGATCTAAAGGAAGAAATATTATCGGCAATAACAAATCTTAATTACATGGGTTGCCAGGTGATAGCAGCATGGATAGCCGGCAATGAGACAGCAGACATAGCTGCAAAACACGGCACAACCAGCCAAAATGTAGTAAATTTTGGACTAAGCATAATGGAAGCAAAAAGTATCATTAAACAACACATTACCAAAAAATGGAAACAACAATGGAGACATAGTGATAGAGTAAGACATGCATATCTCAACTTAAAAGAGCCCAGTATAAAAAGCCAAGTTAAAAACAATATGAAAATACCAAAATATAAGAAACTGTGGCGAATGAGACTCGGATATTGGAAAGATAAAATAAATAACACAGCCTGCGTATAATGCATGGTAGATAGCACTATAGAACATTACTTATTATCGTGCAAAATATATGATCAGGAACGTAAGAACCTAACTGAATACTTCCAAACAAGAGACAAAATGATGACAATGAAAGAATGTCTGCAAACTGAAGGAGACCAGGAACTACAAAAACTGGTCACACAATTCATAGCAAGAACAAAAAAAAAGACATGTAAACACAAAATGTAAACAGGGAGGGAGATAACCAAGAAAAAAAAAAAAAAGCACAATCACGAGTTACCGGAGACACACTAGGTAAAGAAATATCAAACTAACAACAATGGATAACAGAAGAGATAGGAGTAGGAAATAACAGCTAAAAATGGATAGACTAGATAAATGACAAATGTGTACATATGTATATATGCATATATTAAAAAAAAATAATCTATATATGAATATAGACATATGTGCATACGATAATCAGCACATCAATCAAACAGTAACACAAATAAAGAACCAATAAATAGGAAACTAAAAAAGTCAATGTAGGGCAGGCAAGTCCAGTGGCAGTGGAACAAACATCGAAGATGTCTGCGACGAAGGAAGGAATGGAGGACAATGGAACGGAGAAAAAGGATGCTGGCGGTGAGAATAAGAAGGAAAGACAACGGAATGGAGATAACCTGACAGGATATCATACGTCGATCTCATGCGCAACAAAAGTCAACAATCCATACCGCAATATGAACCACCAGTTCAATAACCAAAGTCGCACAGGCAGGTTAAGACAAGGTAGAAAGTTTTGTTTTTTCTCAAAATGGACTCGGACTCGAAATTTCCAGATGGAACAGGATCCTGAGTTTTAGACTAATTTTTTTTACACCCACGTTGGATTTTCTCTGTGACGGATTATTTAAGTATTTTTTTTATCAACTTTCAAGTGTGTTATTCTAAAGGATATTGATAGAAAATGACAATTTCATCTCTAACACTGACGTCAGATGTGCTCAACGGAAACCTGCTCCACCACACAGGTACGATTGTTGTGTCTCTCTCCGGCCCTGGAGCCGCCGCCAAGTCGACGCCAGCGTTCATAGCGAGCGCACTCGCTGGACTGGCTGGCGTGCCACTAGGCGCAATAGCCAGTCTACACAGGTATGAGTCACCGACACTGGTGGTTCGTGACCTTAACAGAAGACATGCATGTCAAACTGTGCGATAGGCTACACCGGGTACAGTTACATGTACCGAATTCGGACATCAGTATTTGTCTGGAGCATGTAGACAAAGAAAGGCAAAAACTTACTTTGCATTGGATCCCAGCGGCAATGAAGATAGAGGGTGTTAAGGCAATCGCCGTACATGCCACTGGGGACCCGAATGTGGAGGTATTTCCACTAAAAAAAACTCTGGAGGTAAATGGGGAGCCTTATGTTGTATGTCAGGCGCAATTTGGTTAGAAAATAAGGATCCAGCTCCTCCTGGTGACGTAGTATTTTACTATATTAAAAGTCATGATCCTACGCTCTGACGTCAAAAAGCGGATCCTTCGGCGACCACATTTTCAAGGGATGCAACCCATGAATAAACAATCGAACGTATTTTTGCACTGTTACTTCCCTTTTTGTGTGATAAATTATATATTTTTTAAAAATTAATAACTACTGATAGTATTAGTTGTAGTGGGTGATGCTTAAACACTATCATCCAGCGATTGATCCTGTTAAGGTACAGTGCTCTTCCTCCTCGGTTTCTTTTTTTTTCGTCTTCTTTCTTTATCTGTACTGTGTCGGGCATAAAAACTATTATTCTGGAGTTATAAAGTGGTTTTTCAACCTACCCATATTACGACTGATATATTCTAGATGTACTATAGTGATATTATGGTGTCATAGCGTGGTTTCTAGACTACCCACGACAGAAATATTTTGATATCAGAATTGTTACTATAAAAGATATTATTAAAAAAATCTACTACGAGAAACGATCATTGCAATTAGTATAATAGCACAATCAGAATGAAATATGTATGGTGAGTAATCACCCAGCAAGTGATAAAGTAAAGTGGTTATGTCAACTGATCACTAAGAAGTGATTAAGATTGTTGAAACCGAAGAGATCCTCCCCTACATGTATAGCGCAATCTGTAACCGACAAACTAAAGACAAGACGACATAAGACAGACGATCGACGAATCATTCATTCATTCATGCAACCATTCACATTATTCATATCATTCATATCACATTTTCGTCTTCCATTCTGAGGGAATTAAGACATAAATAACATCGTGTATTTTCCAATAAAATTCTGTGTATTAATTGTTGCTGCTCTGCGTAACAGGATGTAACGTAGTAGCGAGCAGAAATACAGGACGAACGAAGATAAGAGTGAAACAGTCCAAGCAAAGGAGCTAACCGCAAATTCAGATGTGTACCGTTACAGTTTTGATTAAGCATATTAACGAAGCATCTTATTTTATTTCAGATTGTACTGTAAGTTACTATATATATCATTGAATATTCTTGTTCTCATTGCCATTGGTGTATAACGATAAACAGCAAAAATGTCAACACTTAGTGAATATATCCAAGCAGGGAAAGATCTAGGATTTAGTGGGGATAAACTAGAACAATGGGCTAATAAGGAATACAAAGAATACACAGAGAAGCAAGCTACAGCTGAGAGAGATGAACGAGCGCGAGAAAGACAACATCAGAAAGAACTGGCAGAATTAAGCGCAGCCACCAAACAGAAAGAAATAGAGTCAAATGAAGCCACCAAACAGAAAGAATTAGCTGAAACAACCAAACAGAAAGAAATGGCTGAAGCCACCAAACAGAAAGAGATAGAGTTAAGTGAGACCATCAAACAGAAAGAAATACAGTTGAAAGAAAAACAACTTGAGATAGAGTCACAAACACAATTAAAGATCAAAGAAATGGAAATTGACTCTCATATTCAGATTGCTACCACGAAAATAAAGAGTCACGAGGAAGAGAATAAATTCAATAAGTATAAAGGGGTAGTGAAACCCTATTGCCAAGGGGATTCAATTTCCGCATGGACTGAAAATGTCGAGTTCCAACTAAAGTTCCAGAAGGTACCATTAGAAGATTGGGCGATGATCTATATGAAAAATCTTTCTGGGGAGCCCTTAAAAGTAATTGAATCAATTCCATCTGAATTAAGAAATAATTACCAATACATACACGATCGCATCATGCAACATTTTCTACTTGACGCTCCGGGATATCAGATTCAGTATTCCAAACTCAAACCAAAATCTACTGAAACTTTCATAGATTACATTTCAAATGTTCAAAGTATCTTTAATAAATGGCTCAACGCAGCAAAGATAGGGAAAAGTTTTGAGAAATTAAGGGATCTGATGATAATGGACAAAGTTATCTCCACTGTTCCGACCCACTTTCAGAAGTTCTTACAACAAGCCGATATTGAATCCATTGAACAACTAGAAAAACGTGGGTCGGCTTATTTTTCTTCCAACAGAGACGTTTTTAAGACATTAATAGAGGAGTCAGAAATTGATGCTTTTGCAAAAAGCCAAATAAGAAAACCTCCCAGTCAAAAACCATTTCAAATGAAAGATAGGCAGAAATCAAAGCCACCTCAGTGTATGTATTATCGTTTTTTCCATCATGAATATTCTATGTGCGATAAAAATCCTTCGTACCCAGCACACCTGGAAATGATGATTAAGAAGCAAGATAACAAAAGAAACACGTACAGACGTGCCGTTAAATGCTTCTTGTGCCTTTCTTACGGGCATTATAGTTCTAATGTCCGGGACGGCATAGAATGAGAGCCAGCAATGCTGTACTTATTGATCCATCCATCCATCATGTGCCATGCCTGTAAGCGTGGGCGGTCATGTTCTGCCATTTCACTCGATCACCAGAGTCGTGGATCAGCTCCGTGTTTCTGTCTCGGACATGCCACAAGGCCAAGCCATCCAGGTACTTGCTTCTAGGTCTTCCCCTTGGTCTGTTCCCCTCGATCTTACCAGTTGTCACCAAATTCTCCAATCCATTTCTTCTCATAACATGCCCAAAAAATTTTAACTGTCTACGTCTAATTTCTCTAATCAATTTACGATCTTCATTTGTTTCTTGAAGGACTTGTTCATTGGTCTTTCTGGCTGTCCATGGTATTCTTTGCATTTTCCTCAGAAACCACATCTCTACAGCCATCAGATGTATTTCAGCCTGACTGCTCATTGTCCACGCTTCACATCCATACAAAAGTACAGGTTCAATGTAGCATCTCAACACTCTTTTTCTCGTTTCAATTGACATCTTTTTATTGGTCAATATGTTTTTCATCTTGCTAAAGGCTTCCTTTGCCATGGCGATTCTTGTTCTAATCTCTTCAAGGAATCTCCCATCAGATGTTATTACTGTTCCGAGATAATTGTACCTGCTCACTTGTTGAAGAATATTCCCATTTACTTGTATATTACATTGTGGTATTTCGTCCTTCCTAGTGACGACCATAATCTGTGTCATTTTACAATTTAATTCTAACCCTAGTTGTTCACTGTGTGTAACAATCGCATCTACTAAATTTTGCAGGTCCTGTTCATTGTCTGCAATCAAGACTGTATCATCTGCATATCTAATGTTATTGATGCATCGTCCCCCAATGTTGATTCCTTCCATATCTTCAATATTTCTGAAAATACTTTCACTGTACAGGGAAAACAGATCTGGAGACATTACACATCCCTGTCTCACACCCCTTTTAATAGGCTGATATTGGCTTACTTCATTATCAACTCTTATGGCAGCTTGTTGTTTCCAATATATGTTTTTTACAAGTCTAAGATCTTTTCCATCAATTTGTAGATCTTCAAGCATCCTTATCATGCTGACATGTCTCACTTTATCAAAAGCCTTTGTTTAGTCAATAAAGCAAAGGTGTAGATCTTTGTTTACTTCTATAGAACGTTCGATTATGTTTCTCAGTATATACACAGCATATACTGTACCCTTGCCTTCCACAAACCCACATTGTTCTCCTCCTATTTCAGGTTGTATTTTCCTCCTAACTCTTTGCATGATAAATCTTAGCAAAATCTTCGTGATGTGACTCATTATACGAATTGTTCGATGTTGATCACATTCCAAAGCTCCTGATTTCTTTGGGATTGCAATAAATACAGAATTACATAACTCCTGAGGTATATTTCCAGTATCATATATTGTATTAAGCAGACTGGTAACTTGATCTATTCCATATTCTTCTAAAGCATTAATCATTTCTGTTGTGACGCTGTCTGAACCGGGGGTCTTGCCAGATTCCATATGGTTAAGAGCATTCTGAACCTCCATCTTCAAAATTGCTGGTCCTTCATTATTATTTTGAACATCATACTGTTTGTCTCTGTTATCGTCATACAGGTTTTTCACGTAATCTGACCATTCATGTAATATCTGATCTTTTTCTATTATGACTCTTCCATCTTTTGTCTTTAGGCAGCCTGCTGATGTACGTGTTCTTTGATTAGTAAGCTCCTGAATTCTTTTGTGCATTAGTTTCACATTGTTACTGTTGTGTTGTTTTTCAATTTCTCTGCAATTTTTCTCAAGCCATGTTTCTTTTGCCTCCTTACATAAGGTTCTCACTTTTCTGTGAATTTCTTCATATTTGGCAGGATTATTTTTGTTCTGTCTTCTTGTTTCCATTAGTTGTAAAATTTCTTCAGTCATCAATGTTTTACGGCCCACTTTCTTTACTTTTGGAATAGTTTTTTCTGCTGCGCAACTGATTGAATTCTTCATCGTTTCCCATTGATCATCTACATCTTGAAACAGGATCTCTAGATCAGACAATATATCAAATTTGTTCTTTACTTCTATGTTAAAATTATCTTGTATTTCTTTGTCAGTTTTCAATTTGCACAAGTCATATTTAGGGTTTCCTGCTGTATACTTGACTTTCTTTAACTTTACCCTCAATGTGCCTGTAATTAATCTGTGATCACTGTAACAGTCTGCATTTGGAACTGTTTTTACGACTGTTAACGCATTTCGAAACCTTTTGCTAATCAGGATGTAATCTATCTGTTTTTTAATCCTGCTGTCTGGACTCCTCCATGTCCATAATCATCTAGGATGCTGTTTAAACCAGGTGTTTCCTGCAACCATTTCTTGTTCTTTTGCCAATTCTACAAGTCTGTATCCTCTTTCATTTCTCTCTCACAAACCATGGTTGCCTACACTGCATCCATCGCCTTGCTGTCCTATTTTTGCGTTGAAATCACCCATTATGATATTTATTTCTGATTTTTTGCAGTTCTTCAAAGCAGACTCCACGTCATTATAAAATTCCTCTATGCTTTCTTCACTGCTTTCACTTGTTGGGGCATATACTTGAATGACATTTATTTTAAAAGGTCTTCCGTTTAATTTTACTAATAAGACTCTGTCTGACACAGCATGATATCCTTTGACATAATTTGATGTTTGCTTATCTAATATAATGGCTACACCTCTTTGCTGTTCTTCTCCCCCAGAGTAAATAATCTTACAATCCTCTCCTGTCCTTATCCCTGCTCCTTTCCATCTCGTTTCCGATACTCCTAATATGTTAATCTTCTCTCTCCCCATTTCTTTTTTGATGTTTTCTAATTTTCCATCTGCATTCATTGTTCTAACGTTCCAAGTTCCTACTTTCAATGATATTAATCTGTTGCACCTAGTAGCCTGTTAGGTGATATGATATCACCTAACATAATGATATTTTTTTTTTACTTATTGATACCTCGTCTGAAAGTGGAAGCGAGCTTGAAAGTGAGAATGAGGAAGTGTTACCATTCAGTCAGTGTGAGAATGTGGCATCTGCTAGTGATATTTTAGATTTCGATAAATGTAATACTTGTCACCAATTCCATGAAGATGGGATACTTAAATGTGGACACATTGTACCGTTCTCTAGCGAGAACGCCAACGCAGCTATCGCCTCCAGAGGCAATTTAGTGTTCCACCATGCAATAGTTAATGACCAACCATGAAAATGTTTATTAGATAGCGGGAGTACATTAATCGGTCTGAGGAAAGAACTGGCCAAACCAGAGGATTATACGGGCGGCTTTGTTAAATGCCGTACCTTTTCGGGTAACATTGAAAGATACCCACTGGCGAAAGCCCGTATAAAAACCCCATTCCTTTCCGGCACATTCATATGTGCCATTTTACACAACCCGTGTACAGACCTGATTCTTGGGTGCCTACCACAGTTAAAAAAGTGTACATCAAAACAAATAAAAGCCTGGCAAGAAAACAATAAGGCTAAAACACGAACAAGGTCAGATACACCAAAACAAGTTAATAACCTATAGAAAGAAAAATTACACCAAGAAACTACACGGTGCACAGAAAATACCACCATGATAGAAAACCTTACTAAAGTACAGTGTGTCAATCTACTTATCTCACCTGATTTGCATGATATGGGTGAGAAACCAGAAACAAACAAAATGTCATATTGTAAGAGTAAGAGAGATAACCCAGAGAATCAACAAAGGTTATCCTTTGCCAAACACCTACAAACAGAGTAACCTTTTGTTGTGTATTGGCACTATAACAACGCAAAAGCCAGAATTTTAGCGCAATTTGACTGGTTAAATTTCTATAAACAATTTAAATATTTTCAATGTTCATGTACCTTTGATCAACGTGTAGTAAGAAAGTTGCAATGTATTACAGCAGAGGACCGATCAATCACATTGGCCTCTATTCATAACCATCAGACAGACGAACAGAATGCATCTACACCAATCAGTCGGACGACAGACGAACATATCGCAACCACACTAAGTAGTTTGACAGAAGACGACGACAATGCAACCACACTTAGTCAGCAAACAAAACAAGCACTTAGTACCACAACAGTACTTAACCAAATAGAAGACGACGACACGGAACTACCAGTTCCAACAGTGGACATGACAGCGACAATTGACAGCATACATATACAACCAAAACTGAGAGACAACATCTGTGTGCAGACAACAGACTGGACCACACATCTACAGAAAATAAGACATGTCGTCGACAGAATAAAACTATTCGGTCTCACAGTGAAACCGACAAAAGTAGAATTGGTACTGGAAGAAACTGACTTCCTTGGCCATACCATCACAAAAGGCCAACTTAAAACAGATAATAAAATTGTTACAAAAATTTTAAACCTCACCATGCCAACCACCAAAAAGCAGGTGAGAAGTCTACTCGGGCTAGTGAACTATTATAACAAGTTCATCCCAAATTTAGCTGAGATTACCAGCATTTATTTGAATTTGTTGAAAGCTTCTGTAAAAATCAATGTTAAAGATGCTGAGTTAATAAACGCTTTATCAAAACTTAAACAAATGTTTAGCGATGTACCTATATTACGCTTACCTAACCCGAACCTCACTTATGTTCTTAGGACAGACGCGAGCACTGCATCCATCGCCGGCGTACTAGGTCAACATTATGATGGGATTTTCCACCCGATCATCTATGTAAGCCGGAAGATCACACCTACAGAGTCGAAGTACGGAGTCTCTGAATTGGAGGGGTTAAGTATCATCTACTGTGTCCGTAAACTTCATAGGTTTTTGGCAGGGACACATTTTGTCATCGAGACTGACAACTCCCCACTCACCGTCATGGAGTCAAGAGTCCACAGAAACAATCGTATTTACAGATGATCTCTGATTCTCCAAAACTACTCTTTCACCATCAAACATATTAAGGGTAGAATGAACTTACTTGCTGACACTCCGAGCAGACCCTCTGACATCGATATACCTGAAGTAAAGCAGAGGAATGATCCAACATCACCATAGTCAGTGACACTATAATTACTCTGTGTCTAGACCGGTGTGTTACATACACGATAGTGCTCATATATTTGTGTGTCGCCATAAAGTGAACTGTGCATATAATTGTGTCATTACAAATTAAAACGGACAAGCATATCATGAACTTGCTACGCCGTCAGTTATTATAATAGACACAACAGTAAGTCGACATTTAGACAAGATCCAGGATCATCGCGAGGATTTAAGACTTTCAAGATAACATTGTGAAATAGATTGATATTCAACTTCAAAGAACGCGACTTCACCATCAGACCTGGAATTAGTTAGAAATATATTGTGATATGTAATATAGCATGTTTTTATTGCAGTTGCATATAATTTGAAATCTTTGTTAGTGTAACATAATTTATAAAAACATCCCCATTTTTTAGCGATAGGAAATTAACAACATTTACTTTCTAAATTTCATTTACATTCATTTAGGAATTGATAGATCTGAAACTACGAAATTATATCCATTAATCTCATAAGCACATTAGTAATTCACCTTTAAATACATACATTTTAAGACAAGTTAGTTAAATAAATCATCACTTAAATTATTTGAAATTTACACCATCATCATAGTTATAAATACAATAATGTAATTAACACATTTTACCCCATTTCATTCATTTAGTTAGATTAGTTCCCTTAGCTCATTTCATTCACTTAGTTAGCTAAGCTCAGCTCACGAAAGTAGAATAGAATGGGCAGATTAGTCATCATACCCAGGATTGATTACAAACAATCCTTGCTTCCATGTAGATATTTTTGTACATAAAATGACTAGTGCGAAAAGATAGCACACTCATACGGCTTTACAACTCTGTAAACTGAGCCCAAAGTTAGTGTAAATATTTTTCTATTCAATTTCTTTTGATGACAATGTTTTAATGACATTTTGATTTTAAACTAATGTAGAATGAATGTGTGAGAAAAAGGAGAGAAAAAGAAATTGAGTGAAAGGATTAAAAGCAGATGAGCAAAACATTAGTGCGACATTTTCCGCACAACGCGAGTTTTTGTAATTCGTCTTCGTTCCATTTGTGTAGCACACGTCATGTCTATTTTTATGTGGGAGAGCCACAAATACATTGCAGGTATGGAAACATATTTTAAGCTTCCTAAACCGGTAAGGCAGTCATGAATCAGGCATACGCACTCATTTGTGACTGCAATAAACCGTTTTATGGCGCTTGAAACAGAACACTCAACT
Organism: Cepaea hortensis; assembly: GCA_963921405.1. Taxonomy (NCBI): domain Eukaryota; kingdom Metazoa; phylum Mollusca; class Gastropoda; order Stylommatophora; family Helicidae; genus Cepaea; species Cepaea hortensis. Next base: position 124,027,611 of record OY992879.1, read on the forward strand.
GAATTATAGACATACATACATGTTTATAATTCACACATACTTTAATAATAAACAAACACGCAACCAACCAGGAATACTTTCAGATAAACATGCATACAGCATTTACGAGAAAGGGGCGTAACTCTGAACAGGGGACATTACAGACTTACGAAACTCTGATATAACATTGAAAGATGTTTTCACAAACGGGAGTTAGATAGGTGAAAAACTAGCACACACATCAAGTAAACGAGTTGGATTAACATTATATGGGAGCATGAATAATATTCATGTATTGTAACCATAACAGGGACATCTTGTCCGGGTTGTCAGTTATTTGGCAATTGGAGAAGCAGGTCTTAAGACAATTGGCTTCGGTTTGAACAACTCCCAGAAATATAATGGAAGAGGAGCATTGGCTCTGGCCAACAATACAGTTGTGTTGTGATAATAATTAGCCAGTGGATGCATACAACAGTGTGACATCAGACAGTAGAAGTCAGTTATTATACCCAGAACATAGCTAGCAACCTTAACCAGTTCTTGACAAAATTAGACAGCCTAATTTTTAAGACAACCAAACTGCGTCACACCTATAACCTAAAGTTGGTGACGCAACACAGACGGGAGGAGAGAATGTCAAGAAGCTGAATGAGAGAACAGAAGTAATAGGAGGATATAAGTTAGGGATAAGACTAAGGTAGGATAGAGATAACATCCCTGAACGGGGAATAGAGATTCAAGGGACAGAAGTAGAGGATAGAACTCTTAAGCAGTTATCCAACAGGACACGCACGTGTCATAAGTAGGACATTGTAGGACATGACAGGGATTTACTCCCAGATTAGAGTAGGAGACGCTGTTCACGGGAAGTACCCGTAAACAGCACTAACTCTACAGGCTACTGAGCTGCGTGCTATGTAACAGAGCATGCAACCTTGCTGACGCACGAGGATTCACAGGTCTGCAACTTGACAACGCTGCTAAGATTAGCCAGACGGGACTGGACAGCTCAGGAGACAGGTCGATGTATTCGCCCTGACCACTGTGTGGTTTTCAGGGCACAGTAGTATAGTGACTTACGTTAGGACAGATAGAGATTGTGCTTTAGTAGTATTATAAATGCATTGAGTGTGATGATGTGGTGATATATGTATGTTCATGTGAGCTCGTGGAGCCGATTGTAATCAGTACGCAATAAAGCGAATTTACCCTTTGTACACCTACGAGTTGATATTCGTGCGGTACAAATGAAGAATCCCTGTATGCCTGTCTAAACTTGGTTGTTGACACAATTCATCTTCAGCAACACAATTCACAGTATAAAACACAAGACTTTAATGCAAGATAAGAAACGAGGCGGTGTCCCTTTACAGGACCTACACACAAAAATACAAGCATTAAGAATCAACCAAATAGGACGCATCATCAATCATCCAGATCAACACTCGCTATCATTATACTATATTGCAATTAGATTACTTAGACTTAAGAAAATAGACAAAACAACACCGCACTATTACGGCACACTACCGCACTTCTACAGAACATGTATGCAAGCATTTCATGGCAATGAACATTTAATACAACAGACAACCAAGCAGATATACAAATATTTAGTGAAACAACAAGCCCCACCACTATATCTGAGAATCAAAGGAGGATACAAATATTATATGAAAGACTATAGCTGCACCTTCAATAACTTACACAACAAACATCATCATCATCATCATCATCATCAAGTGCCCTGCCAGAGTAGATAGGCAGGCAGACAGGCAGGCAGGCAGATAGATAGATAGATAGATAGATAGATAGATAGATAGATAGATAGATAGATAGATAGATAGATAGATAGATCCCCGCCAGGGACTGGGCGAAGCCGGGCCGGGTCAGCTAGTACTATATAATGCATTGCGAACTCTTTTAGTAGGTACTACGGTTATGTTTGCCGTATTTTACCGGAGATTGTTTACCATTAATTTTCGTTTTCTTGATTTGGTGTCTCCATTTAAAGGATATATAGAGTACTCGTTATGTTAAATTACCCGATTATTTCAAGATCGCACTAAAACAGAAATCGATTACTGGATATTATATTTGTCGCCACGAGCTACGAATCTTATACTTTTCGTCTTCTCAAATTCGTGTCCTGGACGGACGTACAGACTGACTTTAAAAGACGTAAGTAGTCCCGTCAATTCCGTTTTAACTAGACTTTGTGCATTGTTCTAGTATATTTTCTTTTTAAACTTTATTATCCATTTTTACTTATGATTATGTAGTTTTCAACTATTAGAGTTGGCAATCCCGTATAAAACTGAAATTATAAAGATGGCATGCTGTATATTGTGGCATTACAATGACGGGACATGGCAGTTGTCATCCAACTATGAACATTTAATATTGTTATGGAATATTCATAGCAATAACAATGCCAATGATTGCATGTTTGCATTCAACACACATTATAGCATTTATTTGTAAATTTTTATCACTCTACATGGACTAAATCATTGATAATTTTGCATCTTTCCAACGGGACCTACCTACCCCCTCTCTCTATCTATCTATCTATCTATCTATATATCTATCTATCTATCTATCTATCTATCTATCTATCTATCTATCTATCTATCTATCTATCTATCTATCTATCTATCTATCTATCTATCTATCTATCTATCTATCTATCTATCCATCCATCCATCTATCTATCTATCTATCTATCTATCTATCTATCTATCTATCTATCTATCTATCTATCTATCTATCTATCTATCTATCTATCTATCTATCTATCTATCTATGGTCGGCCCTTTCCCGTTTCCGTTAAAAATATAGATTGAATAGATGAATCGATAGTTAGACTGATAGTAGAAAATATGATTGGAAGAGATCTATCTTCATTTCAATAACTAAAAAGGGCAACGTGAAAGTACTGAAAGTAAACTTAACAAAACATCACGAAAAGCCAATAAATGGTGGGCGGTGGGTTGACTGCAGAGTACTGCAAAGGATATGCAACTAACTTTCTCTTTAAAAAAAAAATTAAATTTTTTTGTTTTAAACGAACGAAAATCTTTATTTTCAAAGGGATAAGAATTGGGCACGCAGGCCCGTCCTACATTCTGCCCTTCTTCTCTATTTCCTCTCATACATTCTTTTATTCAACATCTCTTATGAAGCAATTCTTTGACAACAAAAGAACAATAAGCATTAAAACGCATGAAAAATAATCAATAAGACATGACTCGTTGAGGCAATGTTTAACATGGGCATCATAAATAACCAACGTAGGTGTAACGTGCCATACATAAAAAAATTACATTACATAGAAGAAGAAAAAAATGTTTTGCGTATCCTTTTACAGGACTTAGCTGTCAACAGCAGCATCTTTCAGCTGTCTGTTGATCTCTTGGCAAGATTACGCTCAGTAGTTTGCCATTGCTTTCTGAGCGGCCGGCTCAGTATCCGCAAGTCACGAGCGGGGGTCGAACCACCTCAGTTCTCGCTCCGCTGCGAGACTCTGCGTGATAAACGGGATTACAGAGAGAAAGTGTTGTAACCCCACAGCCAGAGAGACCGGCACATAGAAGAAGAAAAAACATTAAATTTGATGTGGAAAAGAAATAAAGTAGAGTAAAACATCTAATGTGCTGTTGAAACTAAAAAAAAAGAAAGATGAATTAGAAAATTTTCACGTATTTAAAATAGATGCATTATTTTTATGAAAATTTTGAAAATGCCTTAAAGATTTTATCATTATATATTATAACGCATATGCCTGAAGATAACTGTAGATAAACATTTTATAAAACTTTTGAGAAAAATGCAACAATTATTTAAATGACATATATAGCAATGCTACTAAAAGTTATGTCCCCTGATATAACTTTTCTTTAGTTAAGTCCCCTTGCTATATATTAATTATAATGTAATTAAAAAATTAAATTTTATTACGTAAATAACTGTTTGTAAACTAACAAACTATGCCAGTTGGCTGCCATGGAATGAGAAGAACATCTGTAGAAAATTTCATCTTAATCGGATGGACCGTTCGCGAACGAACGCAGAAAGGACATACATACATACATTGTCTTATATATATATATATATATATATATATATATATATATATATATATATATATATATATATATATATATATATATATATATATATATATATATATTCTTCTTCTTCTTCTTCAGCTTTCCGAGCCATTTATATATATATAAACTCGCAGAGTTATCTGTTCTTGAGTTAGAGAGCGCCAGTGTTAATCTCCTTGACGACAGTGCAACCAACAGTTGTGTGAGTGTATAGGTAGGGTCACAAAAAGCCAGTGTTATTCTCCTTGACGACAGTGCAACCAACAGCTGTGTGAGTGTGTAAGTAGGGTCACAAAAAGTAACAAGGTCAAAATGGCAGTGTTATGATTGTATTATCGTTCATAGGTTTAATTAGGTTAGCATCGGCAAGACGCAACAGTAAGTAATTTATTTGTCTATTCTTAAGGATTTAATCAAACATTTGCAGACAACCATTAATAACAGTCGACGTTGGCTTGGCGGGCATACGCATACCATTCATCTTTACTTTAGATAAATCTTATGTTCTTGCAACTACTTCGTTGCAAGTTACTAATAACCGGCCGCTAATTAATCGCCATTCCAATATTTATGTTTACAATACATCGCGAAGTAAGACATGAGTGCGCAAGTCGGCAATTAGCCGTAACACTCAAGACCCAATTGAAATTATCTATGTTAAATATGTGTTTGTCTTCATGCCGAGGTTTAGTGCCATTAATTGTGTAAATAGAGTGGTTTTCTTTATTCTTTTTTTTATTGATGGTTTTTATTCCCAATGTCACAGACGAAGAAAGTTCAAGCGAGTGGTGCACAGAACAGGAAGAAAAAGGGGACCAGATACGAAGAACAGTTCTGTCAAAGAGGGGCATTAGATACCTGGATAAATAGAAGTAAAGAACAAGTTGTTGAACATGAAGAAGTCAACGAGGATCATCATGATCATGATGACGGTGCTGGCTCGGACTCGGAGGATTCATCTGCAGCTCAATCAGAACATAATACTGTCTCTCCTCCTGGGAGTCCTGAGTCTTCTCAGTCTCATTGTCAGAATGATGATTCATGTGAGGAAGTGGACGTTAAAGGAGATTTTAACACATTTGTGGAAAAAAAAAACGATTTTGGCTATTTGAAGAAATCGATTTAAGATAAGCTGAAAATGATAATAGTACAACATGGTTCAGAAAAATATCAAAATAAGAGTGGTCGATTTACCCCATTTGCTGAGAAGGATGAAAGACGTTTTTTCCAAAAAGTGGTTTAACAAAGTTTCCACAAATGGAGAAATCGTGGAGGGAAAGTGGTTGCCTGTACCGGGACGCATGCTACTGTTTTTTTTTTTTCTCTCCAAAGAAACAGCAGTCGTCTATGTCAAACTTTAGCCAGGAAAAAGGTTTCTCTACTTGGAGAAAGTTGAGTCCTCGAACACCTGATCATGAGAAAAGCCCTTCTCATAGAGCTCACATTAGGGAATACTTGATCCTCGTAAGTCGACTCAAGAGTTCTACTACGATATAACTTCAACAGCAAATGTCCGCTATGAAGAAGAAATGGAAAGCATTAACTGAACGGACTGTCCTCCTCTGCCGTGCGTCCACCTTGACGAGGTAGAGGGGCTTGAGCGTTCCAATGACCCCAAGAGCTATGCCGACGGTAGCACAGCTACTGGTAGGGTCACCCATGTCGGACAGGTCAAGGGAGAGGGACCAGACAAAGTGACGCACAAACCTGCTGCCTTGTAGGTAGACTGGGGACAGTCAAAGGCTAGGGAAAGCATCCCGAAAAATGCTTGTCGAAATCGGATGTACTGAGCCACAGGCTTGACAAAGAAGTGCAACGTAACTTTATCATTTCATGATGCCACAGATGAAAATTAATCGTTATGGTGCTAATCCCGTGAAGTCCCATCAGGCGGTGATAGTGCCGGGCCCCCTGCCTCGAGGGGGTCCACCCATGACTACTGGTGGTCACCTTCCCCTGTGCTGTGGAGTCAAGGCACAGAGGAGTAGGTTAAGAGCTATTGACCAAACACCCCGGACTCTCAACATACTACAATGGAATGCCGAAGGAGTTTATAACAAGAAAGCCTCCCTAACACAGCGTCTTCATAAAGATAGAATAGATGTGGCATGCATTCAAGAGACACACCTCAACGCCAATCGCACATTTTCAGTCGAGGGATATCAGGCCACACGTTTTGACCGCGAAGGACACAAAGGAGGAGTTCTAATACTTACACGAAATACAATACCTTGCAGCGAAGTATCTGTGATCTCTGACAACCAAACGGAAATTATAGGTGTTGATATAATGATAAAGGACATGAAAATAAGAATTTACAATCTGTATAGCCCGGCAGATAAGGATCTTACACTCTCAAACATGGAAATAACTGACACAAATTGCATTGTTGTCGGAGACTTTAATAGCCGCTCAGAAAGATGGGGATACCCAGATACTGACAAAAGAGGAGATGAAGTGGAGGACTGGGAAATAGACTCAAATCTCCATCTACTCAACAAAGCGGATGACACACCGAGCTTCTACTCCAGAAGATGGATTACCACTTCTACTCCAGACTTAGCTTTCTGCACAGGAGACATCCTCCACAAAATTGATCGCCATGTGCTTGACCAATTAGCAGGTAGTGACCACAGACCAATCAAGCTTGTAATAAATATGGAGTATGTTCCACAGGAGCAAAAGCCTTTGCCTCGCTGGAATTACAAACGAGCAGATTGGGACAGATTTTCCATACTAACAGACAAATATTGTGAAAACATAAATACACGATATGGCAACATGAAGCAAATGGTGGAAAGTCTAAACAGAGCAATAATACAGGCGGCCACTGAGTCTATTCCAAGAGGAGCGAGGAAAAATTACAAACCATACTGGACTGAGGAACTACAAATTTTGGAGGACAAAGTTGAAGATGCTAGGAAGACCGCAGAGAGAGAACAAACAATTTAAGCGAACATCTCTCTCAAAGCCATCTCAGCAAAATATAAAAGAACAGTAAATCAAACAACAAGAGATTGTTGGAGGAAAAAAACAGAAAACCTGAATTTTGACAGGGATGGAAACAAACTATGGAAACTAGTGAAAGCCATGAACAATGAAGGACCTAGAAACAAACAAATAACAATTAAACAAGGAAATGCCTTGCTTACAGGAAAAAAGGCTGCAAATGCACTAATGGAACACTATGCTAATGCAAACCACATTGATATTACAGCCGAACAGAAGAAAGCAATCAAAGATAAACAGATACATCATAGATATACAGAGACAGCAGCAGAATATATGATGGCAAATCTAACAATGGAAGAAATGGAACAGGCAATGAATACCCTAAAAAAGAAGAAATCACCAGGAAAGGATGGAATCACAAATGAAATGCTAATAGGACTAGGCACTAAGGCAAAAAAGAAACTACTAGCAGTCCTAAATTACAGCTGGAAGAGGGGAATAGTCCCACAGGCATGGAAGGAAGCTATACTAATACCAGTCCCAAAGAAAGGAAAAGACCTGGAAGAACCAAATGGCTATCGACCTATCAGTCTTCTTAGCTGTGTAGGAAAATTAATGGAACGCATTATCAATGGCAGGCTAACATGGCATCTGGAAGAAAACCAACTCTTAACACCTCACCAAGCAGGATTCAGAAAGTATAGATCCACTGAAGATCAAATAACCTATATAGCTCAGGAAATAGAGGATGCCTTCCAAGAGAAAAAGCACACACTAGCGGTCTGGATAGATTTAGAAAAAGCATTTGATAAAGTATGGAAGGAAGGACTAAAAGTAAAACTGCAAAAAATGCATGTTTGTGGGAAAATGTACAATTGGATCAGCCACTACCTTGAGAACAGAACTGCCAGGACAAAAGTACAAGGACAAACCAGCAAAATGATGCTGTTGGAGCAAGGTGTCCCCCAAGGAGGAGTTCTTTCACCAACATTATTCCTAGCATATATAAATGACATCACAGACAATTTTCCAGCCAGAGTACACACATCATCCTTTGCAGATGACCTAGCCATATGGACATCTGAAGAATATATTAGTACAGCTAACAGCAGAATACAGCAAGCCCTATTAGTACTAGAGGACTGGTCAAAATCATGGCTAGTGAAGATAAGTGAGGAGAAAACAACATGCACAGTGTTCTCCCTCTCAACTAAAACTCAGCAACCTAAGCTGGTATTGAATGGAAAAATATTGCGCCATGAAGAAAATCCAAACTATCTAGGAGTCACATTTGATCGTCGCCTGACATGGAAGACACAGGTTGAGAAAAATCGAACAAGAGCAAGGCAAAGAATGGCAATCATGAAAAAGCTTGCTGGTACAACGTGGGGAGCAGATGAGAAAGTTCTCAAGAAGTTATATACTGGACGGGTGAGGCCAGTACTGGAATATGGCATTGCAGCTTGGGCAACAGCAGCTAAGTCAAACTTTAACAAAATAAGCAGAGTCCAAAACCAAGGAATGCGAATCATAACTGGAAGCCTGAAGACAACGCCTATTAATGAACTAGAAAAGATCACTTGTTTACAACCAATGCAGGATAGAAGAGATAGCAGAGCCCAGCAACAAGCTGAAAAATTTAGAAGATTGACAGACCACCCTATGTATAAAAGGTTTAGTGGTTTTGGAAAGGGAAGACTGAAGCGTAGCAACTTTGTAGAAACTGCAAAACGAAAGATTAGGGCAGATCCCATTCTTAACATATCAACAGTCAAACCCATTTACAATGCAGACAAGTTCCCAGCTTGGAGACAGCAGCTACTGCCTGAGATGATAGAAAACATTCCTGGTATTGAGAAAAAGAACATTCAGCATGAAACCGAAAGAAGAGAAATAACCCTAAACTACATAAAAGAACATTACCCAAGCAGCAATTGGACCCATGCATATACAGATGGATCAGCCAAAAATTCAGTAGAGAATGGAGGAGGAGGAATTCTCCTAAATTTAAAAAATGGAGTAAAAAAAACACATTCAGTGGCAACTGGAAAGTTTTCAAGTAACTTCAAAGCGGAGGTAGAGGCTCTGAAAACTGCAGCAGAAATGCTCTTGATGGAGGAAAATAAAGAGACGCAAATAGCTATCTTTACAGATTCAAAGTCAGCTGTCTCAATACTGAAGAGCAATTACAGCACAGAAATAGCTGACCTAAGAGCAGCACTCCATGGTCTATGCCAGAAATCCAAAAAAGTTGTAATACAGTGGATACCATCACATTGCAGTATACCTGGAAATGAAGAGGCTGACAGACTGGCAAAAGAGGGCGGACGACTACCACAGCCTGACATAGACATAACCTATAACGAGGTAAAGAGGTTGATAAAAAGCACTTATAGAACCAAATGGGAATCAGAGCATCCAGGTCACCAGAAGGATGATGCATATTACAAACTCGACCGAAGAGAACAAGTAGCAATCTTCAGACTCCGCACAGGACATAACAGGCTGAAATACCACTTGTTCAATAAACTAAAGATAGGAGATACCGATGAATGCAATTGTGGAACTGGTAAAATGACAGCTAAACATTTGCTGCAGGAGTGCCCAATATATGCAGAACAGAGAAAGATATTTTGGCCCACACCTGCTTCATTTGAGGACAAGCTCTATGGAGATATCAACAAGCTCAAGTTGACTGCAGCTTACTTTAACTACATTCAGGTTGACATTTAAAGGTGCATGAAGAAGTATTTAGACTGCCGCACTTCATACCACAGGTATGTCGGTTACAAAAGCGCCCCAGAGGCATGAAATGGAATATTGCTTGGATAGCAAATCCATTACGTGGAAAGTCCGAACCAAAAGCTCACTGTGTGGGCTTCATAAAAGGTGGAAAAAGTGTCCCAGTGGCACGAAATGGAATATTGCTTGGATAGCAAATCCATTATGTGGAAAGTCCGAATCGAAAGCACACTCTGCGGGCTTCATAAAAGGTGAAAAAAGTGTCCTAGTGGCACGAAATGGAATATTGCTTGGATAGCAAATCCATTATGTGGAAAGTCCGAATCGAAAGCTCACTGTGTGGATGTCATCTGCAGACTGCATACTTCTGGTTTCCGGGAGAACAGCCTATGGTGAATGGAAGGCCCAATATACGGAAGTGAGGCTAAGCAGCCATGTGCAGGACGTGACGATTCCTTGGGTGAGCCCAGTACCAGAGCGCTGTGTGTTGGCTCTGCAAGTATGGAAGCCTCCTTGGATGGCGGGGAATGCCCATGGTCTGCCCCTGCCTTCCCTTGAGGGCTGACCAGGATGTCTTTGGCTGTTCTATATGGGCCAGCTGGGATGGGGGATAACACCACAACAGTGAGAGCCAAACGTCCTAAGAAACCCCCAGGAAGGTTAACCCGGTCAACAAATGCCCGCAGAAGTCGGATGTGTCGGCCTAACGGCGCAAGAACGCAGCTCTGCTGTGGACAGGCACAACGCAATCACGTCCGAAAAAAAACTCCGGATGAACGAAGAAGAAGAAGAAGAAGAACGGACTGTCGAGGTTATAGCATTTTTGGCAAAACAGAATCTAGCTCTTCATGGGCATCGAGGAGAAGGAATTTCATATCTATCGGAGCCAGAGGAGACAATAAGCGAATATACAGGGAATTGTTTTCAGCAACTATCAGACTGTTGGCAAAATATGATGTTATCTTGGGGGAACACGTGCAGAGAGGGAAAGATAAGCTAAAAAGTGTAACGTATTTGTCCAACAGAAGTCAAAACGAGATAATCGATATTCTTGGTGAAACAGTCAAGAAAAAAATTATTTCAGAAATTAAGAATGCCAAGTATTTTAGCATAATGTTGGATTCTACTCAAGACATTGCCCATGAAGATCGGGTATCGGAAATTCTACTTTATGTTCATATTGATTATGACAATAGAATGGTAGAAATAAAGGAGGTATTTCTGGTATATTTCCAAGTCAACAAGAATGATTCATAAATCTTGGTAACGGAAATTCTTAAATAAATTAGAAGATAACATTGCCATCAATAACTGTCGAGGCCAATCATATGATAATGCTGCAGTTATGGCTGGAGTGAGGGCAGGTGTCCAACAGAGAATTCTTGACATTAACCCAAAAGCTGTGTTTGTGAACGTTGGGAGGTCTTAAAATCATTTACCTCTAGAACTGTCAAAATACAATGTGATACACGATGGAGTTCTCGCCATGACGTTGTGCAAGTAATCCACGCGGAGCTGGACAACGTTATTGCCAGCCTTGAACATCTGCAGGAAGGTTAATTCTCTAGGGAAACCAAATGCGATGCAGGCTCGCTTCTGAACTCTATTCAACAATTTTCGTTTATATCGTTATTAAATTTTTGGTACCCGATCTTAGCGTCAATAGAGAAAGTGACAAAACGTTTGCAGGATCCGAAAACGGGGTTCCGTGAAGCTTCTTGTGATCTAAAAGGGCTTGTGCAAATCTTGAGTTTGAAAAATGATAAAATTATCCATAATGCAATACACTCCGCTGACGAATATTGTGAAAAATTGGGAATTGCAATTGCACGAACAAGGAGAAGAAGAATGATGGCTGGCGAATCAGCACGAGATAGTGGATTGACGACACAGCAAGAAATGAATAGAGCAATGGTAGAAATCATGAACAGATTAAAAACGGAAATTGAAGACCGCACTGTTCGCCTTCAAGAACTCAGAGACTGATTTGCATTTCTTTTGAATTTGCATTCAGTCGCAGTCGCAATTGCAGATGAAAAAGAAAGAGAGAAATTACAGAAGGAATGTTCGGACTTTGAACGCTAATATGATAATGATGTGAAGACCGTTCAGTTATATGATGAAATAATTGACTTTGTGATGCTCTATAAAGCTGGAGGTAATACAATTCCGCCCGATCCTAAAGATGTTCTAGAGTCGTTACTACAGTTTGGAAGGGATGTGTTTCCGACGATGTCCGTTGCATATAGACTACTACTGATCATAGCATTTTCAATCGCAAGTTGTGAACGGTCATTTTCAAAATTGAAATTAATAAAAACACACCTCAGGTCTTCTATGTCACAAGAACGACTGACTAACCTTGCTTTAATCAGTATTGAACAAGAATTCATCACCAGGGAGGTTGCTTGCTTGCTTGCTTGTGTTCGTTGGCTTGAGCTCCAACGCGAAGTCCTGTATGTCGGATGAAGGCATCCTGTTGTCCAACATCAGTGTGATGTCATACAGGACCTGAGTTTTGCGTGAGTATCCGTTGTCCCATGTCTGGCTTATTGGTGTGCAGACTGGTGGTTCCTCGCCGTACAGGCAGACACTCTCCGACTTCGGAAGAATCGGCGATCCTACTGACTTTAGCCAGGACCCCGAAGGGACCTGTTGCCCAGGACGCTCGACGAGGACGCGTCAATAGGTCTTGGCCAGTATATAACCCGGCCCTGGTGCCCTGGAAACACCTCTGCGTCCCGCCAGGGAGGTAAAAAGTGAAGTAGTTCAAGTGTTTTGTGGCAGGAGATCCAATTTAGGGAATCGAACTTAATAAATGTGGGTGTGTGGCTGACCGCTGAGACTGATTGCTGACATATTACATATATATTTAATTTGACTTGAGTTGAGTTGAGGTAAGAACCGTCATAACTGCACTCAGGACATTCCCATTCAGTATATTTAATTTGAATAAAGTTTTTATGTCATGTTTTCCATACAGGCTATACTATGATTAGTAATAGTAGCCTAATTTCCTAAGCATAAAATACAAAGTCTACAATTCGGTTTTCGATCGTCAAAATAGGCTAAAAGTACGTGCAACGTGCAATTCTCAAACATTTCCTGGGGGAAAGGGAGAGGGGGTAGCACAGTGCAGTGGGAGGGGAGGGGGAATGAATTAGGGAAAGAACAATTTAGGGGCATCCAATCAAGGGGTTGGCCCCTGGCATCAAAGAACCTCTGCACGCCACTGACCTCCTCCCATCCTCCCTCGTGTAAAGGTTATATTCCTTTCTCCCAACTGTTACGTCTCCGACGGTTTTGTCAGGATAATAACGACTTCCATAAAAAAGCCCACGAAATGCTGGATTTCTGTCGCCTTCGAGGCTATCATGAGAATGTTCTGTCTACAGCTCTTCACCGCTGCCAGTCTATCAGTAATGCTGAGGCTCTCACCTCCAGGCCGAAAACACGAAATAATAGACCTGTCCTCTCACTAACTTACCATCCCCACAATATTTCTGCCAAGAATATCCTCCTGAGACATCTATCCATTCTCCAGGCAGACCCGACCACTCGCGATGTCTTCTCAGAGGCCCCCTGGTGGCGTACAGGCGGGACCATAAACTCAGGGATGTGCTGGTCCATAGCAGTCTACCCCAACCTCACAAGTCTATTCCTGGCACGGTGGTTTGTCTTCGATCACGTTGTAAGACCTGCCCACATGTACTTCAAACACAGAGTCTGGTATTCCCTAAGACGTCTTTCGACATCCATGAGGGTTTCTCATGCACGAGTCGCAACGTTATCTATGCAATTACTTGCACATGTTGTGACACGAGATATGTCGAGCAGACAGGATTACGTCTCGCTGACAGATTTAGTCAACACTTTTCTGATATAAACGTTGGCGTCCAGAAACCAGTATCTATGCACTTCCACAGTCCTGGCCACTGTGGCTGACATACAGGTCACGGTTATCAAATCGTGTTATCAAATTCAACGAACGGGATTGTAAAACATTGGAAAACCGTCTCATCTTCCAGCTGGGTTTACTCTCTCCTCACGGCTTCAATGTCCAACACAGTTTCATTTAACTTCCAAACCCCACCCTCCCACCCCTAGTTGTATAGTCAAGTATAAAGGGTGTTGCATGTCCTTTTCAGGACGTTGCAGTCAACCCCAGCATTATTTTTGCTGTTTGGGGTTTCTTGGCAGGTTGGCATTCGGTAGTTTGCAATCTTTTTCTGAGCGACCGCCACTCATGCCCCTCTGTGAGGACCAACGCAATTAAATCCTCCGCTGGTGTGTTTCGAGCACGAACGAGAAATTGCTAATTGCGAACTGTGTTCGTGACATCCTCGCCAATCCTAATTTTCACCTTCCGCTTACATGGGCGCCTCGCTACCCCCATCCCGCTTATTCTCCCGCCAAGTGGCTTAGCCAATACCTGAGCTTCTGACGGTTCATACAACCGGTTCATACAATCCACTGATAGTCGTCTAACACGTGTCAGTCGCTCCAAGCTTGGATACATATTCAGATAAGTAACCTTAATATTGTCATATAGTGTGTTTCGTGTTGTTGTGTGTCGATTTGTGTTTGTTTGTTCTGTGCTGACAAAGGTTTTAGCCGCAACGTCCAATTTACTTCTTGTAATCGTATTTCAGTAAAGCTCACAATCTACTTCTCGTATTTTGGTGATTCATTCGTTGCCTTTATATCCCATAGGATCATAATTCATCGCATGCGTCCCTGTTATATCTCCTATAACTCCCTCCATATCCTTAGCACATTATTCATCTGTCTTAAACTCTCTTCTCTGTGCCGCCCTCATTTCGCCTGCCCTGTGTGTTCCAGAATAAGGTCTGTCTAGTGATACTATGATCAGACTGACTCAGGGGCAACCCATGAGTAACACAAAGTGTGGCACCATTCAGCGTCGGCTGCCAACCTATTGATTGGCTAGAATCTTCCATGTTCTCTCCCCAAGCACTGCAGTAGCGACCCCGCCAATCCCTTACACTCTTTCTGTTCTAAACTGGAACCAGTTAATGAACGTTTGTTGTTTATTAGTAATTGTTTTAGTCGTTCTTCGTGTTTCCGACCGGTTCAGCAATACTGACTTCACATTAAAGCTAAATATTCATATACTATTCAGAATGATTCTGCTAAATATGTTCGCAGGAACTGACATTAACATACCTATATGATTTTCTCACACAGACAGATCTCCATTTTTTCGTAGCTTTATTAAATATTTCTAGTCAAATGTCTTCAATTAATTTCTGTAATCAAATGTCTTCGTCTAATTTAAATTGTCAACTGCCTTCATATAATTTATGTAATCAACAGACACTGAGCAGGATCTGCAACATTTATTAGAGGCGGTTGTTGCACACAGTGAACAACTAAGGTTAGAATTAAATTATAAAACGACACGGATTATGGTCGTCATTAGGAAGAATGAAATACCACAAAGTAATATACAAGTAAATGTGAATATTCTGAAACAAGTGAATCTGTAGAATTATCTCGGAACAGTCATAACAGCTGATGGGAGATGCCTTGAAGAGATTAGAACAAGAATCGCCATGGCGAAGATAGCCTTTTGCAAGATGAAAAACATACTGGCCAATAAAAATATGTCTATTGCTACGAGGAAAAGAGTGTTGAGGTACTACACAGAACCTGTACTTTTGTATGGCAGTGACGACAATGAGCAGTCACGATGGGAAAAAACCCCCACATCTGATGGCTGTGGAACTGAGGTTTCTGAAGAGATTGCAAAGAATACTACAGACAGACAGAAAAACCAATGCCCAATTCCTATAAGAAACAAATGAAAATCGTACATCGATTAGAGAAATTAGACGTAGACAAGCAACATTGTTTGGTCACGTTATGAAAAGAAATACATTGGAGAATTTGATGACAACTAGCAAGATCGAGGGGAAGAGAACAAGAGGAAGGCAGAGAAATAAATACATGGATTACTTGATCAAGTGGTATGGTTGAGACAAGAACACTGAGCTGATCCACGATTCTGATGATCGAGTGAAATGATGAGTCATGGCCGCCCACACTTACCGGTCTGATGCATGATGGCGGGATGGATTTCCTTATATAGGTTTTTACATTACAACTTCACATTCTACCAGTCAAGTCAACTTACCAATACTGTATTGTTCCAAGTCTGTTGTAGAAGTCAGATGCTTTACGGGTGACGACAGTTGATTTGACGACGTGTACTCACGAGGGTAGCTGGTTTGAATGTGGAGGTCTAAGAACAGAACCGACTCATATTGTATACACATTTCAACCCTACAGACATGTTACCCTGCCGCCTGTCGAGTACAAAAACAAACGCAATGACTTAGCGACGCAGCTGTCTGCGGGTTTATGCGTAGCTCGCGTGTTAATGTAATTGTTCTTTTGACCAGCTGTCTGTCGTTGGTACACAGTGTATGAGGCACCTCCTCTTTCTAGTAGAACTAGCTGACACGGCCCGGCTTCGCCCAGACTCTGGTGGGGAGCATCTCATTTAATTCATATAAGTAGTCATATAAGCTCCCGTTCCCGACTGTCTGTCTGTCTGTCTGTCTATCTATCTGTCTGTCTGTCTGTCTGTCTGTCTGACCCGGCCCAGCCCATGGTGGAGAGCATCTCATTTAAATCATATAAGTAGTCATATAAGATCCCGTTCCCGACTATCTGTATGTCTGTCTGTCTTGGGTAAATGGAGGAGGGAGGAGGAAGAGGGAGGTGGAGGAGGGAAGAGGAGGGAGGAGGAGGGAGGAGGAGACAGGAGGAATAGGAGGGAGGAGGAGGGATTAGGAAGAGGAGGGAGGAGTAGGGTGGAGGAGGAGGGGGAGGAGGAGGGAGGAGGAAGAGGGAGAAGGAGGGAGGAGGAGATCGCAGGAGGAGGAGGAGGAGGAGAGGGAGAGGGAGGAGGAGGGAGGAGGAGGAGAGAGTAGGCGGAGGGAGGAGGCGGAGGGAGCAGGAAGAGGGAGGAAGAGGGAGGAGGAGGAGGGAGGAGAAGGAGGAGGGAGGAGTAGAGAGCGCGAGGAGGGAGGAGGCGGAGGGAGGAAGAGGGAGGAGGAAGAGGGAGAAGGAGGAGGGAGGAGAAGGAGGGAAGAGGATGAGAGGGAGGAGGAGGAAGAGGGAGGAGGAGGAATGTGAAGGGAGGAGGAGGGAGGAGGTAGAGGGAGGAGGAGGAGGAGGGAGGAGGATAGAGGAGGAGGAGGGATGAGGAGGAAGAGGGAGGAGGAGGAATGTGAAGGGAGGAGGAGGGAGGAGGTAGAGAGAGGAGGAGGAGGGAGGAGGAGAATGGAGGAGGAGGGATGAGGAGGAGAGGGAGGAGGAGGGGGAGGAGGGGGAGGAGGAGGGAGGAAGAAGGAGGAGGGAGGAAGACGGATGAGGGGGAGGAGGGAGGGGGAGGAGGAGAAGGGAGGAGAAGGGAGGAGGAGGAGGGAGCAGGAGGAAGGAGGAGGGAGGAGGAGGAGGAAGAGGGAGGAGGAGGGAGGAGGAAGAGAGAGGAGGGAGGAGGAAGAGAGAGGAGGGAGGAGGAGGGAGGAAGAGATAGGCGGAGAGAGGAGGAGGAGGGAGGAGGAGGAGTAGGGATGAATAGGAGGGAGGAGAAGGGAGGAGGAGGGATTAAGAGAAAGAGGGGGGAAAGGGGAGAAGGAGGAGGGAGGAGGGAGGAGGAGGAGGAAGAGGGATGAGGAGGGAGGAGGAGGGAGGAGGGAGGATGAGGAGGAGGGAGGAGGAGGAGGGAGGATGGTGAAGGAGGAGGAGGAGGAGGGAGGAGGGTGAAGGAGGAGAGGGAGGGGGAGGAGGAGGGATTAGGAAGAGGAGGGAGGAGGAGAACGTAGGTGGGGGAGGATGAGGAGGGAGGAGGGAGAGGGAGGAGGAGGGAGGAGGAGGAGAGAGGAGGAGGGAGGAGGTGGAGGGAGGAGGAGGGAGGAAGAGGTAGAAGGAGGAGGGAGAAGGAGGGAGGAGGAGACATGAGGAATAGGAGGGAAGAGGAGGGATTAGGAAGAGGAGGGAGGAGTAGGGTGGAGGAGGGGGAGGAGGAGGGAGGAGGAAGAGGGAGAAGGAGGGAGGAGGAGAGAGGAGGAGGAGGAGGAGGAGGAGGAGAAGGGAGTAGGAGGAGGGAGAGGGAGGAGGAGGGAGGAGGAGGAGAGAGTAGGCGGAGGGAGGAGGCGGAGGGAGCAGGAAGAGGGAGGAAGAGGGAGGAGGAAGAGGGAGAAGGAGGGAGGAGAAGGAGGAGGGAGGAGGAAGGAGGAGTAGAGAGTGGGAGGAGGGAGGAGGCGGAGGGAGGAAGAGGGAGGAAGAGGTAGAAGGAGGAGGGAGAAGGAGGGAGGAGGAGACAGGAGGAATAGGAGGGAGGAGGAGGGATTAGGAAGAGGAGGAGGGGGAGGAGGAGGGAGGAGGAAGAGGGAGAAGGAGGGAGGAGGAGAGAGGAGGAGGAGGAGGAGGAGAAAGGAGTAGGAGGAGGGAGAGGGAGGAGGAGGGAGGAGGAGGAGGGAGGAGGAGGAGAGAGTAGGCGGAGGGAGGAGGCGGAGGGAGCAGGAAGAGGGAGGAAGAGGGAGAAGGAGGGAGGAGAAGGAGGAGGGAGGAGGAAGGAGGAGTAGAGAGTGGGAGGAGGGAGGAGGCGGAGGGAGGAGGAAGAGGGAGAAGGGAGGAGGAGGGAGGAGGTAGTAGGATGATTGATTGCCATCCCACCAGGTTAATATGTTATCGCGGACCTCAGAGAGAAGTGTCTATGTAGAAGACCATTTCCTGGACGTACGTATTTTGGGAGGGGGAGGAGGGAGGAGGGAGGGGGAGGAAGAAGAAAAAAAAACTACGACAGTTGGCATCTCTGGAATGAAAGGAAGGCGTGTAGAAAATTTCATCTCAATCGGATGGGCCGTTCGCGAGCGTATAAAGGACATACATACATACATACATACATACAGAGATACGCACATCCTAATTTATATATAAGATTATGCTGTCCATTATTACCTCTCAGATCGATCGTACTATTTGGTCTCTAATATAACGCTTCGCGGAGAGGCAACATTTCATTACCATTTTATCATTGTTGGGTTTGTTGAGGGCCAGGCGACCTCTGCAACAGTTGTTATGTAATAAACACCATACTGGCTGGCAAGGGTGCGTGCAAGCGAGCAATCGGTAGACAACGATACAAGAGAGAAGATAATGAAGGATTTACCGCTGGTGACAGTTTGTTAAACATAATTAGGACAGCTGACGCTATGGTAAATACAGAGTAAAGTAAGGGCCAGGCGACCTCTGCCGCATCGGTTATCCTGTCATCTTCACGGCGACTGGGGTACCAACTAGACAAACGACTCAACCGATCTCTCCTTTGTTAAATATAACGGCGATCTGATTATTAACACCAGATGTCGCCAGCGCAGCTAATTTACAAAAACACATAATCACTAATTTCTCATGGTGATTTTTGATTGTATGCATGTTGTTACTGTTATGTATACAACTTTTCTAACTCTGTTGTTTAAACACAAAGTTGTTACCTGGTGGTTTTAATATCAGAATGCGTATATTGGTTTGAATATTCTTTTAACATGTATATTGCTTTGTATACCCTATTAGAAAGAAGAAACGCGCTACCATTTATAAGCTGTTACTTGGTCGTTATGATAATGATTAAGTTTATATGTATGGGGGGATTTATGGTGTAAACTCAGGCTCGGAATGTAGCTAGTCTTTCTAATGGTATCACACAATTTATTGAGCTCTTGGATCGTGCGCCAGGAACATAACCTTCTCAGCCACACAAGACACACACACACACACACACACTCAAACACACACACACGCGCGCGCGCTAACACACACACACACACACACACACACACACACACACATACACACATACCCTGACGTTAAATGTCGGGTCAACGATCTACCATGTCAATGTAGCGCAGTGTATTGGTATTGGTGAAAGTCTTTAAGGGTCTGGTTGGATCTTTCCACTTTCGCTGATTTAATGTCCTCGTTCTCCGTTGTAAAGAGAATAGTTCTTAGTACGGACCCTGTTTGACCGTGCTAGGAAGATATGCACCCAGGACACACTGACAGAGGAATTTAAAACTCTGAAGAATGCCTTAAACCTGAATGGGTACTCCACAGGATTTATAAAGCGCCACTGCCAACAGCCCAAACCGAAATCAGAAGTAACTACAGTCCCTAAACTCAAAGTATTCATCCAGCTAACCTTCCGAGGAGATGACGTAATGCAACGTCTGCGGGACCGGCTCACCACAGCAGTCGGGCGAACATTCTGTGCTGCAGCTCCAGTCATCAGGTACAAAAACACACCTATCCCCATCCCAGCAGTAAAAGAACCTGTAGCTTTGTACGCCAAATCAAATTGTATTTACCAATATACATGCAGATGTGAGGCCATCTACATAGGTAGAACTGAGCGACAGTTACATTGCAGGGTTTCGGAACACATTCCGAATTGGGTGGACAAGCTACTATACACCGAAGATGGTAGCCTAGGCAGGCCGACACACCGGAACAGTCCAGCTTCATCGGTCGCGAGACATGTGCTCGAGAGAGGTCACGTGGTTGAAAGAGACAGTGCCTTCCGTGTGTTGTTCAACACACAAAGTAGTCGATTGTTAAAGTTTGCTGAAGCTATAATAATCAACCTTCGTAAGCCGTCCTTGTGCAAGCAGAAAGGCATGTTAGTCAGTTTAAAATTACCGTGGTAGGCAATCGACATTACTGTGCGAACATGTGTATATTTCAGTTTGAAGGATTTATCTAGTTAATTCACGTAAGTTGTGCGATTTCTGCAGTATGTACCTGACGAGATGCAGCGAAATATGCCAGGCAATAAATCGTGCAACCTATTGTGTGTGTCTTCGTTATTCAAAGAGAATAGTGTTATGATTCACGTCTCTCTATCTCTCTCTCTCTCTCTCTCTCTCTCTCTCTCTCTCTCTCTCTCTCTCTCTCTCTCTCTCTCGTCGATATCTTTCTCTTTCTGTCTTATATACATATTTATATACACATCTATATGTATTTTTGTTTTGTTTTACCACAGAAAATGTGAAGCAGACAAGAGCTTACCCGGCGGCTGTTGATTGCTCTGAACAGGGAGCCAGTTCATTGTCAAGGGTATGCAGAACACCAGCCTAATCAGCTGGCCCACACCTGTTTACTATACGAGTCTGAGAAACTCACAAGCAACGGGCGTTTGTGGAGAGTGATAGGTGCTCTACTTAGCCGAGATGAACTTGTAGGGATCGCCTACAACAGACTGGAAAACCGGATCATCCCTCTTAATAAACGACGGCTCGATCGCCGCTACAATCAGCGCACCTGGCCATCACCATCACCTGCGACCACCCTATCACCAAACTTCTTTCATCCAAGCTCACCACAACACGGGCCACACTCGGCTGAGACCACAATAACGGAGCCAACCTCAACAGTGTCACTATTCTCTACGGCACCCCAGGAGTTCGTTGTGGATCTGAGCACAAACCCACCTGTAATTGATATAGATTAATTGTCTTTTATGTATTTTTTTTTTAGGATCTTGTCTTGTAACTTCTAATGCAGAGATACTGTTTGTGTACTTACAGATATGTCTTCATAACAAACGTACACCAAAACATATGGACTGTTCTCAATACAGAGCGGGAAGAATACTGCGTAGGTTGTGAAAAGGAACAAGCCAACCAGTTGGGTCACTCCTGCCTGTTCTGTGATTCTGAGGACTTAACCGATGCGCATTTGGCGGGGGTTATGAAACAGCATCTGATCACCGTCGAACTCATCTCATTATCGTTCAATAAACTACGTCTAATGGTACTCCAATACAATCACAAGTGGACCAGTCCTACACCACCTGGCACATCACCCATAAACCAAACCACCCATACTACACTGTTATGAGACCTCAATCTCAACCATTGGACCTATCCACTCGACCTCGCCTCATCCCTAAGAGTTAATCGACCCTCTATACGTTTTATCTCTTTGATTATACAAACTTTGCATGTATGTTATGCTAAGTGTTCTGGTTTATTTAGTAAATAACGTAACATACATATAGGAGTACTCTCTGTAACCCACTCACTTAAACAGTTTACTATGTATGTTCCTTGCGTACTTTGACAAGCGATTCACACTGAGTAATACATAAAGACACATTCCTGGTACAATTCTGTGAGGTGATACCACTATCATCTTTTGTAGACCTGGGAAGAAGGCGGCTACAATAACTACAATGTACAGACATAAAAACCAATGACCAGGTCCTACAAGAAACACATGAAAACCGTAAACCGGTTAGAGAAATTAGACTCTCTCCTTGTGTGGTATTGTCTATGCGACAATGTGTGATGTTGTTTACTTGCTATCAACTGACTCAGTGAAATATAATACCTATTAGTGACTATAAATAGGAAGCGAAATGTTGATGTGATTTACACAGAAACATGGGTTCTGTTTCTGAGAAAAATTGTAAAGAATACCATGGATAAACAGGGAAAATCCCCATCAAAGCAATACATGGCAATAGGGCAATACATAGGCACGAAACTTAAGTCTTAACAATTCATCTGAAATGCGCCTATGTACTTTTGTCTTTAAACATTGAATACTACAATTTTATTGATGAAATAAGAGAACACATAGATCTATTCAACAAGAACTCAATTTTACAAAGCTTAGTTATTAAGTTACGACAAACATAATGTAGGGAAATGCCTACAATGGGTGTGACATGAATGTCTGGAAGCGATAACTATGAAGGGAGGTGTACTGGGAAGTAGAAAAGTGGTAGCTCACAATGTAGTTGGTTTCAAGGTGTATCAGATAGTTTACATATGACGGCACCAGAGATAGATCATCCACAGTGTGATATACGTGTTGTTTTTTGTTGTTTGTTTTTTCAAAAGACTATGGAGGTAAGTCCAACAAGTGCCAAGTCACGGGATGATGAATTACAACCTAAACACAACACCAAAAGCTGTTGTACAGCGTATATTTTCCCGCTTCATATCTGACAAACACAAGGAGACATGTCATTCAAATTATGATACAGAGACATTTCAAAAGCCTTATGGAGGCAAGTCAAAGGATGCTGCTGGTAATTTCTAACTATATACGGATGTAGTCCCTTAGTGACGACCTCTTAACAACGAAACCGAGATTCGAACTTGTCACCTAAACGGTGCCTAAAAGTTTAAAGAGACACAAGCCTCAACCGGCCTCTCGTTTATTAAACATAACGGCAAGGTGATTAGTACCACCAGATGTCGCCTTACAGCTAATTTACAAAATCAATATCCCGGGAAGGTTAACCCGGTCAACAAATGCCCGCAGAAGTCGGATGTGTCGGCCTAACGGCGCAAGAACGCAGCTCGCTGTAAACAGGCACAACGCAATCACATCCGAAAAAAAAAACTCCGGATGAACGAAGAAGAAAATCAATATTTCTACCAAGGAGCGGCTGGCCGAGTGGCTAGAACGCCGGACTCTCCTTCTGGAGACTGAGGTTCAATCCCTCGGTAAGGTGTGGGATTTTCTTCTGTCGGGGGCAAAAAGAAAATACTAACCTGCACAGTTCGCGTCGACTGCACTAGCCAGGCTGCCTTAATTCCTCAGGCTCAAAGACCCCTCTGCCATACACCGCAAGGTACTATATTGGCAGTAAATGACAGTTTTTTTGACAATATTTCTACCATACACCCATGACGAAAACCGATGACATAGCGGTCGCTTCATGTAACTTTAACAGACCCCCCACACAGCGGGATTCGAACCTCAGGCGCATATGGTGGACACAGTTATCGACCAGCCGCGTGATTCGAACCTACAACAACGACTAGGGCACCACCTAGCAAAGTTACATACTCGACCAACACTACACTACCCCACCACACAGTGAGATTCGAATTTGTCGTCTGCTAGGGAACTCACTAGACACCACAGTTATATATTGGTTATACCTCTCCTCATCCCATATGACCAACTAGACACCCTCATACGCTGATGACGGGTAATCTTACCAACGAAACAGCGCCGATATTCAAACCTATGACTTTCACACAACGCCTAGGAACAAGTGGACACGCGACCTCTTCAGCCCTCACATCACTACTTGTTTATATTGCTAAACTAACACTAACGCAAGTATAACACTCCACCAGCTGTCATCAGCACAACTAATTAACAAAAAACACAATCAATATTTCTTCTACCACTAGACCTCCCCACCGGAATTTGAACCCGGCACCCACAGGGACACCGACGGACATCTTTACTTTTTTTGTTTAAGGTTTTTCTTTAACACTCTGATACCATACGATGATATTGTTTGGAAGCACTTATCTAGATACACCACCACTCATCCACCCATTAACAACGAATATCACTAAGCCATACCCACTACAAGCTGTACTGGCGGCCATCTTGACTTTTTAAAGGTTTTTCTTTAATGAGCTGATACCGTATGATGATAGATTCCACTAAAGACCACTATTAACCCCTATTGACCACTATTGACCACTATCTTTTATTTTCAATTAAAAAAAGGAAAAAAAAAATAAAAATACTTTCTCGCCAAAATCTTTGATTTTTAGCAAGCTAAAGACATACACACGAAGAGACCTCTCCTCCCGCCCATGGGTAGTCCTTATTTTTAAACATTTTCCTGCCAAAAAACACCGAGCTTAACACGCCATATACAAAACAGGGGATGTAACAGTGCACACATCAATCGATTATTTATTCATGAGTTATAGCTCAATGATCTGGGAGGATTCTGATTTCACACCACACAACCATTCGTCACATAACCACTAGACACGAGGATATATCCTCCTATGTGAGAGGATATACCCTCCGATTTCCGCCGGGTAGAGCTCTTATAGCCGGTCTATCTGGTCTAGGGGTTACACGACTTTCTCCGTAATCTCGTATACTCTCGTAAAGTGACATGACGTGCACGAGAATTGGTGACGGTTCTCTCCACGTCGGTAACTTACGGGGTATGTGAGCCGGTCGCTCAGAAAGCAATGGCAAACTACTGAGCGTAACCTTGCCAAGAAGTCAACAATCAGCTGAAAGATGCTGATGTTGACAGCGATGTCCTGTAAAGGATCTGCGAAAAAAAGAGCTTTTATAGTACTACTCCCAATACAATGTGATTTTGATTATGAGTTGTCTTGGTGGCCCCAAAAGGCGCCTTAACAGATATTTCGACACTCTTCCGAATATCGGTAGTAAATTATTTAGTGTAAAAAGTATCCCTTACAGGGCCTCATTAGTTGATGTTGTCGAGCACTTCCGGTTAAATGTGACGTGGACTGTTAGACCGATCGATGGATGCAAAAAATGTTTCCTGGGACCGGAGGGCCCTGACTGTCATCGGAGTGTATATCTATCAATACACTCCGACGACAGTCAGGGCCCTCCGGTCCCCAAAAAACATTTATTGCATCCATCAATCGGTCTAGCAGTCCACGTCACACTGAACCGGAAGTGATCAACAAGACATTCATTGCTCGTTCCGATATGTAACATTTTTTTTCCACAAATAACATGCTTTCGGACAGTATTTACAACTTTTGTGCCACAATTTCGACATATAATTGTGAATTTTTATTGGTACGTAATTCCATTTTCTCAGTTCTTTATTTTAGTTCGTAGTGTTTAATATTCTTTTTATTATATCACCTAATGAGGTCCTGTAAGGAATGCTTTTTACACTAAATAATTTAGGACCGTTATTCGGAAGAGTGCCGATATTTCTGTGTATTACGCATAGGTTGTAAACAGACCCTCAATCCATACGCGAGAGCTTCAGTTTGTATGTTGTTGAGGACGATCGAGGAAAGTTTTTGCACATATATATTGGGATTTTCGAGCACCCAGAGTGTAATCTTTTCCGAATTCAGTGATTTATCCACGCGTGCGTTCGCTTTGGTTTTCACATATGTAATTGTTTCTATGTAGAATTTTGTGAATTTAAGTAGGCAATGACGATTAAATACCTTGATGATGTCATACGCTGAACTAAGGCCGCTTACAAAGAAAATAAACGACAAGGCAGAAATGTTTGTTGACCCATCAGTCTACATAGTTCATTCATACATTAGCATGTCCCTTGCAGAACCCAGCTCCCATAACAACCGTCCGGAAAACTTCTCGGTCATAAGCAAGATGTCCCGAGTCCGATACACCCATCTGGAGATCATCCGCCACATCCTGCACCCATCTTCTCTCTGACCTCCCTCTTCCTCTCTTCCCGGGCACATACCCCTCCATGATTGTTCTCTCCAAACTTCCATGACGTTTTACGTAACCAGAATATTTCAATTTTCTTTGATTTATCGTCAATAGTAGCCAACCTTCTTCAATATTCAGATCTTGTTGTTGGATTAATTTGTTCTTTCCTGTGTCCAAGATATTCTTAGAACTCGCCTATAACATTTATAATATATTAAAAATCATTTATGCGATGTTCACCTTGTTTAGTAAGTGTCCATGTCTCACAGGCGAATGTTGCAATGGGAAAGATGCATGCTCTAACAAATCTAATGTTTGTAGTTCTATCTGTCCCACTCCATAATTTATTCAGTTGTTTTAGTTTTTGAAGAGCAATAGATAGTCGTCGTTTAATTTCCTTAATTGTGTCATCATTGTTGCTAATTAATGACCCAAGATATTCTAATTTTCCACCACCTCCAATTTTTCCTCATTATCATATATTTCTTTCTCCATAATAGTTTATCTGTATGCATTATTTTTGTTTTTGCTATGTTGAGATATCAGATGTGATTTTCACTATTCCATTAGGTTGAGGTTATTAGGTTTTCTATACCATTCTGTGATGTGGAGTGTAAAACTTTATCACCAGCATATCTGTGGTATATCATGACCACTGATATTTAGGGCATCATATAGCTCCCTGTTTATATCATCTATGACATTTCTCATTATATTTTCGGCATACAGGTTAAACAAATAGGGGGACAGCAGACGTTAGGCAGGAATATTAATAGTAATCATTAACATTATCAATAGCAAACTGGTGCTGAGTCTGGTAGAAAATATCTTCTTCACTCCACAACAAAGATAATTACAAAAGTACAAATCTACTGAAGAATTAATAATCTGTATAGCTCAGGTAGTAGAGGATACCTTACAAGAGAAAAAGTACACCAGCGATCTGGGCAGAGGTAGCAAATGCATTTGATAAAGCACGGAAGGAGGAGATGAGGGTAAAACTGTCAAAAGATGCAGGTGTGTGGGGAGATTACAGATGGATGAGCAACTACCTTGGGAACAGAACTGCCAGGACATAAATATAAGGACAAACCAGCAAAATGTGGTGCTAGAGCAAGGTGTACTTCAAGTGAGGGAGAGGGGTGTGGTGGGGAAAGGGTGGGGGGAATCTCTCATCAACACTGTTCCTAGCTTATATAAATGACATGACATAAAATATTCCCGTATCCACTTTGGGCATGTTAGAATTCATAGCAGTGGGGCAAGGATAACAACAAGCCGAAAAGACCGCTGTCTGGCTACATTTGAAAGGGGGGAAAAAAATAAGGAAACCATCCCACAACTGAATATTTAAAGCATGTGTGACTCTGACACATACTGGCAAATAAAGATATGTCATTTGCAACGAGAAAATGTGTTGAGAGTCTTAATAGAACCTGTACTTTCTTATGGATGTTGAAGCGTAGACAATGAACAGACAAGCTGAAAAACATCTAATAGCTGTGGAAATGTGGTTTCTGAGAAAAATGTAAAGAAAACCACGGACAGACAGAAAATCCAATGACCAAGGCCTACAAGAAGCAAACGAATGAATCACCAAACAACGAGAAGTAGATTGTGAGCTTTACTGGAACACGCTTACAAGTAACAAAATGGACGTTGCCTTCGTCAGCACTGAATAAACAAACACTAACCGACACACAACTACACGAAAAACACTGTATGAAAATAGTAAGGTTACTCATTTGTAATATTTTCATATAATATTTTCAGTAGTATTTTTAGAGCGAAGTGTTCGGGAAAATAATTGTCTGCTGCGGATTGAGCCCGGACTACAGTCTTGGCAGCTCCTTAACTAAAAGTATGAGTATATATTAGACGGGTGGAAGAATTCAGGAGATAATAGAGCAGTGGTTCTCAACCTTTTTTTTGGCCCGTACCCCCCTTCACCATATTTTTAGGACGTCATCCCCCCTCATCACATTTTTAGGACGTCATTCCTCCCCCTCATCATATTTTTAGAACGTCCCTTTTCGTATTTCCTCCCTAAAAATTTCCCCCTGCCCCTGCACAGTATACGTAATAATTGAAGCTAAATTTAATAGCGCATACTATTACTAAAACAAGTCTAGACATCTACATAAAACGTGATTTGCGGATCTACTTACGTTATAAAATGAATTTCAGAAGGGTGATATGTACAGAACCGTAAAGTATGAAGGGAAAAACAATATCAAGTAATCGGTTCTTGTATTAACGCAATCTAGAAATAATCTTAATTCCCCCCCCCCCCCCCTGGAAACCCTAAAATCCCCCCCCCCCCCGGGGGGTGGGAGAAATTCCCCACCGGTTGAGAACCACTGTAGTAGAGGAACTGGTAAGAGATGGAAACGCATGGTCAAAAGTACGCGTAGTTAGTTACAGTCGGACTACGACAGTCTTGCACAACGTGTTTGTTTCTTGTGAATAGTAAAGGCTGTTTTATCTAATTGAGGAATTCTCTTCCACACCAGTCTGTCATCTCGCAGATGGAGCAGCCATAGCCCCTCAGCCAACTAACACCCAGCTCTCTTATATGTAGACTTGCTCACGAATGGTTTAGATTCTGCAGATAAGGTAATCTACGGGATTGGGTAGCCCGTCTCACGCCAGCCCTCCTATGTGGCCTTTTGCGACATGCATGGTAGGTTGCCGTATAACTATTCTTTGCTTCCTTTATGAATCTGGTAGCACACTTGCGTATTTAAACCTCATAAGTCGGACTGGATTCGCCTGACGGCGGGTGGGAGTGGCGGGAGGGAGGGGGGGACGATTGGTAATAGGTAAAGCTAACCCTCACGCAATGTCAATACCGTACACTCACGAATAGTTGCTGCTACTGTGTTTTAATGTTTGCTTGCTTGTGTTCGTTGGCTGTGAACTCCAGCGCGAAGTCTTGTATGTCGGATGAATACATCCTGTTGTCCAACATCAATGTGATGTCATACCGGACCTGAGGTTTGCGTAAGTATCCGTTGTCCCATGTCTGGCTTATTGGTGTGCAGACTGGTGGTTCCTCGCCATGCAGGCAGATACTCTCCGGCTTCGGAGGAATCATCGATCCTACTGATGTTAGTCAGGTCCCCGAAGGGACCTGTTGCCCAGGACGCACGGCGTGGACGTGTCAGCAGGTCTTGGCAAGTATAGATCCCGGGCCTGGTGCCTTGGAAACACCTTTGCGTCCCCTGTGTTTTAATGACTGTGGGTTTAAAAAAAAAATTATTTCGCCATTCCAAGTTTTGCATTCACTCTCTGTGGAGTTCATGCAACAAAAACAGGTAAATACAAAACGTTGAACGTCTCAGGCCATTACCCCATATGGGCAACAATCAAGTTGGGATTAAAAAGCCTGTGAGGGTGTCGCATGTCGTCTCTGGGGGGACAGTAGAATCAACAAGCGCACTTCAATTTCCCTTTTTCCACTGTTGGGTCCATTGTCAGACTTTTATCTACATACCCCCGTTCCAATCTTCTATTCTCTCTCTCTCTCTCTCTCTCTCTCTCTCTCTCTCTCTCTCTCTCTCTCTCTCTCTCTCTCTCTCTCTCTCTCTCTCTCTCTCTCTCTCTCTCTCTCTCTTCTCACAATGCCATATCCCTCTCCACTTTCCTTCAGAACATACCCACACGACATTGTCCTCCACTAAATACTATCATTATTTATTGAATAAAACAAAATTGTCATGTGTGTATGGAGTGTAAGTAAAGACGTTGTTGTTGTGTTCTATCCTGTAGGTGAGATAAGAATGTCACTCTCAGATCCACATCATAGTTTTCATCACTCAACGGCACATATAGTCACCACAGCACAGAATTGGGGTACGCTCACCCGATATACTGTCTCTTGATGAATGATGTTGATGATGTCTTCACAATATCCTTGACAATTTTAGAATTACACAGTTTGTCGCCACAGAGTGTTTTTATTATATATTGTCTCTCCTTGTGGAATATCTGATAACATGAACGATATGATATTTCTAGTAATGTTTATACCTCCGATATCATTGCATGAGTTATGGTCTCTTATGGATGCATAATTACCAAGAATGTCTTTAAAAAATTACTGATTCACAGTGTTTCTTATTCATTACTGTTCTGTTTATCTGATAATAAGTTCTGGTCTTACGGCTTCTTCATATAAAAAAAACAGTTCAGTTGCACCATAGTGAGCTTTCGATCTATGTTTAGCTGCACTTTATTCTGCTATAAGTTTCTTAACCAGAATGTCTTATAGGTATCCGTTAATGCTAGAACTTGCTGACCTGTATGACTGACACCCGACTTCAATCTGGCCGATTTATATTACTTTACCAGATTAGAGTCCCTTCCTTCTTTTCAGGCGTGTTGTTATTACTTTGTACATGGGAACCTGTCGAAAAGACAATATCAGGTGCTATCAACCTAACTCAAACTCATTAGCAGTGAGAGTAGGCTTATGGCCGTTATCATATATATATATATATATATATATATATATATATATATATATATATATATATATATATATATATATATATATATTCAGAGAAATGACCTCTGACATAAGACATAGGAGTATACACATACTTAAGACTAGGTAAAGAAGGGAATGTCATAAAAGAGCTCAGAAATCCCAGTAACCATCTATACTAGAATCACTATGTTACTTCTCAGCTAAATTCGGCCGACGCCCATTATTACGGTTTCACACTCAAATACACTATTTTATATTTATACTCTACACCACCACTACCTTATAATTATCCTTGGCTGAATTGGGAGTACTAATTGCACAATAAATACAAAACGTTCATCAGTATTATCCGACTTGAAACGTTGTAACTCCCTTTTCATAATCCCTTAAGAATAAACCACCACTTCTCGTGGAAACCAAATATCACACTAAATTCCACTAGAATATCCAGCCTATTAATACTCTGTCTCTGTACGACGATATGGGCTTATTCCACCAGTTTCCCCTTTTCCTCCACATCAGTTTTTTGATCTATACAACAACAGCCGAAATTCTCTTTTGATGCCTCGTCCTGTCGTGACATCAATGATTCTCCATTCGGCTCCTACGATCACCCATCGTCGCCTTCGTTACTACAAACGACTGTGAAACGCCGTGATCGTGAATCTCCGTTTTCCCACTTAAAAGGTTGTTGAAAATACGATATAGCGATCCATCGGTGTTCAAAGGTTTTGAAATCGCTGTTTTTCCGTCATCCGTAGACTCCGGTCTCATCTTCACTCGTTCCTATCGTTCAATCAACGCTCTCTCAACAAGCAAAATTCCGCGGCTTAAGATGCCGTACGTTGTTCTAGTAACATATTGGATCGTTGATCTCTAGTATCGTGACATAGGCCCCCTCTTAAGAGAGTTTACCGCGTCGACTCTTACTCCCTAGAGGTTCGATCCAGATGTTCTCTCTCCACCTATTCCTCTTCCTCCGGATCTGGGTGTCTAGATAGGAAATCAGCTCCTACATTCTCCCTTCCCGGAATATACTCCACTGTGAAGTTGTATAGCTGCAGCAGAAACGACCACCGCATCAACCTGGCGTTTAGCTTCTGAGAGGTAGCTAGGAACATCAAGGGTTGATGATCCGACTGGACCCGAAACTGCACTCCATACAAATATGGCTGAAATTTTTGCACGGCCCATACGAGTGACAAGCATTCTCTCTCGACTGTAGAATAATTCTTTTCCGCCGGGAGAAGTTTCTTACTGGCGTACGCCACTGGTTTCAAAACCGAAGCGTCATCTCTCCCTTCCTGTAACAAGGCTGCCCCAATTCCAATCCCACTCGCATCTGTTCTTAGCACAAAGGGCTTGGAAAGGTCTGGGAGTTGTAGAACTGGCTTGTTCACCAACGCCTCCTTTAATTGACTGTAGGCACCCTCGCATTCTGGCGTCCATACAATTGTATCTGGGAGTCCCTTTTTTA
This sequence comes from Cepaea hortensis, assembly GCA_963921405.1. Taxonomy (NCBI): domain Eukaryota; kingdom Metazoa; phylum Mollusca; class Gastropoda; order Stylommatophora; family Helicidae; genus Cepaea; species Cepaea hortensis. The sequence goes on from OY992879.1 coordinate 124,059,640, forward strand.
AGGTTTCCGTTAATGGATTTCCCAGTTCGGTAAAATGCGGGATGAACTTCTGATAAAATCCGCACAACGATAGGAAAGATCTCACATCTTTCTTCGTTTTTGGCCTCGGAGCTCGACTGACTTTTTCTAGGTTCTTCTCCTCCGGGACAATTTTTCCCGGAGTGATGGTTTGACCTAGAAATTCAAGAGTTTGGTAACCAATCATGCACTTGGTTGGGCGCGCGGTAATCCCTGCTTCTCGGAGCCTCTTGAAAACTATCTCCAAAGACCATAAATGATCATCCAAGCTGTCACTGGCAATCAGTATATAATCCATGAACGATATAATGGATGGATCACGTAGAGGATCTAATAGAGCTCTCATCATGCGAGTAAACACACTAGGTGCATTGCTGAGTCCAAAAGGCATGACGTTGAACTCATAGTGTCCATTGGGTGTACTGAAAGCTAGCAGAGGTCGAACTTCCGGTTTGACCGGAATCTGATAATAACCCCTACTCAGATCCACTTTAGAGAAGTACTTAGCCTTATGGAGCCTGGCGAATAACTGGGTTGGATTCGGCAAAGGTTCCACCTGAAACTGGGTATGACTATTCAAGAGTCTATAGTCAATACACAACCTGTTTTCTCCACTCGGTTTGCGTAACAACACCACTCCGGCATTATATGGGGATGTGGATGGCGCAATCACATCATCCTCCAACAGTTTCTGTATCTCCTCCTCCAAAGCCTTCTCTTTAGAAAATGGCACTGGGTAGACTTTTTGGCGGACCGGCTCTTGCGTGGTTAAGGTCATCTCGAACTCGACCAGCTCCGTCCGTCCTGGTTTATCCGTCAGGATCTGCTTATGGGATTTGAGAACCTGGGCAATCTTTCCCCTCTCCTGGAGAGTCAGATCAGGGTTCACCTGGACTTCCCGATACGTTTCCTGGTGCACTAGAGGATACTCCCTGCCCTCGTCTGGTCCGGTTTCAGTCTCCACTGCTACCGCCATTGCCATAAGATGGGCTGCTCCTTCACCGGTTCTCTCTTCATATTTCCTCAAGAGATTAATATGGACAATCTTCGACTTTCCCCGGATCCGGATTTGATAGTTGGTTCTGGATACCATCCTTTCCACGGGAAATGGTCCCTGCCATCCTATCTCCAGTTTGTTGGTTCCCGTTGGGAGTAGCAACAAGACTTTGTCCCCAACCCCAAGAGCTCTGTCTCTAGACCTACGGTTGTAGTACTCCGCATGTCTCTTTCTGGCTTTTCTCAAGTTGCGAGTCGCCAGAGCCCATCCCGTGTGAAGTTTTTCCTTCAGTTCCTCCGCGTATTTGTACGAGGAGATCACTTCTTCTGACGTCCCTTCCTCCGTCCAACTCCTCAGCAAAGCTTCCAATGGTCCCTTGATTGGTCGACCAAACAGTAGAGTAGCTGGCGGTACTCCTGTTGAGCAATGTGGCACTTCCCTATAGGCAAAAAGGGCTGCCGGGATGTATTCATCCCACCTATCAGGTTTTTCCTGGGCTAGTTTTCTGAGCATTGTCATCACCGTGCCGTTGAAACGCTCTACTTGTCAATTAGCTTGAGGGTGGTAAGGGCTGGTATGTATATGGTGGGAGTGGAACACTCTAAAAACCTCCTCCATGAGTTTCCCACAAAACTGGGACCCATTATTCGTCAGAATCTGATTAGGGAAGCCTAATCTTGTAAAAACCTCCATCAATGCATCAGCCACTCGTTTCGAGTCAATGGTTGGCAATGGTATGGTTTCACTCCACATTGAACAGCAATCCATCATTGTGAGGATGTACATATTCTTCTTCTTAGTCCTTGGAAGAGGACCCACTATGTCAATGGCTACCCTCTCGAAAAGTGAATTCATGATGGGCATCTCTTAAAGTTTCGGTGCCACCATCTGGCACTCAGGGCATGATTTCACATACCGACGCACATCTCCAGTCATTCCTGGCCAATAATAATGGCAGGAAATCCGCTGCATGGTGGCGGCCATACCCATGTGTCCGCTGAACGAAATGGTATGCCCCATCTGAAGAATTTGGGAACGGTATGCCTTCGGGACTACCAATTGACCGTGTAAGTTGTCTCCCCTTCCGGCTCTCCGATATAGCAGCCGATTCTTCATGTAGTATTGTCCTCGTTTGGGTGCAACAGTACTTTTCTGCAGCTTCCTATAGCAAGGACGTAAAGTATCATCCTCACTCGGGGCAGTTCGCAACTCCCCTGGCATTGGGTTTGAGACCATTGTCTCTGCCTGATCCTTTTCCTTCTGAGAGCGTGTCTGCATAGCTCCCATGTGGATTGGTTCCTTGGGAATTCTCAAAAAGACATATCGACAACCGAGGATGAAGGGAAATATGGGATCAGTCAATACTGCGGCCTTAATGGTGCCTGTGACATATCTTGACCGAATCTCCACTTTAGCAATAGGTAACTTCATGGCTACAGCACTCTTTGTTGCAGGCTGTAGCTCCATGGTCTTTCCTGTGAGTTGTTCTGGGTATACCAGATCAGCAGAAATCACAGCTTCCCCGTCCAGTCCAGTATCGTATAAACACTGGACTTGTTGGCCATTCACCTCAATCAACTCTACCACCGGTGGTCTCCCTTGGTCCGGAGTATCTTCCACCTCCTCGACCTTTTCCATGGAGTCCTCTTTAGGTTCCCCGAGGCATGTTGTGAAGTGTGAGTCAGGTGACTGGAATCTGCAGTCTTTTGTATTATGAGTTTTCGACCGGCAGTGATTGCCCCATTTTCCTGTCCAAGGTTTTTCCCTTCCTGACTTCGGTGCGCTCGCTGGGTTCCGATTTTCTTCGCCGACCTTAGCCTTGTCGGTGACAACCTCCTTAGGAGTCACCTAACATGCCGCGAAGTGAGAGCTTTTTGGTTTCGATCTGCAGTCTTTTGTGTTGTGAAAGGGTGATTTGCAGAACGAACACCACTTCTCAGACCACGGTCGTTTGGGTTGAGAATTCGAGGTGCTCTTGTTTCCTTCCTTCATCTTCTCCGAACTCTCCGTTGAAGTCTTCACATAAGGTTCCCCTTTCTTGTATTCCGCGTTCTTAGATTTTTTTTCGGTCGTGTTTCTCCTGGCCTTTGGTAGTTTGTGTACTTGGTTTCGCCACCTCCCCATGCACCTCCACGAATCTCTCCGCCAGCTTATTCACGACCTCCAGTCGTTCCGCCCCTTGTTCTCCCAAGAAGGTTCTGAGAGGTTTCGACATTTGCTTGCGCATCTGGTCGACTACCATCATCTCTTCCAGACTCTCATAGTCCCTCTTGAACTCTGCCAAATCCATCCATTTTTGTAGGTATGATTTCAGCCTTAAACTGTAGGCAGCGAATAGCTCTCCCGGCTCTCTTTTTGCTGATCTGTACATTGTTGCTGGTTGTTGATGTATACATCTGTACATTGTTGCTGATTGTTCATGTATACATGTGTACATTGTTGCTGATTGTTCATGGGATGTGGTATCTTGTCATTCATGCTTGTGTCATCACAACATATTTTTTTTTTTTTTTTTTTTTGCATATCCTTTACAGGACCTCGCTGTCAACACCAGCATCTTTCAGCTGTATGTTGATTTCTTGGCAAGATTACGCTCAGTAGTTTGCCATTACTTTCTGAGCGGCCGGCTCACATACTCCGTAAGTTACCGATGCGATTCGTGTTCATAACGGTGTTATCAAATGACCTCAAGCTGTTGTTTAGTAGACCTCAGTTTAAAATGATATTGTTACGGAAGCAGTCGACGTTGTCGAAAGAATAAGAGCTCTCCGTCTTAAACGTCTGGTGCCCTGATGTTCAATCCCTACAACGAATGTCGACTTCACGTTCAGAAATCAATAGTAAACTTTTTTATTTCTTTGCATATCCTTTTTTTTCCCCCAGGACATCGCTGTCAACACCAGCATTTTACTGCTGCTGTTGATCTCTTGGCAAGTTTACGTTAGTAGTTTACCATTGCTTTCTGAACGACCAACTCCAATACCAATTCGTTAAAACCCAGCGCAACATGGTCTGCTGCCAAATCGCGTGTAGCTGTGTTTCGAAAGCGGGTAAGCGGGATTACGAACCGCGTCCATAACTCTTTCAGTACTCCAATTTTAATTCACCGCAACAAAGAAGAATCCCTTCGAGCCTCATTTGCATCGGTCCGGCAATCATTTTCCGGTTTAGTGTTCGGTGGACTGCTAGACCGATCGATGGATGTTCCCTTTCATCACGGAGTCCGGCAATTGTAAACTGGTGAATTTAAAATTGCATAGAAAAGCAACATAGAGTTAATCAATCGCAACGTCCTGCAAAGAACATGCGGTATTTTATTTAAATGTTACTGGTACCAGCCTACAGCCACCAAGGTGCACATATTCTAAACATACCCATCGCCACTCCTATCTATATGACAGTTGATAATGCATCAATCACGACTCCCTAGACCCAGCTACCAGATAACAGAGGAATAAGCAACGTATAGTTAACTCATGAATTATTCAATGACGAAGTGTTTGCACTTTGAACAAACCGTTTCCTTTTATCGACGTCAAATACACTGGCAGTGTTCAAATGATTTGCAGACGTCTATCAGTCAACAAAATGTTTGAATAGCTTGTCCATTCCCTCGAACAGAACAACTGCAAACGCCGGCGCGGCACAATTAAAAATGCGGTATTGTTTAAATTGGTCTTCTACAAATGCTATGAGAACCATCGATCGCTTATTTGGATAAACATTCTTGTCTGTTATTAATTCCAAAGATCCACAACAGTCGTGCAGTTGTTACTAATGGTGCAGGTTGAAGATCCAGAGAGTAGTACGCACACATGAACTAAATCGATGTACAATATCTATTTTTATTAGCTATTTGTTTATGGCACATTGCATAAACCACATAGTTCATGCTTGTTGTGTTTTTGTTTTTTATCTGTAAGATGTGTTTTCCTGTAAAATGGAGCTTTTCCTAATTGGTAATCAGTCCAGTTGAAGGTCGCAGTTGCTACAGGTGCAAGGTTGTGGATAGCTGCCAGTGTTTCTGATCGTTTGCTAAAAGTGCATATGTGTTAGAGTTCAAACTGTTTACTTCAGTGCATGTGTGTTAGGCTTCCAACAGTTTACCGCAGTGCATATGAGTTTGGTTTCTAACAGTTTACCGAAGTGCATATGTGTTAGCGTTCCACCAGTTTAAGTTTAACATACGTGCACAGTTATTAGTGTTGTAATAGCTTAACGTAATATACATATTATATACTGTTCCAATAGTGTACATTTGATAGTGTTCCAATAGTTTAACATACAATGAATATGTGTTAGCATTCCACTAGTGTAACATGGTTTATTTTTGTTTTTTGTTTGTTTGTTCGTTCGCTCGCTTTGAACTCAAGCGTAGTCAATACACATGCTACTACTTCTAGTGTACTGGATTGCTTTTTGCATATGAATTAGCTTTCCTTATTACCATTGTCTCAAGCCATCATGTGAACCCACTCCGACTTCAGAGTTACTTGTAATTTATGCTCCCAAGTCAAGGAAGAAAAGTCATAATTTTAGTCCAACTGACCGATGTAGAGGTTGAACCCGCTACCTCGGTATCAGCACACCGGATGTTTTAGAACGAGTGCTTTTATCCATTCGGCTATGCTTATCTGCCGTTAAGAGATTTTATATTTTTGTTTTACAAATACATTTAATGGAACATAATTATCAAACATCACCCGCTAGCGATTTCACTTCATTTCACACACCCGGGTACTCGCTCATGTTACACTGATTGATAATAACATATGCACAAACGAAGATGAAAGCGCTGGATATAAGACACAACAGTCAGGAAGAATGACGCTTCTGTTGTGACATGCTCTGTAAGGCGTGATCTTGAATTTAGTGGAAGGCCACTTTATAAAGGTAAAGGTTGGCAGATCCTGCTGTTTACTTTTCTTGTATCTTTAACTAGTTTGTCTTGTGCAAATATACGCACACGCACACGCGCACGCACACGCACACACACTTCTGATACACAATACACATTGTGCGATTCTAAGGTAAGTAGGAACACTTTTTTTTCTCAAATTTTCATTTTCTCTCCATTGCTCTCATTTTTTCATCTTTTTATTCTTCTCATCCCATCGTTACGCCTTAATGTAGTCACCGGAGGGTCTTCTCCGTGACTATATGTTGTGTTTTGTTGATGTATTTGTTTGCTCATAAAGACTAGTCGCTGCAACTCCCTGTATGTGTCGTAATTCTGTTATGTAAAGCTGCATTACTTTGTGTTATTTTATATTGTTTACATTTTCACAGCTTTACCACAGTTCCACCAAATTTTATTCAAATAATTGAACTTGCATCTGGCAAGGCCCCAGTTAAGGATGGGATTCCAATAGAGGTTATCAGGAGTGGGCAAGGCACACTCACTCTACAGATCCATCAGCTAATAGAGCTGTGCTGGCGAGAAGGGCAAGTCCCAAAGGATGCTGGAAAGTGGCCATGTGATATATAGAGACAGGGCCTTTCGCGTGTTGGTTAACACACACAAATCTCGCTTGTTAAAGTTTGCAGAAGTAATAATGATTAATCTACACAAGCCAGCTTTGTGCAAACAGAAAGATATATTAGTCAGTTTAAAATTACCCGTGGTAGACAACTGACATTACTGTGCAAACATGTGTATATTTCAGCTTGAAGGATTTATCTAGTTATTTTACTTTACGTTGTGTGAATTCTGCAGTATGTACCTGACGAGATGCAGCGAAATATGCCAGGCAATAAATCATGCAATCTATTGTTTGTGTCTTCGTTATTCAAATACTGACCAATAAAAAGATGCCAATTGCAACGAGAAAAAGTGTTGAAGTGCTACATAGAACCTGTATTTTTGTAAGGATGTGAGACGTGGACAATGAACAGACAAGCTGAAAAACATGGTATTCGTGGAAATGTGGTTTCTGAGGAAAATGCAAAGAATACCATGGACAGACGAAAAAAAAAAAACACAATGAGAATGTCCTCTGAGAAGCAAATGAAAACAATAAACTGATTAGAGAAATTAGATGTATACAGTCATTATTTTTTGGACACATTTTGAGAAGCAATAAACAAGAGAACTTAATGACAACTGGCAAAATTGAGGGGAAAAGAACAAGGGGAAAAAAGATAAGTAAATATCTGGATGGCTTGGCCACGTGGCGTGGTCGAGACAAGAACACGGAGCTGATCCACGACTCTGGTGATCACGTGAGATGGCGAAACATGACCGCCCATACTTATTGGCATGGTACATGATGATGATGATGATGATTCTTCTTCTTCTTTCGTTCGCTTGAAATATGTCTATAACTGCAGTGCTGTCTCTTGTATGAATTGAACTGTCTTTTTCAGTTCACACAGCGGTCCATAGAGTTTATCTTCCACTGTCGTCTCTCTAGGCCAGAAGGTTTGCCTAGATATGTTATATTTTGGGCAGTCTTGGAGTATGTGCTCTGCTGTCTGTGACGCCAATCCACATGTACACATGGCTGTTTCACCAATCTTGAATTTTGTATACATGTGGTTGCGTAATCTATTGTGCCCTGTTCTGAGGCTCAGAATAATGACTTGTTCTGGTCTATCCATAACGTGGTAGTCATCTTGAGCAGGTTTTGGTGGCTTTCTGACTGATTTGATCATTCTTTTCTTTTGGTGGTATGTTACAGGCACATCAGGCTGTTCTTCTTTGGCTCCTTCCTTAGCCAATTGATCAGCTCTGTCGTTCCCGGGTACTCCACAGTGGGATGGTATCCACTGTATGGTGACCTTATGCTGACTGCTAAGTTCAAAAAGTAGTGTCCTTAGTACTGGCAATTTCCCAGACAGGAGCGCCTCGAGTACTGATTTTGCATCTGTCAATAGCACCACAGGTTGTGTACCATTGCTGGTATTTAGTAATTTCTCTGTTGCTATCTTGATTGCCTCAATTTCAGCATCGTAGTTATGGCAGTACTTTCCTGTCGGTACTCTAGCTGTGTCCCTGGTATTATTTGGGTACTCTATGTACACTCCCGCTCCTCCATTTCGAACAGCATTTTGTGCTGACCCATCTGTGTAGACTCGGATCCAGAGGTCCTGTGGGTATTCTTCATCAAGGAAGCTGAGAGTGGCTGTTCTGCGCTGCACACTGTTCTGATCTTCCTTGTCAAATATTCCTCTCACTTTTGTCTGGATTTGTAATGATAGTCTATGCTCATCTTTCCATGGAGTTCGCTCTGGAGTAGTTGTTAGGGGGATACCAACTGTGGGCAGATCGGTGGTTTCTCTGCAGAGTCGTTTGGCCTGGTGGATAAAACTACTTCTTTTCAACCGCCCCATAGCTAGGTTTTCAAATCTGTTCTTCATAGGGTGGCCTGGCAAGCTGAGGAACTTTTCTGCTTGTATTAGCGTTTTCGTATCTCTGCGCTCACTCAGTGGTTGTGTCCTCCCCATCTTCTCCATTTCCACTATAGGGGTTGATCTCATCCCTCCTGTGGTGACTCTAAGTGCTTGATGTTGCATTTTGTCCAGCTCTTGTAGTGTGGTTTTTGCTGCCGAACACCATGCAGTTGACCCGTATTCCAGGTGTGGTCGTATGCTCTGTTGATAAACTTTGCTAATTATTTTCCCACTGGCTCCCCATGTGGTTCCACTTAGCTTTCTCATGATGGCTATTTTCCTTCTGGCTTTAGCTGCTGCTTTGTTGATGTGCTTTTTCCATGTCAGCCTGCCATCAAATGTTACTCCAAGGTATGTTGGTTCTTTATCTTCTCGTAGGGGTGTTCCATTTATCTGGATGTTCCCTGCCTTTTGTTTTGGAGAGAGGGTAAATAGGGTGGTGCTGCACTTGTCAGTGTTTATGCTGACACACCATCTATTTGCCCATGCAACAAATGTATCTACAGCTCTTTGTAGTAATCTGGTGGCCACTGATGCATGTTCATTTGTGCTCCATAGAACCAGGTCATCGGCATACATTGCGGCTTTAATTCCATGCGGTAGATTAGCAACGAGATCATTGATGAAGATTAGAAAGAGTGTGGGGGACAATACTCCGCCCTGGGGAACTCCGTGACGCAGTAGTACTTTCTTGCTCTTTAGTCCGTCTATCTGTACTCGGGCTCTTCTGTTGTGTAAGTATGCTTTCACCCATTTGTACATTCTTCCATTGACTTTGCAGTTTCTCAGTTTATTTATCAGACCTTCTTTCCAGACTTTGTCAAAGGCTTTCTTCAAATATATCCATGCCGCAAAACACCAGCTTCTTCTCTTGGAATGCATCCTCAATTTCTTGAGAGGTAGGTTGTCTGATCTTCCGTAGAGTAGCACTGCCTAAAGCCAGCCTGCTGTGGCACAAGGATGTTTTTACTTTCAATGTACCACTGCAGTCTGTGATTGATGATGCGCTCCAGTGTTTTGCAGAGACAGCTGCATGATGATGATATGACATAATTAGTTAGATACTTCAGTTTAAGATGAAACCACGAGTTACCATCCAGTTAATCAAGAGTTACCACATTGAGTGACAGTTGCCCTACTGGTACCTCCAGAAATTCAATGAAAGTCAGCTCTGAATACTTAGAGGCACATGTGTATAGTTTATAGGTCTGTTACCCATTCTTTCATTGTTCTTATACAATGTACTACCGGTGATGTGGCTAAGGGGTTACGAATACGATTCGCAATCCCGCATACCGCGTTCCAAACACAGCTACCGGCAATTTGGAAGCGGACCGCTTTGTGTTGATTTTCATACAATGTTATGATTGCCGGTCGTTCAGAAAGCAATGACAAACTACTGAATGTAAACTTGCCAATAAATCACAAACAGCTGCAAATAGAATTGCTGGAGTTGACGGCGACGTCCTTTAAAGGATATGCAGCTAACTCTTTATATAATGCACTATCGATGATAATGTGACATTAAGTTCTCTTTTAATACTGTTAACGTTTATTCACAACAGTGATTTTACTACTAGCGATGAAAGCCTGCATTCTCATGATAGAAGCCAATATGGCCTTGCTTTTCACAATCTTGATGTTATTTCCGAGCGCTGTGAAGGTCGACACGGTATCACCATCTACGCTGAACTCAACCGCAAATAAAACCTTGGTGGATGCTTACCTGGCAATCAAAAATATGCTGACTGACCGTCTCCGTTCCCGGTTCAATGTTCCGCCCAGATACTACAGAAACCCTTCTAATATAATACTGCAGTACGAACCGTTTCAAATAATTACAGTAGACGAGGTCTTTCAGAGTCTCACGGTGTCTTGTACAGTGACTTTGACATGGAGGGATTATAATGTTGGCTGGGACCCGAAACAATTTCATGGTATTGAGAAGATTGGTATGTCGACAAATCTCTTCTGGACTCCAACTGTACTGGTTCCCAAGACAACACGACGGACCGCAATACAATTACGGATGCCAGAATCATTAGATACATCGCACGAAGGATACGTCACGGCATTTATACCAGGCTTCACATATACACTGTGCAACTTAAACATGGCGAAATTTCCCTTCGACACTCACAACTGTACGATAATTTTTATGGAGAGAGATCGGTACAACGTAACTGCGCAGACCCCGTCCCTTGAAGAAAGAACTGACTTTGGCTCTAACGCAGCGTGGATGTTGCTGGACTCTGGCTGTAGCTCTACAAAAGTACACAGCTTTATGCCGCGTTTTTATTATGTTACTTGTTACGTACACATGCGCAGACGCAGTGCATTCTATGTAGCCAATCTGCTGACACCCATAGTTCTATCATCTCTTATGACATTAATGGTGTTCTGGATACCAGCGGAAACAGAGGAAAAAATTTCATTCCTGGTGTCAATGTTTACATCAGCATCCGTGTTCTTAAATTACATGATCGACATGATTCCCCGCAGTGTGGAGGTTCTTCCTCAGCTCAATATCCTTGTCTTTGCTATTCAAGTCCAGATTATATTAGCCACGGCTGCTACAGCGTTTGTGTTGAGACGATACAAGAAAGAGAAACAACAAGAGCCGCAGATTTCCACTAAACGTGAAATACTGGAATTATACAGCCAGCATGAACAGCATAAAGTGTTGGCTGCACAAACTTATGAACATTGTGATCGAAGAGTAGACGATTTGCGCCAGAATTGGCGCAAAAACGTAGTTCACCCAGAACCAACATGGACCGACAATGTTGCACACAATTCTTATCGCAGTGCCAAGACCACAAGACAACCCACCAACGTTTACATTTCCGACACGGCTGATCCGCTAGTTTATGACGCTCGTAAAAGTATTATATCTTCTGTAAAAGAAGTCCAAGAACTAAGTGAAGAAAATAATAAGCAAAGTAGTGGTTTGAGAAACCGGATTCTTACTCATGAACAGCTGGATACTATGTTTTTTGTTGTTTTGCTAGCACTTACAATTGCTATTTACCTCTTGGTCTTTTTAAGGACATAAGTAAAATTTTCTGCTAAACTCCGATGTTACAGGGGAACACAATAATCTAAGAACATAGTGGACAAAGAAGGAAAAATAAACTGACTTTCTAAGATGTGAAAATCCAAAAACAACTGACCCTCAAACCCATAAATGGTTTGGAGATACTAAGAGTATCAAAGAGTCAGCTTGAAAGGTTGAAGCGCATACATAAGGCGGATGGCCCTGGGGTGCACAAAGGACACATCAATTGTATGCATGAGATATATCCTTGCACTGATAACAATTGTAGACAGGCACATGGTTCTTCAAGCCAAGTGGTGCACGAGATACCTCTGAAGTCGGGGCGGGTTCGCCTGTTGCCGAGGGACACTATTAATATGGAAAGCTAATCCACATACAAAATTCAGTCCATCACTACTAGAAGTAGTTGTGTATGGACTATGCTTGAGTTCAAAGCGAGCGGGCGCAAAAGAAAGAAAGAAGGTACGCGAGAGTCGCTGCAGACAGGGATCACTCTCTGCAAGAAGTCATGGATATGGTCAAGGGTCAAATACTGAGAACTGGCAGGTTCTAGATAGCACAGTCACAAATATCTATCAGCCAGATGTGTGACAGAGAAAATATTAATCGTGGAAAACAGTGGGTAAAAGTACCAGAAGAGTTGTCGGACTAGCACAAGGTAATAGGAACACTGGGTCGTGAATGCAGAGAATGGGCAGCAGGCCGCACAGAGTTTGAGGTGCAACGACTGATCCAGGGCAACACGCATTAGAGAGACATTGTGATATACATCGATGGATCAGTGGTAAGAAACAGACGTAGTGGCTGGGGTTTCACTGCGAAGGCTAATGGGCAATGCTTGAAAAAGGAGAGTATGGAATATGAGACTATGACCTCCAGCTTAAATGGAGGTGGAAGCAGTAACACCAGATTTCCGATAGTTGGAGGTGACCGCTGCAACACAAATTGCATTCATTACGGACTCACGAAGTATGCTTAGTAAAGTGGAGAAAGGAATGTTTCGCGTGGAATGGCTTGCCTCGCTTCAGGGGTCAAAGATTGTGAGAATTGTATGGATTTTCTGCCCTGGTCATGCGGGTGTGCGGAGGGGGGGGGGGGGGTGTACAGGCTGATAGGCTGGCAGGGAATGCACCTCTTGGTGGTAGATTACCTATGGAAGAGATAGTCGGGCGCCTGTGGGACCAGGTGAAGAAAGCGGTGGAACAGATTGAGAACCCGTATGAAGAGAGGGTGATATGGCGAGGAATCGGCAAGGGTTCTGGACGAATCTCAAAACTGAGAGGGAAGACCAAGAGAACTTTAAATCAGATAGCGGTTGGAACGATTAGTAGTATGACTCTTCGCTGGCTGTTTAACGAGGGGACGGAGCATGCGTTGGAATGTCCTGAGTGACCCAAAGAATACCCCAAATATATACAGGAGTGCACACTACAAACATTATTAACGTATATTGTATATACATATTTCAGGCGAACGAAAGAAGAAGAGGAAGAAGAAGAAGAAGAAGAAGAAGAAGAAGAAGAAGAAGAAGAAGAAGAAGAAGAAGAAGAAGAAGAAGAAGAAGAAGAAGAAGAAGAAGAAGAAGAAGAAGAAGAAGAACCTGTATTTAAACAAGAGAAATATTTAGGCCCTTAGATTCTTTATTTACATATTTACAGTACCCGTCATGGGGGAAAATGAATCAGCATAGTTTCCTTCTTTATAACCAGAGATTGGGAAATATTACCACAGCCAGAGGCAAAAGTTCATTGAGCTAGCCAGCACAAAGTGAGACTGTACCTCTTAGGTTAGTTTCTTTGTCAGCCGAGAAGTGGAAAGTATGAACATGGCCAAGGGAAAAATTCATTTAACCTCAACCCCAACCCCGCCCACCCCAAATAAATCCATTGTGCTTGTGATGAAGTTACTACCAAATGCAAGTAACTTCAGTCTTTCTTTAGGTTTGATCTCTCTCTCTCTCTCTCTCTCTCTCTCTCTCTCTCTCTCTCTCTCTCTCTCTCTCTCTCATGTGCACACTCATACAAACCCCATATATACCAGTTTTGCAGTTTACTTTGTAAATTGGGATGCTTGTTGCGATGTTTAATTTATGGAAAATTTTATTGGTACATACAAGATATACATTTTCAGAAAGCAAAAGTGAATGAGAATACTTGGAGTATGAAAGATTCAGCGAGATCGTTAAACTGTTTAAATAAAACTAAATGTGAATAAGAAGACTTTTTAGTATACATGAGAGTAAATAACTACTCCACCACTATCATCAACATGTAATGCGTAGGTAATTACACCATGCCATGAATGTAACATTATCACGTGTATATGAATGTATATGTTGTATTCGCAAATGATTTGTATGAAATAAACGTTTAATTTAAAAAAAAAATTTTTTCTTTCTAAATGTTGCTATCTGCCAAGACTTTCGAGCTTCCCCAGAGTTCCAGATTATGGTAAAATCAAAGATAGTGCAGTATCTCATTAGAAATAATAGTGTTTAAGGACCAAGCAGTAATAGCAAAATCAGAAGCTGAATTACAAGACCACATGAATAGTCTAAACGAAATGTGTAGGAAACATAACATGAAAATTAGTACAAGTAAAAGAGAGGTAATACTATAACTAAAGAAGAAAAAGCAACAACGATTCACCTTAACGAACATCCCTTGAAACAAGTAAAGAGTTTCATGTACCTAGGAAGTATATCATCATCAAATGGCAAATCAGAATAAGAGATCGAAAATAGATGCCATAAGGCAAACCAACTCATTGGGCAAATGGTACCAACACTAAAGAACAAACGTATATGAATAACTACTAAGAAAGCACTTTACAACACAATCTTCCTACCAACTCTATGCTACCAATGCCAAACCTGGACAAATACAGAAAAAGAGAAAAGAAAAATCACAACAGAAATGAGATTCCTGAGAAGAATACTCAATGTGTCAAGAAGAGATAAGATCAGAAATGAAGAAATCAGGACTAAAGTTGAGGTTAAAGCTGCCCTAGATTTTATTAGGAGGCAGCAGGTCAAATGGTTTGGCCATGCAAGTAGGTTACCAACAGTATACCACAACAAGCAATGATGTACAGACCAGAGGGAAACAGAGGAAGAGGCCGACCACGTAAACGTTGGACGCAGGGAATAGCAGAGTCCATGGGAATATCGATATATGAAGCCCATAATCGGGCACTCTCACGAAGTTTATACTTCACCTCGACACCGCAAGGTACAAGAGGAACAAGATGAGATGAGATGAGATGAGTTGAGATGAGATGAGATGAGATGAGATGAGATGATGAGAAGGAAAATCAGAATTGGAGGGATTATATGGCCCCATCCATGATTATTGGTTATGTAGACTGTGTGGCTTTAATTATAAGTAACAAGTAAAGGAGCGTTTCAATACCTTGAGGTGTACTGGGTATATGGTGCTAGCTCCATATTTTTATAGACTGAACTAGGTGGGTCATGTCATTATCATCCTGGTTGGCTGTGCTTGTCAGGACATTCCTGGTACCCAAGTTAGGCTGGGTCAACCTGGGAGGCCAGGTCAAGTGAAAAAATCTACTTCGATGGAGACTCAAACCCATGACAACACAGCTGTGGGATGTGGATTTTAATTCCTGAGAATGATTCGTTAAAATGTCTAGGGGGTATTATTGATTCTCTGGTCACTGGTCAGAATGCAGGGTGATCAGGGATATTTACCACAAATCCCAGGAGAAAAGAGTTCAATCCTTGAAACAATGGCATCTGTGTGTAGGTTTCCCTTCCCACTTCATCACCCTTTAAATTAACTATAGATGCTAGAAGGATATTGATTGCTCACAACATATAAACAACCACTTATTGGACACCACATTTACTTGATGTACACAACACTTTTGGACAAACAGTTCAGGTATTAACTCAAGATCTGCAATTACATATATAGATGTGTAATAAACACTATGCATTTTCAGACAGGCATGGGAATGATATGCAGTATTACAACATAGTACCCAGTGACCCCAGAAAAAACAACAACAATGTTATTACAAACAACACAACAACCACAAATTGGGTCTACTTTCATTTTCCCTCATAATTAAGGCAAATAAAGATATTAAATAGAACCCAACATATAAACATTGGTTTCTGACACCTTTTACAATTTACTCATTGTTAAAAATAATGAGTTGGTGCCAAAATATTATACATATATACCATTGGAAAAAAAACTACTGACCTGTTACCTTCAGAAAAAAACAACAACACATAAACAGCATTTTGTATTACTAATTAAACTAATTAATAGTCATTTATCTCCTGGTGTGCAGTTAAGAGTTCATCTTTGCTGTCGATTAGATCCTTTTCCCATTATCTGGGTACCGAATTAATGCACTCAGCCATGTTCTTACTATTTAGTCACTGGTAATTGGCTGGTGCAAATCATACTTCATAATAGAAATTACACACAATCACAAATCCCTCCGCGGGCTAGAATATTCGAGTACTCTGTTGCAGTAGGCTCGGTGTCTTTTTTTGAAATTTGGGGCCTCAGGTTGGTCTAACTTTCCGGAATTTCCACTTAAGCTCTGCAGAAGGTACTTTACCATCTCACCATACATGGTGCCAAGTAGACGTCCATTCAGCTGCTCTGCTTTTAATATCAGAATCCCAAATAGTTCAACAAAGATTTTACACCCACCAAGTCGCGAGTCTATAACCCATGGCATGTAGGTTGACATTGGACCAGCAAAGAGTTAGTCGTTATCTAGTCCAGTGTAGAACTTTATTTGACTGAGAGGCATCTCATGGTAGTATCTGTGACTAGGGCCACACTTGATCTATACCTACATATATCCACAGATGAATAAATCCAGCACAGTAACAGGTTTGCAAACAATTGGATGATTCCTCTTGTTGCAGATATAGAGACATTTAGCTGCTTTCATATGGTCTTTTATCTGATGGTGTTCAGGGTTTGGAACCTTGAGGTAATCTGGTTTCGTAGTTATGTTTCAGATGATATGCAGTTTGTACCTTGGTTGTATTGGCTTATGTGGTTCAGTGTCTTCTCCCCATTTGGTTGAGCTAGAACTTAGTGTTGAATAGCTGAATTCCATGTTTGACTGTTGCAGCTGTGAGACATTCTTTCGAAGACTTATCCATTTTTGGATATTAACTTGGTAACCCAACCAACAGTTGAAGGGCTTTCACTGTTGCTAGTTTTAGTAACTTGTAGGATTGTCCCATAGTTTCACTGATTGTGCTGAGTGATAAGGCTTATAGGTGATACTTCTCAGACGTAAAGCAGACGATACACTGTTGTCAGTTACTCTGTTGATCTTCATCTTTGTAGATTATTAGATCTTGAAGTCCATCCTGGATATTCCTACTAAAATAGGACTTAATCACTCACCCAGTCAGTTGTCTTCTAATTTATCTGTTGCTCGCTATGGAGCTATTGAGCGCAGCAGTCCATGGGTATTTCTAGATGCAGACTATGGTTAGGACATTTACTTTCTGGCTGTTGACCCAGGATCCAGATTTAGTGATATAGTCCCACCACATTCAACCACCACCTGCTTCTCTTCTATAGAAAAGGGATGACAAGAATACAACACTAGCATTAACCTACTGTGATGTGTTAACTTTCACAAGACAATTACAAACAAAAATACAAAACAAGGGGAGAAGGGGAAAGGAGTGGGTGTCCATGTTCCACTGTCCCTCACTGCTGAGTAGAGCCATTCTGACTCTTAATAGTGAGTAAGGTATTTTCTCACTTATATTTTGTTCTGTTGTTACTGGGACTATTAGATGAGTGAAGTCATTCTGTCCATCCAATATGTTGATATTGTCTCTCTCATTACTTGAAGAGAATAGCCTATACAGAATCTCTGTGGTTTCTAATGCCGCGTCTTCCTTTCGGCACTATAATCATCATCATTAGGTCAAGACTATTCAACATTGGCTTCTTAAGTACTTACGTACACATGGATTCTTACATCAACATCCTCTAATCCCAAGGTGCAACATTAAAATGTATATTCCCACAGGAAAAAGTAACAATCAGAACAGAGAAAATTCTCATACCAGAAAAAAACATACATGTACATTTCTCTGATATTAAGTACATGATAATCATACATAATAATCATAATGATGATGCAGGGAGCCTAGGTTTTTGAATTATCTTCATGAACTAAAACATCCATTGTTTTCCCCCACTGCGTACAGCACATGAGGATAGTAATTGCTGTGATATGTTTTGCCAATGACTGCTATTATTCGGAGGGTATTTATAAGAATAGCTTATGCCGCATGGTCCAGTCTTCTGAATATTGCAAGCAATTTATTCACATCAATCTTCGCTTCTGTTTCTACTACGGTGAGGCGATGCGGAGTGAATCCTATCCGAACATGCATTTACATCACGCGTTTACTTTAATTCTTCATGAATTTATATTCAAACATGGCCTGTCCCTAACACTATTTTATGAAATGATTATATGTTCACCCTCATATGGAGTGGTTTACTAATCTGTTAACAAAAGGATAGTACTAAAATTTAACACTATAGTTCCAAGTTACAGATTATGATGTGGCGAAGCATTTTATCCCCTGACTAAGAGTCAGGAATACGCGTAATCCTTTGTATGTCCCCGCATGGATAAAACACCTTTCTATAGTACATAGATTATTTGCAGATTTCTAAGCATAAATAGTGAGATATTGTTCACAGTGCCTAGAAGTTTTAACATAGGAATATGAAATTGACAGACACTAGTTCTTTACTATGAAGCATGAATCAGGGGTCTGCTCCTACATTGAGAAAATCTCTAGAATGGGTTTCAGACATGAGAGTTGATACTTTACAGTACACATAATATTCATAGATTATAGCACTACTAGTGAGATATAAGTTCATAATGCCTATACAAGATATTAACATATAGATTTGAAATTGTAAGACATAGGAAAAATTACAGCGTGGCGCCCACATGTGTTTCCTTAGTAAACATCATCCAGCCTGGTTTAAGAGAATTGTAACTAATTCTTAATTAAACATACTGGTTTATGTAATACATAAATATATCTTAATAATGTAGATAACATACCAATAGTGTGTCAGGTCTTAGTCAGATATGACTGAGCTACCGTATAACAGTAGACGGTACTACCTGGTTTCTGTTAGCGCCGAACGTTGGGCGGCGCTTACCAAACCCGACACCCCACATTGTGCCAACGGCTTCGGGCGGAAGAGCGCAATTGGGAGGGTACAAGCCTTACCCTGGTGCGAGGAAATGCAAGCTAAAGACAAAATTGTCATGGCAGGGCAGACCAGGCCCTAAGCCTTGGTTGGCGACTGGTCTAGGATCGAAGCTCCGACAGGCGGACAGTTAGAGCATTGCTTTGCTGATCCGGCAGCTTCTGCAGCTTGTCTTGTTCCAGATGTAGGGGTGTTACCTTTCCTCTGGAGTGAACTAGGCAGGCCGAGAGAGGGATCATGCTGCATGGGCAACACATGATCTCTATATTTTAGCCCAGGCTTTGTGCTATGGAGAGGCAATAACTCCATCCCTGGTCTTAACTGGTCTCGGAATCAAAGCGAGAGGCAACTGTTACGGGTTATAAGTCCTTGTCAGTTGGCGTAGACATGGGGCGCCACGCGTTGCCTCTGACGGTGGGAGACACCTATAGGTGTCACTGATCAGCTACCGCCCGCCTCAAGCTGGGCAGCCCCCAGCCAATTGGGTGCTGATCCGCCACAGCCTGCCTGCTTCAATGGGTGCTTGGGGCTAGGACAAAATCTGAATCGCAGGCTGTAAAACCAATGCACCAGGTACAAACAAAAATATAAATAGAAACCTCAAGCTACGGCTTGCAACCTGGAACGTGAGAACCATGTGTCCAGGATTTTCCACTGACTTGACCAATATTGACGATGTGAGAAAAACGGCTGTGATTGATGCCGAACTCAATCGTCTTAACATTGATATTGCTGGCCTGCAGGAGACTCGCCTCGCTGAGGAAGGGTCACTCAGGGAAAACAACTACACCTTTTTCTGGAAGGGTAAAGGGCAGGCAGAAAAAAGGCAACACGGTGTGGGCTTTGCAGTGAAGAATTCGCTACTGGGAATGATTGAAATTCCAGCAGGAGGAAATGAAAGACTATTATCCCTGCGCTTGGCAACCTCTTGTGGGTTTGCCACCATTATTACTGCATATGCACCGACACTCGATTCCTCTGATGATGTGAAGGATTTGTTCTATGAGGAGTTAGACTCTGTGATCAAGGCAGTTCCAAAATCCGACTACATTTATATGCTCGGTGATTTCAATGCTCGTGTGGGCAAGGACTCGAGTTCATGGCCAGTGTGCCTTGGAAAATACAACATCGGTCGCATGAATGAAAATGGGCAAAGGCTGCTGGAGCATTGCACCAGTAATGACCTATGTATTACAAACTCTTTTTTTAAAACAAAAGAGATGCATAAGGTCACATGGAAACATCCAAGATCCGGCCATTGGCACCAGCTGGACTTCATCATCACACGGAGACAACATCTGAACCATATATCATTGACTCGTAGTTACCACAGTGCTGACTGTGATACGGATCATTCTTTGGTTGTTGCAAGGGTTAGACTGAGACCAAAGAGAATCTACACAGCTAAACACAAATCTAGCCCCAGGATTAATATTATTAACACTCATGATCCTGAAAAGTGCTTTCAGTTTCAACAGCAACTTGAAGACGCTTTCACTGATACACCAGAAAATTGTACAGTAAATGATAAATGGAATAAACTTAAGGAAACTCTTTGTAAAACTGCCGTAAAGGTTTACGGAACTGTGGATCATAAGAGGCAGGACTGGTTTGCGGCCAACAGCGAGACTCTGCAGCCCTTGATTGATAAGAAGAAGAAAGCTCTCTTAAGAAACAAGGAAAGACCAACGCGTAACACTCTGAGTGAGCTAAGGCAAGCTAGGAAGGATGTGCAAAAGGCTGCCAGGCAGTGTGCAAATGATTATTGGATCAAGTTATGTGAGTCCATTCAAATCGCAAGTGATAAGGGAGACATAAGAAGTATGTATGAAGGAATAAAGAAAGCCTGTGGTCCAGTGATCAAAAGAAGTGCACCATTGAAAACCTTGACTGGAGAAGTCATCACTGATAAGAAACAGCAGATGGACAGATGGGTAGAGCACTATTTGGAGCTTTACTCAAGTGAGACCAAACTAGCGGATAATGCCCTCAACGCCATAGAGGCTCTACCAACTCTTGACCACCTGGACACACTTCCCACCATAACAGAAGTTAAGTGTGCTATAAATGAACTTGCATCTGGCAAGGCTCCAGGTAAGGATGGGATTCCAATAGAGGTTATCAGGAGTGGGCAAGACACACTCACTATACAGATCCACCAGCTAATAGAGCTATGCTGGCGTGAAGGACAAGTCCCACAGGATTTCAAAGATTCAAGCATCATAACACTGTACAAGAACAAGGGTGATCGGAGCGACTGCAACAACTATAGGGGTATCTCACTTCTGTGTATTGTTGGAAAAGTATTTGCCAGAATTGTTCTGCGCAGACTTCAAGTCCTAGGAGATCAAGTCTACCCCGAATCACAGTGTGGCTTTCGACAGAACCGGTCTACCACTGATATGATATTCTCATTGCGACAAATGCAAGAAAAATGCCGTGAACAGAATCAACCACTGTTTATTGCCTTCATCGACCTCACAAAGGCATTTGATTTGGTCAGTCGTGAGGGTCTGTTCAAGGCACTAAAGAAGATTGGCTGCCCACCAACTCTTCTGTCCATTGTGGAATCGTTCCACACAGGCATGAAGGGTATAATCAAGTTTGATGGTGCAACTTCTGAAGAATTTGAAATCAAGAGTGGAGTTAAGCAAGGTTGTGTACTAGCTCCCACCCTCTTTGGAATATACTTTTCACTTCTACTGAAATATGCATTTCGCGATCAGGATGGTGGTATATACATTCACTCACGCTCAGATGGCGGCCTCTACAATGCTCAGAGATTGAAGGCTAAGACCAAAATTAGGAGGGTACTGATCAGAGAGTTGCTTTTTGCAGATGATGCTGCAGTTACGACCCACTCTGAGGAAGAATTGCAATGTCTACTATCTGCATTCTCCAATGCTTGTTCTGAATTTGGTTTAACAATTAGCAAAAAGAAGACACAGATTATGTCACAAGGTGCACATGGGGTACCATCAATCTTTATTGACGACGCCGAACTAGAGATAGTAGACCATTTTACATATCTGGGATCGGTGGTAAATAGTAAATTATCCCTAGATCAGGAAATCAACATCCGGATTGGAAAGGCAGCAACAACAATGAACAGGTTAAGAAAAAGAGTCTGGGAGAACAGGAAGCTTACTGCCAAAACAAAAGTCCTTGTCTATCAAGCCTGTGTCCTTAGTACTCTTCTCTATGGCAGTGAAACCTGGACAACTTACTCACACCAAGAGAACAATTTAAACAGCTTTCATATGCGGTGTCTGCGAAGAATTCTTGGTATTAAGTGGCAAGACAAAATCACAAATACTGAAGTATTGGAAAGATCAGGTTGTGTGACAGTTTATTCCATGCTCAGTCTTCGTAGACTTAGATGGATAGGACATCTTAGGCGGATGGATGATGGTAGAATACCAAAGGATATCTTTTTTGGTGAATTACAGATGGGTAAGAGATCTCAGGGTCGGCCTCTACTACGATACAAAGATGTGTGTAAGCGGGACATGATTGATACAGGCATTGATAATGCACATTGGGAGCAAGTCGCCGCTGAACGTGTTGCATGGAGGGCAAATATCAGAAATGGAATAAAGTCAAAGGAGAAAATTATTGCAGAAAAGTCACACACCAAGCGTTTGAGACGTAAGATGGTGCATGATGGTGGAAATGACCACGTGTTCACATGCACCCACTGTGAACGGACATTTACAGCGCAAATTGGCCTTATCAGTCACACTCGCTACCGCCATAGTTAAAAGTTATTATGCCTTTTTAAAGCACAAACTATCGTCTGTCAAGACGGCAAGGTGCCAATGATGAACATACCAATAGCTTGAATAGAATCATGTTTTTAAGGCAAACTACCTTCTCCCCGAAGGGAAAGGTCGACTTTCTTGTGTGTTCTCTTGACTAGAAATGGCCGCTTCAGTCTTTGTTTTCCCCCTCGCCAGGATTGGCCAGATAAGGGAGAGAAAACAAGCCAAAATAAATTTAGCTGTGCCACGGTCAGTCTATCGCTGTTTTATTTTCTCCTACATTAAGTAAGTTACTTAAACAGTAATTGTAAGGGTTTGTTTATTTTTAAGGGAGTCCATAAATAGGAAAGGGTAAGGACGTTTTATTATACCACAACAGCCAACAGGCAAGCGTGGGCTATAAACACAGGTGGTCGGTTCATTTTGCAAAGGCTTGGCTTAAATCTGGCATCTTATTTTCTCAATAGGTTGCTGGAAAAAAACAGTAGTTGTACCATAATGATGAGGCAGAAAATGTTTTCATGACAATATCAACAGATGAGGACATCAGACTACCATCATGACGAGTCACAGAAAATGTTTTCATGACAATATCAACAGATGAGGATATCAATCAGATTGTACCCGGGAAGGTTAACCTGGTCAACAAATGCCAGCAGAAGTCAGATGTGTCGGCCTAACGGTGCAAGAACGCAGCTCTGCTGTAAACAGGCACAGCATCCGAAAAAAAAAAAATATCTCTGGATGAACGCAGAAGAAGAAAAAGAAGATTGTACCATCTTGATGAGAGATAGAAAATATTTTCTTACCAATATCACAAGATCAGCCGAAGACATCAAACTGTACCATCATGATGAGAGACAGAAAATGTTTTCTTAACACATCAACAGAGAGTTGATTGGACATCAGACTGTACCACCATGATGAGAGACAGAACATGTTGGAGATCCATTACAGACTGACCTTTGATATGAAGATGGCAACTGACATGGTCAGATTTAAAGCAATGCAGTGTGGAGTCTGTGCTGCTACTTAAGTCCTATGCTGGATAGGATGATGAGAATCAAACGAAAGACTGTAGCATTTAAGTTGACACTGTGGGTACCCAGGCCAGAGTTTCCAGTATAAAGAGATTAATAACAGAGATGATATCACACAAGCTAAACAGGCTTGTTCTGCTATAGTGTTCTATTTTGATTGATTATGGAATTTAAGAAAGCATACCAGAAAGTGTGATAAAACTAAACATGTGCAAAATAGCCACACCATTTGTACAATGTGCACAATATACAGCAGGAAAAGTTTGTTATAAATTGTGCACCAGCTCTCCTGTTGTATATTGTGCACATAGTGCATCAGCTCTCCTGTTGTATATTGTGCACATAGTGCATCAGCACAATGTACAATGTGCACAATATACAATAGGAGAGCTGATGTACTATGTGCACAATATACAATAGGAGAGCTGATGTGTACTATGAGCACAATTTAAAACAAACTCCTTCTTCTTCCGCCCTTTACACCCCACTCCCTCCCATTGAGGCCTAGGCCCTCAAATATCCTTTCCGTAGTTATCCCACGCAGCTCCATCCAGATTTCCCCATATTATTCATTTCTGTCTCAACTCCACTTCTTCGTGTGTTTTTAGGTCTTCCTCCATTGCTTTTGTTCTGTGGATTCAACACAGTTCAGTTAAGAACCGACATCACTGCACAAAGGACATTCCCATACATGCTCCATCCCCGCGTTCAGCGAAGAGTCATACTACTAATCGTTCCCACCGCTATCTGATTAAAAGTTCTCCTGGTCTTCCCTCTCAGTTTTGAGATTCTTCCAGAACCCCTGCAATCTCATTCTTTCCACATATGGGTTCTCAATCTGTTCCTCCGCCTTCTCCACCTGGTCCCACAAGCGCACGACCATCTCCCCCTTGTCCATAGGCATTCTACCACCAAGAGTTGCATTCCCTGCCAGCCTATCAGCCTGTTCATTCCCCCCGCATGCCAGGGCAAAATATCCATACAATTCTCACAATCTGTGACCTCTGAAGCAACGATAGCCATTCCACACGAAACTCCTTTCCCCACCTTACTAAGCATACTCTCTGAATCCACAATGTGTGTTGCAGTAGTCTCCTCCAGCCAACGGAATGCCGCTGTTACTGCCTTCACCTCCATTCTCATGCTGGAGGTCGTAGCCTCATATGCCAGACTCTCCCTTTTCAAGACTCGTCCATTAGCCTTTGCATTAAAACCCCAACCACTATGCCCGTTTCTTACCACTGACCCATCGGTGGATTCAACAGAAAGGCCTGTCTATTTATACAGTTCTCAGGTTTTCACATTGTATGTCCCATCCAGCGCTAGTGTCCTTTTTTCATCACTTGATTCACTGCTGTTTGGTTGGTTCTCTCCATGAGCTCCACGTTGATGATTATATCATACCATTTAATCCTTTTAGTTTAGACAGGCACCAATGTATAATTACAACACATTAACTACCCAATTAAAATTCATTGTGGCCGAATCAATTCATGTTTACATTTTGTAATCATGGGTCTGTCTCAATTTCAGCTTGAATATTGTAAATATTAAACACTTACAAAGGAAATACCATTTTCAAGCTAAATGAATCTGCTATGTTGGAATACAATTTTAGTTTTGCTGATATTACAATGTTGAATAATGACAAATAGCAAGCACTTTGCAGAATGTCACTTTTATTGCAATCAATCAATTAATCAGGTGCCATCTCCACAATGAAGGTTGGCTGCAATCTCCAACACTGTCTGTCTCACTGACTTTACATTGTCAGGCTGATGTTCGTCCATCTCTAGATGTTATCTTCCCACTTGTATCGTTGTCTATCTCATGCCGTCCAGTATGGTTTTTATAAGAATGTTATGTCTTTTAACATGGCCAAAATATTTCACTTGCCTCTTTTTTATATCTTTCATCAACTCTCTTTCATTCCCAGTTTTTCTAGAACCTCTTTATTTGATTGTTTCTATTTCCATGAAATACAACATAGTCTTCTATATATCTACATCTCCGAGGCACTCTCATTACAGCCGGCTTGAAAGACTCCCAATCCAGTGCCAGCTCTCCTGCCTCGAGCATTTTCTCATGTAGTGTCCTTAATGTCTTGTATCCACTGTCATGTTGGTCATCATCTTTCTTGTCTTCCAGAAGGGAGTCTCCGGGGCAAAGTGGTCAAGCCGTCTGACTCAGGCTCCGAAGGTTATGGCTTCGATTCCGGCCATGTCCTTCGATTCACGAGTGCTTTTTGTTGGAGACTCCTGAAGGTCGTCGCTGGAGCGACGGAGTTCGTGCTTTGTGCAACGCTTTCCGTGCTGCGGAAAGAGACCGAGCCATATGGGATAAAAACCCGGTGCAATGAAGTAGACCCTGTCGACTTTTAAGCAACTTGTCTTCCAGAAACCATATCTTCCTTTACTGTTCTGTCTAAACCACCGAAGCACTTACTTTCCACGACAAGAAACTAATTTCTTTAGTTTCCTTTTATGATCAGATCCTGTTGAGTGTCTGAATTTGTGTCTTAACTTATTGCATTTTAAGAATGTTTGTGTAACATTCAAGTTGAAAAACCTCAATTTTTTTCTTTGGTGTTTGCTTTCAAAATATGAGGGAGCTTGAAATCAAAATCTTAAAAGTGTGATAGAAATTAACCATGCCATTAAAAGTGTGATAGAAACTAACCATCCCATTGTCTTGTAACCTGTCAATATTGTTGTTAAGGATGTCAAGAGTGTTAAGCATGTGTCACCACAGTGCAGACGAACACAGGGACGTCATAAGGACAGTTTAAAGATGGCTGCCCCACTTTTGACATGTGCCAAAGAAGAGCAGCGTTAAGTTACCCATATTTTGATTAGTGAAGGGGTAAAACCTATAGAAATCATCGGCGAATGAAGGTGCAGTATGGTGATGCATGCCTGTCAGTCCAAGTGTATGAGTGGAGTTTGAAGTTTCAAAACTTTCTGGTCCAACGAAGAGTTACAGTAGGTGGTGCATGAGTGGTTACACACGGCCAAGTAAATTTGTGGAATTATATAGAAATTCAAGCACTTTATCGGCGCTGGAGGACTTGCATTGAATGCAGGGGTGACTATATAGAAAAATGATACATTTCTTAACATTTTTAGAATACATTCACCCTAAAGAAACATTTAAGGTTGACATTTGAAGCCCTCTCGTAATAAAAAAAGTAAGCTTAGAGCCAAATCCTGATGTTTAAGACTTCCAATGCCTCTCTTGAAGACCTTCATGCAATTATGAATACAAATAATCCAAGAACCTACACACTGACTAATATTATTTATTTAACTACATGTCCAGAGAAGTTACTACTTCTATATGTCTATTTAAAATACAAGGTTTGTTTATATCAGGATCACTGTCTGTATAATTGCCAACATTGTTTTTACTCCAATAAAGAGCATGTGTGCACGTGCACACACACACATCACTCTCTATCAGGATGAATATAGCTGTCAAATCCAAACAAACAAAGTTGCATGTATGTATGTTTGCAGGGAGAGACATGGAGAAAGAAAGTGGAATGTAACTGAGACAGATATAAAACACACTATCTATACTCCAAAAGCAAAATCTGTGAAAGTACTGTACTATTTACAACAACTGACAACAAGAAAAGAAAAGGAGATGTTAAAATCATAGTGATCCATGTCATAAATCATAGTCCTAATTCTCTTTCTCTCTCTCACCACAAAAATAATAAAGAATTTGTAAACACCACAGAATCAAAGAAGCTATTTTTATTTTGAAAAAAAAAATTACCAGAATATAATTATTATGTTCAAATATAGAACACACAATTATAATCAGTTTTTGTACAAATTTCACGATGGCTAAAAGTCTAAATATTTAAGAATGCAAATTGTGTAATCATGTCCTCAACTGCCCTACATATATTTAACGCATTAGAATTTGTCGAGGGAAATGGAGCACACAGTGCAATGTTCTCAATTATGTCTATGATAAACAATACACTAGAACACAGGTCAAACAAAACAAAAAAAAACATGTGCATTGCATCATTAACAATAGCTCTCCGTAACACATCACACATGTAAATAACCTGAAAACAATTTCAAATTTATGAACAAACTAAAACACTACTAAATTTCAACTTGGACACAAGAAAACAGGGTGCAAACAACACACACATCTCTGGTAAATGGGCCACAGTACATAACCTCAATTCAATAGGAGGAAGTAGATCAATCTTTGTTGGCCAGCTACTCCTAATATGATCATAAAACTGTCAATTAATGCGCAAAAAATATCTGACATGCGGAGCAATCTGTTGGTGAGAGCACTGCGACTGTTCCATTAATATATAGTAAGAGATTGGGCCTATTCAGTCATAATAGAAACAAAAATGTTTCTAATAAATTCACATTTTGATGAAAGGCAAGATTTCCTAGTATACACAAATATATGGAGAAACACATGATCAGTCGCTTGAATATGAAAGCATGAAGAAAGTTACAACCAAATCTGTCATTGTGACTTTGATTAGAAGGTGTGAGAATAAAACTAATCATTTAAGTGCCTTGGTATAGAATGTGACGAATACAACTACCGGCATTCGTTTGTGAGTTTATGATGAGCGGCTTAGACTAGAAGGTTATGAATAAAACTAATCAAACGCCAATTTATGATATGTGGCTTGGTGTAGGTGTTGCTAATACAACTATTCATTTGTCAGTATATGATAAGTGGCTTAGTATAGAATGTGTTACGAAAAAAAAAAAAATCTGTTTGTCAGTTTATGATGAGTGGCTTGGTAAAAGTGTTATGAATAAAATTATTCAATTGTCAGTTTATGAGTGACTTGTAATAGCAAGTGTTACAAATAAAACTAATCATTTGTCATTGTATAATGTGTTGCTAGTATAGAATGAGTCAAGAGAATTAAGACTACCCATACATCAACACCATTATTGAGTTGTTTAGTATAGAATAAGTGTTTTATACAAATGGAACAGAAAAAAAAAAAAAAACCTGTTACAACTGCACGCATGCTTTATTTGTTGGACAAAACTGTCAGAATAGAACAACAGGAACTCACAAAACATGACTTTGACTTCCATAAAATTAACACGGTGAACAAAACCAAAAGGATACCTGAATAAGAATCACCATTAGCAATAGTAATACCAACACTTGGCATGTTTTCCAGCTAGTAAGTCAAGGAGGAAAACAAGACATTTAATAAACAGGGTGTATTTTTAATGACTGTGGGGTTTTTGAAAATATTGCCGTTCCAAGTTTTGTATTCGCCCTCTGTGGAGTTCATGCAACATAAAAGGTAAATACAAAACTTGTTTAACAGCAATATTTTAAAAAACCCCACAGTATTATTAAAAACAAACCCTGTACATGACACCAACTATCAAATGTACATTGACACAATCACTTTTTGCTCAAGACATCCATCCAGCCAACAAACAAGGCAAATTGCTCATGATCAGCAGTCATACATTCAAACTAACAACACTGTATACAACCAGAATAGTATGTAGGCACACCACAGAATACCAATATGTAGCGTGTCAATAAATTGTCACTGTATGTATGTACGGGCATAAGTATATTATTATCATCTTGTCACCTGCTAGGCTCTCATTCTCCAGAACAAATCAGTTCTTGTGTTTCTTTCCATGTCATGTTGCCAGGTATCCAAAATCTTCTCTTGTTGCCTTCTTTTGGATCTTTTCTCAGTTATTTTACCAGTTACAATATTTTTTAATTCATCTCTTTTGTGGCTAAGAAACAATGACTTCTCTTTCCTGATGTCTGTGTTAAGTGAATGTAGAAATTTTACTGTCAGAAAATGTTTTCAGGGATTCCATTTATCCAAATAATTGCATATATTTTTTTCATACCTACCGATGACATCTCCACCCACTATGTCTTCCAAAACATAAATAAGTCAAATAGTAAAGACTTTATAATAGCCAATGTAACAGACCATAGCAAAGAACATACCAACATGACTAACGACCAAATTAAATTATTTGTATCTATAAATAAATACAAATAAAATATTTGTTATTTTTCTCTCTGTAGGTCTAAA
Organism: Cepaea hortensis; assembly: GCA_963921405.1. Taxonomy (NCBI): domain Eukaryota; kingdom Metazoa; phylum Mollusca; class Gastropoda; order Stylommatophora; family Helicidae; genus Cepaea; species Cepaea hortensis. The sequence goes on from OY992879.1 coordinate 124,089,253, forward strand.
GCTTCAGTAAAGTAAAAGAACCATGTATGAGCACCATAAGCTAAGTAACAAAGTCACACGCATAAGAGAATTCTGACAGTCATAATGAAATAAACCGAACAGGCCAGAACCCTACTATACGTCAAATATGGAAGAAACCGAGCTTTCACAATCAACTCTATGCCAAAGTCAGTCAGTGATCCTCATCTCTGGTCAACTACTCTCTGCTAGGCAAAACAATTTTCTCCAACTGTTCTCAGATCCTGCTTGTATCTTGTAACTCTTCGTCTGCTCATTCCTACGATTCAGTGAAACCATATTGTTACACATTTCCACTGCTGAATTCTTCTTTCCTTTAATGACATCTTCGTTTTTTTTCTTAACTATCCATCCATCATGTATCATATCGGCAAGCGTGGGCGGTCATGAATCGCCATTTCACTTGATCACCAGTCGTGGATCAGTTCCGTGTTCTTGTCTCGACCATGCCATATGGTCAAGCCATCTAGGTATTTACTTCTCTTAACTATATTATTCATATTTACTTGTAGTACTTCCTGCCCATTTTGTCATTAATTTACTCATTACTCAAACTACTTTTATTAAACCCAAAGTTGCAGTTTTTCATGACCAATTTACAAATCTTAATTATCCTTGTGTACTGTCTAAAAAATATTTTTATGTATATGTTTTTGTATAGACAGTAATGTTTATTTTGTCCTTGACAAATGCTTGTTATAGCACAATGTCTGATATGCTTTACACCTTATTTTACTATGGTGATTTCTTTTATATATATATTTTTTGACATGACTTTATACTCTTTTCTAAAATGAGATTGCAGCATCCAAGGATACGCCAAGATCATCTCTATGAGATACAAGGATGCAGTTTATTTCTCTCCAGCATCTTTCCTGCCATGTTTATTATATTCTATATTATCACATCCTGCTGTAGTGATTATTTCTTCTATTTAAGGCATCCCTGCGAGTCTCTCCACCGCACTCTCTCTCTCTCTCTCCACACTACATCGTCAAGCCAAAACTTTAAATCTCTGTGAAACAAAAATGTTTGGTGTTACAGTTTTCTCCTCCAAAATAACCAAGTCTTTGTTCTTTCTGCTATGCAGATGTAAGTATCTATGTATAATTACTACACAGCAGAAAGAAACTATACACCACACAAATGTACAATATTTACAACACCTGATAAATGTACAATCTTTTCTCTATACACATTTCATTTTGAACTAAAACTGTACCCAGATAAAGAGGTAATAGTAACGATGCACTACAAACAACCAACAATGCCCTTCAGGCAGACACAGTACAGAGCTATTAGTTTTTAGAGGCCAGAAGAAATTATATCAAAAGATTTGCAGCCAATTATAACTATAACTGAGGAGCAGGTGGCCAAGCAGCTAGGTTTCCAGTCTCACAATCAAAAGACCCAGGTTCTAATCACCAATAAGGCAACAGGAGTTCTATTTAATGAAGGTCAAATAATAATAATAAAAAATTTGAGCCTGCATGCCAGCTAGTCTAGGGCAAGAGGCCTTTAATCTCTAGCCCGATGACACTATGGATGGTAAAAATACTGTAGTGATGGTTTCAGATAGTCGCTGATAATTACAATCTTCCTCGCACACATACAACACTACATTTATAAAATTAGAAGTCCCTTCAAGAAACAAATGTTTTTTTTTTATTTGGCCTCTGTATTGTATTGACATGGATGAGGGAGGGGGGAGGGAGAGAGAGAGAGAGAGAGAGAGAGAGAGAGAGAGAGAGAGAGAGAGAGAGAGAGAGAGAGAGAGAGAGAGAGAGAGAGAGAGAGAGAGAGAGAGAGAGAGGATACTGCAGACACTGTAGCAATGTCAAACCTTTTATCATTTATTCTAGTTATAGCCACACGTTCTGACAATACTTAATTGACCAATAACTAACTACCTCACACGCACGCACATGCACAGAGAGAGAATATTGATCACTGTTTACCTCTCCACCCTTCCCTATACTACACCGTGAAGGCAAATCTATGGACCTGTATGCGGTGCAATGAGATAACTCACTGACCACTGACCCTTGAACTCTGCATGGACACTCAGCAAACTGCAGCAAACAGAGGCAACTCTCAAGAAATAGTCTGTGGTAAAACTACAACCTTTTAAAAACTGTCCTGCTAACACAATAGATTAAGAAGAAATAAAGTAGAAAAGGCGGGTGTTGACCAGCACGATGACAGTAAAGATAACTTGGTCAGGAAAATACTCAAACAGGGAAACTAGCAAAAGGTAGAGCCCCTGCGGTGGCATGTGACGAGAGTGACATTCTGCATACACTGCTATATGATGATTGTGCTAACAGCGTTTACATATTATAGTTTATGTCATCGGCCTTATCATGTGTAATCATAATTAAATAAACTAGGCATGAACGTTTTAGAATGTGTGGTCACAGCTTCTGAACATAGGACAGGCAACAGCCTGGTTTCTTCCAATCAAGCAACTTGGTCTTAAACTGGGTCACAATTATTTTCTTGACAACATCATTCATTGTCAATGTATTCATACACTAAAAAATACCTTTTCATACAAGGTTTGGGAATGATGCACTTTGTACAATACATTTAATCTTCATCATAAACAAGGAGAAATACTCGCAATCTAACTCTGGGGGGTGAACAATGAGAAGTAAAACCAAATGTGTCACAAGTACAGAAGGCATTCAGTGAAAATATAACATGTGTCAGAAGTACAGAAGACATACAGTGAAAATATAACATGTGTCAGAAGTACAGAAGACATACAGTGAAAATATAACATGTGTCACAAATACAGAGGACATACAGTGAGAATAAAGTATAACATGTGTTACAAATACAGAAAACATACAGTGAAAATATAATGTGTCAGAAGTACAGAAGAGATACAGTGAAAATAAAGTATAACATATGTCAGAAGTACACAAGACATACAGTGACAATAAAGCATAACATATGTCAGAAGTACAGAAGACATACAGTGACAATAAAGCATAACATATGTCAGAAGTACAGAAGACATACAGTGAAAATAAAGTATAACATGTGTCACAAATACAGAAGACATACAGTGAAAATATAACATGTGTCAGAAGTACAGAAGACATACAGTGAAAATAAAGTATAACATGTGTCACAAATACAGAAGACATACAGTGAAAATATAACGTGTCACAAATACAGAAGACATACAGTGAAAATATAACATGTGTCACAAATACAGAAGACACACAGTGAAAATAAAGTATAACATGTGACACAAGTACAGAAGACATATAGTGAAAATATAACATATGTCACAAATACAGAAGACATATAGTGAAAATAAAGTATAACATGTGACACAAAACGATATACTGTCAAAATAAGTGTAAAATGTGTCACAAGAAAACACTGTCAAAATAAAGTAACTGACCAGAGAAAATCAGAGCTTGTATAAGATACCAGGAATCTTTGTTGAGAAGTGTAACCTTGTCAATCTAATAAAGGTCCCAGACTTGTACCAGCAAATTATAAACCGTATATATTTTCCAGAGCTACAACTGAAGCCTATAGCTGTTTCTCTAGAGGCAGTAGTCTTAGAACCAAACAAATTCACTATGCCAGCTGGGTTTTATTTCATGTGAATCAATTGTGTTTTTCACGGGAAAGTTAACTAGGTCAACAAATGCCTGAAGAGGTTGGATGTGTCGGCCAAAAGACGCAATTACTGCAGCTCAGTTGTAAACAGGGCGAAGGGGTCAAGCCGTTTGCCTAACGCTCCGAAGGTTGTGGGTTCGATTATGGGCTACGTCTTTCGGTACACGAATGCATTTTCTAGGAGATTCTTGAGGGTCGTTGCTGGAGCTATGGAGTTTGTGCTTTGTGCGACGTTTTTTGGCAGGCCGCACTGCGAAAAGAGACTGAGCCATATGGGATAAAACTTGGTGCACTGAAGTCGATCCTCTAGACTCATAAGACAATGCAATTACATCCAAAACAAACGTTCTGGATGAACGAAGAATTGTGTTTTTACGATCAATGTTCAATAATATAAGCAACACAATTGTATTTTCTTCTTCTTCTTCTGCGTTTCATCCAGAGTTTTTTTTTATTCCGGACGTGATTGCGTTGTGCCTGTTTACAGCAGAGCTCAAGGGGGTTCTTGCTCCATTAGGCCGACACATCCAACTTCTGCGGGCATGTGTTGACCAGGTTAACCTTCCCGGGGGGCAATTGTATTTTTCTAACAACCCCATCAAAGATAACCAAATAGCATGTACAGAGTTCATGTGAGAGATTACAGGAACAAGTACTTTAGCCGACGCATTTCAAGCTGTGTGTCCTACAGTAAGTGTAAAAATCTGCTGCCTTTCTTTTAATGTAAAAAAAAAAGAAAGAAAGAAAGGATGCCTATATCTGTTTGACTGGCCCACGAATGAGAAGACACACACACAAGATGCAGTTTAAAACCCGGTGCTCTTCACATCTCTATAAAATGAGTGTTGTCGCATCAATCCCGACACCCACAGTTCCGTTACAGAACCAGATAAAATAACACAACAGTGCGCGTTCCTAAAAATTGAGGGGATAACTCAACAAGAGCTACGTCTTTAAAACCGAGAGGATAACGTACGAGATGTGTTCAAATTTAACATGGACAGTGTTTTTGTCACACGTGCTATAGGCAACATTCTGCGTGTTTCTGTAATGCCAGACTATTTACACGCTCTGGTATTTTTAAAAAAGAATATTCATTCTGGACTATAAATGCAAATGGAATCAATCACTGGGAGCACATAGACATCCTAGGCTGGTGAAGATGCTGCAAGCAACTCTAGCAAAGGATGGAAAGCATGAAGCTAGATACAACAGTAATTTTATGATACAACTCTCTGAAATTACAATATTGTTTATGTTCTTCAAGGTAGCACCTGTTTTGTGATTTAACATGTCTAGAAAAACAGTCAATTTACTAAACATAATAGAGAGAGAGAGAGAGAGAGAGAGAGAGAGAGAGAGAGAGAGAGAGAGAGAGAGAGAGAGAGAGAGAGAGGAGAGAGAGAGAGAGAGTGAAAGAGAGACAGAGGGAGAGAAAGAGACAGAGATAGAGAGAGAAAGAGAGAGAGAGATAAAGAGACTGAAAATCATGTTCAGAACGTAATATACATGCTATAATGTCAATATTATCATGCCAGTTAAGAAATAATCATGAGTTTAGATACTAATGTCCACATGAAGAGATGAAAGTAACAATTTGAATGTGCATTGTAACTAAAGCGAAAACTTTACCAGAAATGATTTTAAAATCTAAACAAAATACAAAGGAAAAAGAAAAACAACCTGTATTCTGGAGGAGTGCCAGCTCTATGCGAGTGAAATTTTGCTAGTTAACCCTTAAATGTACCATCGTTAATGAAACTATAGTCCAGATTAAATTTGAACATTTCCTGCAAGGTTCTGCTTCGCCATATATGATCCCCTAAAACAACACGCTTCACAAGCCTGAAGAATGTCTCCTCTCCAACTGCTGCTCAGAGTAGTTCTTCCTATCCTTGTCTTCCACATCGAAATCCAGCACCATCAGTTTGGTCTCTTCTGTCCCATTTCGGCTCCCAACTGCACACACAAGCCTGGTATTGGAACAGCGTAGCCGCCAGACCACGCCGCCGCTTCCGCCACTTTCCAGCGTCACCAAATTACGCAGAAACTCCCCAGTCTTAAGGTCCCAGATTTTCACAGTGCCATCGTCCGAGGAAGTGATGACAAACTTCTTGCTGAACTGCAAACAGGTGACAGCACTCTGATGTTTATTTGGTCCTGAAGTAAAAATTAAACCAGAGAATTAAAATGCAATGTAATGAATATAACGATGCTAAGAACAACTGCACCCATGTATTACAAGGGCTCATAATGGAAGTAAAGAACAACACCACCATAGCCTCCCAACTCCCCTCCAGGCATTCGGAAGGTGGCTGCTGACAATAAAATACCTAAATCCTGTGAAGGAAGCATCATAAAGAATACGACCATAATTGGTCACTGCAGCTGTTCAGAGATTCTTGTAATGGAAGAAAGATGTTCAGGAGAGTTACAAGGATAAATGCATACTGATTAACACCAGCTACATCCTGATAAAATGGGGTCAATCCAGACTGGGAGAATTACCAACCTGAACCCAGCAAGAGAACCCCTGTAGATTGGGCACTCATCTTGAGAATGAACTCGGAAGAGAAAATCTAACAGAATGGGAAACATTATTTTGAGGCTGGTGAGTTTCTAAATGATGACAAGAGGCTGCAGTTAACAGAAGTACTGCTAAGTACCAGAAGTATTAAACAGATGAATCTGTCCCCATTATATTTATCAAACTAAAATTTTCAACAGACACTTTATTTATTAGAAAAACCACTCGGATAAAATGGAATCGATTGTCTGGCCATCATAATTAGGTCAACCGAAGTTCAATACAACAGCATCACCCTGTTGGAAATAGTGACATTTATAGCAATGCTCAATTGTGAAAATGATAAACTCAGCTGCGTAGTATAATGCTGTGAAATATGTAGGTGATTTTTTTATACCCAAGTAACACTTTGAGTTACTAATAACTGTGTACATTGTTTTTCGGCAGCCACTCACTTTGAACTCAAGCGTGGTCCATACATGTTCTACTAATTCTATTGCACTGGATTGATTTATATGTGTGTGTGTGTGGGGGAGATTAGCCTTGGTTGGTTCAACTGAACGCCTTGTGTTTTTTTTTCATACAATGGTAAACTACTGAACGGAAACTTGCCCCCCCCCCCCCCCCCAAAAAAAAAAAAAAAATCACAGTAAAAAAAATGCTGGGTTTGACTGCAACATCCTGTAAAGGATATGCAACTAACTTTAGAAGAATACTTTTTCAACAACAACAACAAACAAAAACAGCAAGATAAAGACTTCTGTGGAGATGTTTGCTTGTATCTGCCTGCGTCTTTCTTTTCGTCGAGTTATTTTGTGTTCATTTTTGTGAGGTTGAGAGGCTACAGGGGCCCCTCAAACTCAGAAAGTACCGCAATTGACCCCTGCTTAGGCCTGGGGATTTTCCCAAGAACCAATGGTATCTAATACTATCACACGTCCCCTGATATCTCAGGTAGCGGGATTACGCTTGAGTTAAAAGTGAGTGAGCGCCCCAAAAAAAATAAATAAAAAATAAAAATACACATTGAGATTCGTCGCTGGTTGTTGAAGATGAGGACATCACTAGTGCTTTGGTGCTGGTTCTTGACCAATTCAATCCACCACACTAGCTATGAAAACAATACAACACCAGCTCACCTTGTAATGTTTGCAGACATTGCCCAGTTGTGATGTCCCATACTTTAACTGTGGAGTCAGCATTACCAGACACCAGGATGTTATTTTTCAACTCCAAACCACTGGTCAAGGACTGGTGGCCGATGAGGGTGTGGAGGCAGTTGCCAGACTCCACATCCCAAACACGAATGGATGTATCCAGAGAACCACTCACAACGTGGACACCATCAAACTGAAATTGATGGTCAACAAAACAAGAATATATGTACACTGATTTTTACTGCTGCTTCTGCAAATGATATTTATAATTATAATAAATATGCTATTTAGATGACCATAATAATATCTTGCTAGATGGTGTAGGTGTCCATGTCTCTCCACAAATCTCAGTCCCTGGTGTAATGAACAAATTCTAGTGATGATACTCCTCCATGCCACTGTCTTCAACCACCCAGAATAATTTCTCTATTGTCTGCCTCTTCCACTGTTGATATTTCCTGTTGTCACAATGTTCTCCAATGTCTCACTTCTCATCACATATCTAATGAACACTGTCTATCTTTTTCATAAAATTGCATATGATGTTCTGCTTTCATTCTGACTGCCCAAGGTGTTCACAACGCTAAACTCAGAAACCACACCTCCACTATCTCCAGGAACATCCTAATTTATTTGTTCACACTTCAAGATTCACAGGTTTTATATCACATTTCAATACTCTCCTTCCTCTATTCAGTGAAAGCGATTTATTAGTTTATCATACATTATTAACATTAGTTTTACAACAATACTTTTTCACTGTAACTTTTCTGTCCTAGGTAATCACTGATTTAACTATTGCCACATTAAGCAATTGTTATTACATTAAGTAGTCCATCTGTAAAGTAAATGTTTGAATTTTGAGGTGTACATATAATGCCACTATGGGACAGAAAGAGATAAAGCAACAATCAGGGGACAATGGGTTAATGTAACATCTGACAGGGACAGATGGAGTCAACAAATGTATATCATATATTCCCTGCCTCAAGATAGGGCTCATGGTGCCAGTCCCATATTTATATAGTGCTAATAATCACATGAAGAGTTGCCTGGTAAAGAAACACCAGTACATAATCACGTTGAGTAATAACAGTGTGGTGATAAGTAATAACCACGCAAATGCACTCACAGCGAATCTTCAGTTTTGAAAAATGACACACAATAGAAGATGCCATTTCTTAGACACACTTGTGTGTGGGAAGCATATATATGTATATGTGTGTGTATGTGTGTGTGTGCATGTGTGGGTGGGTGGGGTACCTTGCAGTGCATCCATTTTTAAGCAAACAAAAGATATGGTGCTTACAATCATTTTTAGTATGAAGAAAAGGAAATAAAAACACAAGAGTTAGTGAAGAAAACCCAAGGCAATTAGGAGTAGACAAACACAATTTAAAGTCAGGAAAGAACACAACATAATTCAAATTCAAATGGCTTAAAATGTCTTCTACAATTGTAAGTTTGATTATGAGTCACAGGCAAGTAAACAACATAATTCAAAATGGTTATTCTTAGTGGAAAATGTCTTCTACAATCATAAGTCTGTTTAAGAGAGACAGGAAAGTTACCTGCAAAGAATAAACTCTGTTGGAATGCCCTTGAAGCGTGTGCAAGCATGTCTCAGTCTCTGGGTCCCACACACGCACTGTGTAGTCATATGCACCACTGACTACACGTCTGCCATCAAACTGAACACACCTCACTGCAGCCACATGTCCCATGAGAATATGCTTACATACACCCGTTTCAATGTCCCAAACTCGCAGAGTAGCATCCCTTGAGCCACTTACAACTCTGGAAAAAGAAATTAAAAAGGTAATACTATCTTAGGGACAAACCACCATTGTAAATATGTCAATTTTTGACTGTCAATTCTACCCTATGGTATAGAGATCAAATACGAAGCAATGAGCTAGCCCTGTCAACAGCTTCTTGTAGAACTTTCTTCAGGTATATCCCTCAGCTCTTCAGAGACTGATGTTATTCTAACAATTCTCAGATTTTACAGAAGATCTGGATACTTGACTTCTGGTTCCCCAAGTTTACCAAAGCAGCTGGTCTTTTGAAAACCAAATGGTGAGAAATAATAACAAATTCGGCCTTAATAAGAGAAGGAATGAGATGGGGATGCTTATTATCACCAAGCCTGTTCGGTGCTTATTTGAAGACTAGAAAACATAATGTAGAAATTGAAGACAATGGTGAGAAAATATGCACCATCAAATTTGCAGGACACACCACAGAAGCAAGAGAGAAATCATTACGAAAATTGCGCACCAAAATCAATGACACAGACAAACTATTTGACATGAAGATAAATGCTTGTAAAAATAATTACCAAGTAAACCCACAGAATGAATATTAGCACTGAGGAAAAAACGACTGGACAAGCGCAGAAGTTTCCCTTTCTGGGCCAGATCATTACACAGCGTGTTCATTGTAAAATGAGATCTAGACTGGACAAGCACAGAAGTTTCCCTTTCTGGGCCAGATCATTACACAGCGTGTTCATTGTGAAATGAGATCTAGACTGGACAAGCGCAGAAGTTTCCCTTTCTGGGCCAGATCATTACACAGCGTGTTCACTGTGAAATAAGATCTAGACTGGACAAGCACAGAAGTTTCCCTTTCTGGGCCAGATCATTACACAGCGTGTTCACTGTGAAATAAGATCTAGACTGGATAAGCACAGAAGTTTCCCTTTCTGGGCCAGATCATTACACAGCGTGTTCATTGTGAAATAAGATCTAGACTGGACAAGCACAGAAGTTTCCCTTTCTGGGCCAGATCATTACACAGCATGTTCATTGTGAAATAAGATCTAGACTGGACAAGCACAGAAGTTTCCCTTTCTGGGCCAGATCATTACACAGCGTGTTCATTGTGAAATAAGATCTAGACTGGACAAGCACAGAAGTTTCCCTTTCTGGGCCAGATCATTACACAGCGTGTTCATTGTGAAATAAGATCTAGACTGGACAAGCACAGAAGTTTCCCTTTCTGGGCTAGATCATTACACAGCGTGTTCATTGTGAAATAAGATCTAGAATGCAGTAGCCAAAACTAAAAAGCAGTCCAAGACAGATATTTGTGATACCAAGAAACAACTATATAGAGCTGAGAAAAGAATAATTGCTACATGTCCACCCCATAGTGCTATCACCACCATCATGTGCCCTACCAGATAGCACAGGCACTTGTGTCTCTCGACAGATTTTATCCTTGGTGTTGTGGATAAGTTCTGGGTGATCAAACCGTGAGAAGAAAGAAAATGAAAGAAGACCTCTGACCAAGAAACAATAAATCAATCAGGTGCCGTCTCCACAGTGAAGGTTGGCTGCAATGGATCTCCAACATTGTCTCTCGCCCTGATTGTACAATCTGTCAGATTTATGTCCGTCCGTCTCTTGATGTTATCTTCCCACTTAACCCTTTACAGGGCAGAGCGGCCGTTAGCTTAAACGAGCGGATCGGCCGATTACGTCGGATACTATTATGCATTGTAAAAACACGATCTCTCGGCTTTCCGACGGCTACTTTCACTTTCGCCGATAGCTTGACAACGTGGCCGCCATTTGTAAATGCGCTACTATGAATTTGAACGGACTTTTACGGATAGTTTTCGGGACTTTTACGCTTTTTTTCAAAACGGATTTCGGCGATTCTTCAAGTGATAGCCGAGATTTCGCTAGGTTCAATTTAAATGACATTAAAGGGCACGAAGTTGACTATTAATCAGAGCTAGATATCAGTGCAAAGCGTTACTTTGTATTAGCAGTCTGAGTCGGACTTTAAAGAAAGTGATTATGATTCTGAAAATGTGTTTGTAAATTGCCGTATAGATGACGGAAAATCACAAACATGCTGTATTTCGTAAATATTTGTGTTCATATATGGATTACCAACAACAATCACGTGAGTAACATATTCTGCATGCTTTTCCCTTCGTGTTGTTTATTTAACTAAAATCGGTTGACTATTTGTGATGTTTTTATTAACGCGACCCGAAATTTTACCAAACCTGAAAAAATCTTGCCCGTTCAGGGCTAAAAAACGGACAAGCGTCTGCCCTGTAAAGGGTTAAACAACCATGTACCAAATGTAAGGATATTAAGATTCAGATTAATGCTGAGCTGAAGAGAATTACTGAGAATGAGGAAAAGGGGCCAGTGGAGTGACATCATCAGAAGGTTCAACGCCATTCTTAAGGTGGAACAAACCTAAGGAGTCTTCTTCCATCCTGCAGAACGAACCAATTTCAGTTTGAACTGTTGCACCAGGGTCTGCAGAAGTTGGATATCTAGTGCAGTACAGAGACAGATTGTACACCTTGGATCCTCTTGTCACCTTCATGATGCTATCTCATGTGTACCAACAATGAAGTTTCAGATTCCCATTTTTGGGGGTTGTGCCACTGTCGTGTCTCAACTCATTTTGTGAGACTGCCACTTAGGTAATATAATACGGCTGTCTTGCAAAGCTTAGCACTGATATCTAGCTCCGATTAATAATCAACTTCGTGCCCTTTAATGTCATTTAAATTGAACAGAGTGAAATCTCGGCTATCACTTGAAGAATCGCCAAAATCCATTTTGAAAAACAGCGTAAAAATCCCGAAAACTATCAAAAAATGTCCGTTCAAATTCATTGTAGCGCGTTTACAAATGGCGGCCACGTTGTCAAGCTGTCGGCGAAAGTGAAAGTAGCCGTCGGAAGTGTCGGAAAGCCGAGAGATCGCGTTTTTACAATGCATAATAGTATCGGCCGGAATCGGACGCTACGCTCGTTTTATGCGATCGGCCGGTAATGGCCGCTATGCCCTGTAAAGGGTTAATGCATGCTGACACATGATTCAAAATGGCCCCGACCACACCTGCCTTAGATCAATACTCCACCCAATTGTGCAGAACCAGTCAAACAGTCCACATGCTCATTTCCCACCACACCAGCATGTACAGGGTAAGAGATCCAACAGATGCTCCATATCTTTGATATAATTGAAGTGCCACTCTACACAAAGCATGCATGTATCCTCTCATCTCTAGTTCTATACATTATAGCACATGGATAGCTTTATGCAAATTCTGGTCAAAATATAACATGTCAAAATGGGATTTAATATAAAACAAAATAATTACTTACTCGTTGCCATGTAAGGACATACACCTGACAGTTGAAGAGTGACCATATAAGGTGTGTCTGCATTGACCAGTCTCAGCATTCCAAACTTTAAGCGTCCGGTCAGTTGATCCACTAATAACCACAGTACCTGACATCTGTGATGACCACACACCTCCAGTATGGCCAATGAGAGTACGTAAACACTGGGGACGTTGAAATAAATGACATTTAGCAAATCAACAGTTCTGACAGTCAAGAGGAAACTACTATATTGATTCTGCAGCCACAATGCTAAATTTATGATGGAGTGACATGCTAAAAAAACTTTATACAAGAAAGCAAACTACTGTGATATATTTTTAAAAAAATGCATACAAGTCTTTGATCTAACAACAAAAATGTGATGAAATAGGTAATCTAACCCTGTCAACAGGCAACTTGTTTACTATGGCTGAACCTGTGTCAAAGGGTTGTAGCAAGGCCTAACAATTAGAAACTGATTTGATAGCATGACCAAGTAAACAGAACATGATATCACATAATTTACATACTGTGACACTCTCTAAATTGGCTTGAATTGATACAGTGTGTGTGCTATATTTGGAGGTAATTGACAGAAAAAATAAAAATACACAAAGAATGTTCTATAGATTACTGAAAAGTATGTGATAGAGTGAAATATAAAGTCTTGTTTGAAGGAACTCAACAGATAGGAAATAGATCGCCTTTTATCATCTGACATTTTCAACATTTACAGCAAGACAATTTTCAGAAACATTTAACTTCCTGTAATCTAACCCTGTCAACAGGCAACTTGTTTACTATGGCTGAACCTGTGTCAAAGGGTTGTAGCAAGGCCTAACAATTAGAAACTGATTTGATAGCATGACCAAGTAAACAGAACATGATATCACATAATTTACATACTGTGACACACTCTAAATTGGCTTGAATTGATACAGTGTGTGTGCTATATTTGGAGGTAATTGACAGAAAAAATAAAAATACACAAAGAATGTTCTATAGATTACTGAAAAGTATGTGATAGAGTGAAATATAAAGTCTTGTTTGAAGGAACTCAACAGATAGGAAATAGATCGCATTTTATCATCTGACATTTTCAACATTTACAGCAAGACAATTTTCAGAAACATTTAACTTCCTGAGTCAAAAGTCAGGAGATAAAATAGAAACACTCAGATATGTGTGTACGGCACCATCACTCAGATATGTGCGTACTGTACGATGCTCACAGAAAATCTGTAGAGAAGTATGCAAATCATTCAACACATGGCGGTGAAGGAGAGCTAGATGTCAGCAGACGCCTAGCAGTAGGAGCATCGAATAAAGCACCAAATTCAACTCAATCAGCATACAGTAAAGTTGTAAACATGAAATAGCTCAATCTGTGGCTACACAACGACATCCGTTGGAAGATGTGACACAGAGATAAGGAAAGGAGTCACCATATCCAAGACTCTTTTACTGGAATGAGCAACATCATGAAAACCAGAAACATCAACACAAGCACAAACATCTGATTACTCAAAGGTCATCGGTGGTCTGTTCTTACATAAGGATGTCGATGTTGGGCAATGAGTAATGATAGATGAAGAATTTTATTGCAGACAGTGGATGTGTGGATTTTGAGAAGATTGAGAATATCATGAACAAAGAATTAACCAAATGTATTTACATCTGCAGGTGTTACTACAGCACTCATCAAAACCACAAGGAAAAGATGACATTTATGGGACATAACACTAAAACGGAATAGAGAAATTAGCCTAATGAAGGAAAACATTAGGCAAAAGAAGCCAAGGAAGAGGGAGAAAGGTGTTTGATGAATGCTTTATAGCTTCAAAACAAATCTATATATATATATAAAACAAAGTGTATGTAAATATGTATGTCCTTTATTTTTTCGCTAACGGCCCATCCGATTGAGATGAAATTTTCTACACGTCTTCCTTTCATTCCAGAGCTGCCAACTGTGATATTTTTTTAGTGTGAAATCGCCTGCTTACTCAGTATTATTTCATTTTTCATTAAAATTTATATATAGCGAAGGGACTTAACTCTAGAAAAGGTTATTTCAAGGGGCATAACTTTTAATAACATTGTTGTATAACTTATAGTCATATTGTTGTATCGTTTTCAAAGATTTATAAACTCTTTGTCTATAGTTATTTACCGGCATATGAGTTATAATAAATAATGATACAATCTTTAAGGCATTTTTAAAGTTTACATAAAAATAATGCATAATGCATAACATTGTAACTCATCTTTCTATACTTAAGAAGTTATCTAAAAGATGTTGAACAATATCATCGCATCTTTAGTGTTTTCCGCCATCATATCGACACGATTCGCTTGACAGCACTTCTCAGCGCTATCAAGCCAAGACGCCTTACACATTTCAAGCAGCCTGATACGGGGGGAAAATGGCACGTCGTAATAGCACAAAGAAACAAGCAGCTTCCAAGATGCATAGTGAGAAAACCGACCAGACTAGCAGCCTGATACGGGGGGAAAATGGCACGTCGTAATAGCACAAAGAAACAAGCAGCTTCCAAGATGCATAGTGAGAAAACCGACCAGACTATCAAGAAGACGAACCTGCCTTTGGAGAGTCTGCATGCAAGCTGTAATAAAGTATCTGAACCTACAGTCAATGAAACTACCAATAAGAAGAGCGACGACTACCCACAGACGAACACAAAAACTTGTGAGAGGAAGGAGGACCAAGACACCAGAATCAGAAACACTGATTCAAACACAGTCAGATGGGTGGTCAAGCGGCTAAAAATGGAGCTTACTGATCAACAAATACAGAAGCAGCTGCAGGAAGAAAATCTTCACGTCAACATTTTGAAGGCAGAGCGGATTCTTACCTACTCAGAATTAAATGAGATGCTCCACACCAGGGACTGGGCGAACCCGGGCCGGGTCAGGCAGACAGACAGACAGACAGACAGACAGATAGATAGATAGACAAACAGACAGGGAGGGAGGGAGGGAGGGATAGACGGAGGGAGAGACAGAGGGATGGGTCTATTAGACAGACAGACAGACAGACACACACAGACAGACAGACAGACAGACAGACAGACATACAGACAGACAGTCGGTAACGGGAACTTATATGACTACTTATATGAATTAAATGAGATGCTCCCCACCAGGGACTGGGCGAAGCCGGGCCGGGTCAGCTAGTAATACTATAAATAACATTATCTTAACTAAAATATTAGATGTCACTTCAGTACTGCATACATCTTAAGAGAGAGATGTTTGCACACAGTGGCAACATCAAGTTTGTTGTGTTCATCACATGCCAAGGAGTTTTGCCTTCCATGATTCTCTTTAACAAGCCATCACACCATGACTTATGGTGAACATAAGGCAGCCTTCTCTTTTGTATTGCTTTCAGCAAGATTGTGTTTTTATTTAATTCTTTCTAAATATTACCATATGCCTTAAAATAAAAAATTCTTTGCATTTTATGCTAGCAGCACATCTCAAATGCCTGTAGCTGTTTCTCATAGCTGTTGTTAATGTCCATGTTTCTGAACCATATAATGCAGGACCATCAGTATGTATGAAAAGTAAAAACAATTTGTGAGAATGTAATTCCATGTTTACAAATGCTGACGTCTGTATCCATTTCTTCTCTCTTAAAGATGTTTCTGTTTAACCATAGTAAGAGAAGCTACTAACCCTCACAAGGATTATGTTGTTGTTTGTATAGTGAACAAGCAGGAATAATATTCTATTACATTAGTTTTTATTCTCTAGTAAGTAACACAGACTCACAAAAATCTCAAAGTGTTAAGATTCTAAACATAAATGTACATAAATGATGGTTTCAGCACAACCATGATCAAAGCAAGTACATTTATTAGTTTAAGAAACATGGATATGGACAGGAAAACCGGACCCAATCAATCAACACTAAAGACAAAAACAAAGCAAACCACCAAGGGAGGTCAGCATGGCTGAATGGATAAGTGCACTCGCCCTTAAACATCCGGTGTGCTGATGCTGAGGTAGGAGGTTCAACCCCTACATGGGGTCAGTTGGACTAAAATGTGGACTTCTTGTCCTTAACTTAATGACGTAAATTACAAGTGCCTCTGAAGTCAGAGTAGGTTTGCCTGATGGCGAGGCACGCTGGTAATAGGGAAAGCGAATCCACATACAAAATTCAGTCTAGTGCTACTAGCAGTTGCGTGTATGAACTACGCTTGAGTTTAAAGCGAGCAATGGAAAAAAAAAACCTCCACCAAGAATTGTCATACAAATGTCCATGTGGAACTGAATTGTCCAACTTACAGACATCTCTTTTGTCAGAAATAGCAGAGAAATGCCAACTGATAAATACCATAATTATGCATGTCTACATACAGAACATTTGAGACACAAACACATAAGATACCTTCCCAGAAGTCACAGACCACACTTTGAGAGTGTTGTCATCAGAGCCACTGACTACTCTGTTCCCACAAAATTCCAAACAGGTGATGACGTGATCATCATGCCCCTTTAGACACTGAAAAACAAGCAAGTAATAAACATATGCACTAGAAATACATTCTGTCATTGTATTTAAAACAACAAAACAAGCAAGTAATAATCATATGCACTAGAAATACATTCTGTCATTGTACTGAAAATAACAAAAGTAATAATCATATGCACTAGAAATACATTCTGTCATTGTACTGAAAACAACAAAGTAATAATCATATACACTAGAAAGGCGAGACGGACATATAATCAGATTGCTACTGGAACTAGTGTTGGAACTCTTCGCTGGCTGCTGAGGATGGGGACGGAGCGCTTATGGGAATGTCCCGAATGCTGTGATGTCGGTTCCTAAATCAATCAATCAATCTGTCATTGTACTGAAAACAACAAACACCTGTCTTTTATATCTTTCAGCATTAATCGTCCTTTAAAGAGTACATCCAATCCGTTCATCATCTTCTTGTAATATGTCCAAAGAATTGATTGCTTTCTTCTGATATTTGTGCTTTTTGCGGACTCCACCATCCAGATGAAATATTAATAACTTGTTGAAGGGTAGAAGAAACTTATAGAAATTTGCATGAATTAATCCTATATATATATTATCTTAAGTAATTATTAAAAGAGCTATCAAATAGTAATATATTAACATTCACAATTATGCAACACAAAATTAGCCATGAACAGCTATCAAATGTAAGGCACCAAAATGTGATTATATGATTGATTGATTTATTTAGGAAACGACATCACAGCATTCAGGGCATTCCCATAAGCGCTCTGTCCCCATCCTCAACAGCCAGCGAAGAGTTCCAACACTAATAGTACCAGTAGCAATCTGATATGTCCGTCTCGCCTTTCCTCTAAGCGTTGATCGTCGGCCAGATCCCCTCGTCACTCCTCGCTGTTGCATTCTCGCCAGACCATGGTAATCCATTTGCTCCTCCGAGGTGTACACATGCTCCCATAAGGTCGTAACCACGTCTGCTTTGTCATGCATCAATACTCCACCAAGTTTTGCCGAGCCAGCCAATCTGCCTGCCTGTTCATTCCCCAGCACGCCCCGGAGAAAAGATCCAGACGATGCTTGTTTCCCGTGACTTCCGAAGCGAAGCAAGCCACTCTGCACGAAGCTTGCCTGTCTTCACCCTACTCAGCATGCTTTCTTCTGATTATATGATTATATTGGTGATTATATGAGTAAAGTTTAAGTATTTCTGCTTGAGCAAAATGTGATGCCTGGACACCAATTTTGTGTTTGTGCACTGTACTCCTGATGCAATCTACCCATCTTATTCTTGGCCTTCCCCTAGCTCTTTTGTCATAGCTTTTTTGATTATCTACATAAAGCGGTGACTGACTGGGTTCATTCTCACGAGTTGTATGAACCACTTTATTTATTGAATCTCTATAAATTCAAGGCAGGGAGTTGTAACTGATATTTTTAATATCACGTCTAATTCATTATCTGAAATTAACAATAACATATAATGGAAAAGCCTGCAACAAACTTAGCGACAACACAAAATCCTTACTTTTGGAGGACGATTGACACCAGTCCTCCAATTGTACTCTATCTGTGACTGGCGCATGAAGAGAGATTTGTAAGGGCTTCGTGCAGAATGCCGCCGACGCATGCGTGACCCATACACCATTTCCTCATCAACACCCTCCTCCCGACACTTTTCTCGCCATAGTAAATTATCTTCTGCAAGAACTCGCCAGTAGCGACAAGTTTGAGCTGCCCTAAGAAGGTCTCTTGGTTCCAGGAATGACAAAACGTATAAAGCCAACTGAAATTAAATGAAGTGTAATAGTCAAAACTGATATCATCATTCACAGCAATAAGTAGTGTATTTACATTACAATAATCAAAATATATGTTGGTATATTCACAGCTATACGTAGTGCATCTACATTACAATAATCAAAATATATGTTGGTATATTCACAGCTATAAGTAACGTATTTACATTACACAAATCAACACATATGTTGGCATCATTAAAACTAAAATAATATATTTACAGTAAACAAATTTAATTTCTAAATTGTTTTTGAAAATTAGAATGTATTGATATCTTTGAGTTCAGTTGTTCACATTTAGTTGATTACACTGTCATCAAACAGGCCAGTTTCCTCATACATAGAAATATATACAAGATATCTTCTGGATATCTCAACCAGAGAGAACAGAACAGGGTTGACTAGAGCATGCACACACATTCACAATAAGTATTAAAGCAGAAGCACCTACTGCAGTAAGTGTTCAATAGAGGAATAAGAAACAGGTTAAAGAGGGGTAAATCACAGCTGGACTGAGCTGAAGGTGATAAACTAGCATACGAGCTCACAAATATTCATCTTGAGCTTATAAAAAGGGTCCCTTGCTTGCTTACTTTACAAAGAGAGCTAAGCTGAGATGAGGATTTTCTGCTTCACTTCTGCCAACTTGTGTTATTGCATGCACAAGATAGGTACCACATTATACTTGTTCTAGTATCTCTCCATGTACCCTAACATTCACTGTTGGCCTCTACTGTGCACTGCAAATTATTAGAGTTTAAAAAAAAAAAAAAAATTAATGTATAAGTCACTTCATCTTTTTATTTATTCCACAATGAGGTGATAATTAAGGTATTTTGTTTTGTTTCTTAATTATCTTATTTTCTTCTTCTTCTTCTGCGTTCATCCGGACTTTTTCCCCCGGACGTGATTGCGTTGTGCCTGTTTGCAGCAGAGCTGCGTTCTTGCGCCGTTAGGCCGACACATCCGACTTCTGCGGGCATTTGTTGACCGGGTTAACCTTCCCGGAATTATCTTATTTTGATATTTGTTTTCTTCTACAATTAATTTTCCTATGCATGTTCATTTTTAAAGATGTATTATATTTTAAATATGTATATATCTGTGATTAGTCTCACCTGTTTTGATGGTACATTTTTGCTGCTGTTTTAGTTTCTTAGACAATTAATTTTTAATCAACGTCTTATTTATCTATTTTATTCCAGTCTTCTCAAGAAGAGGAGCTAGTCATTAAAAAAGAGGAGCTTATAAAACTATGACCTAGTTTATTTGAAGCCCTTAGCATTACACATGTGTAAGTTTTGAGTCATGACTTTACTTCAAATGTTACTATCTTGATTTGAGTTAAGAACCGACATCACAGCACTCAGGAGATTCCCATATGTGCTACGTCCCCTCGTTCAACAGCCAGCAAAGAGTACTATCTTTACCAAGAAGCAAATTAATATAGACAATTATCCAAATAAAAAACAGGAGGGCACCACTTTTTTGGCCACTTTATGAGAAAAGGTCTCAAAAATTCAAAAATGATAAACAAGAAAGTCTGAGGTTATTAGAGACATTCTGGCAGAGGAAACAAATGCTGAAGGTGTTAACTGATAATAAAATTATCAAAAGAATAGAAGCTTTTGAGGAACATGAAAAAATTAGCACACTGCTTGGAACACGATGACCTCTAGCAAGCTACAGTAACTTTACATTGCAGCAAGCACAAAAGTAGGCTTCTGATCACCATAGAAGGTTCCCCGTTTACACAAGTTTTGGCCTGTTATCTTCTTCACTTGATGGGTGTGGGGAGGGGGGAAGAAGAGAAGGAAGAAAGAAGAGACAGTGGTGATGCTGTCACAGTAGTGTCTTTCTCCTGTTGTGCATGTGTACCCTGCAAGTCAGTTTCAAGAGATGACCGACTGTAATCGCCCACAATTTTTCTGCTTCGTGTGCCTACCCAACCACCATGTCACCTTTTGGAAGGCAAATGTCATACACCCTGTGCAACATGATCCTGCACCCTTCGATTTGGCTGAGTGAAAGCAAGCTTCTTTCCCTCAGCTGTATTTCCTCTGTTGTGACATCCATGAATGCCTTTACTGCCATATTACTTTCTTCATACCCAGCCCACAAGCAGAAGCTGCACTTCTGCATGTGCCGAGGGGAAGCCAGCTCTCCTTTTGGCCATTACTGTTGTAATGGTGAGCTGGGCCTTTCCTACCCTCACCTTACTTCTGCTGCAGAAAGTGGTCATCACATTGAATTTTGATCTATCAACAGTGACTGCTGCAGTGGCTTGACTGCGGTGGTGGGACTTTGGACATTTCTTTTCTTTGGTGTCAACTGCGTTGTTGACTCCAGTGTCTATGGCTAAGGTGCAAGACTACTTGACAGGATGCTGGTTGGACCAGCATGAGACAGTAAAGGCATACAAAGTGTGCTGGTTGGACCAGCATGAGACAGTAAAGGCATACAAAGTGTAACAAACCTCTTTTGGCAACAGTGAGATGAAGTCTCTTTGGAACTGTGGTTCTATGACCTGCATCATGTGTCTTACTTGTGTGGGGTCACAGAGATTAATCAGTTCATCCACTGCCATCATTCTCTCAGCATTACCCCATCCCTGGACAAATGAAACATGAACCATGTACATGAACTACTGGGTAGCTGAATACTTATAAGAAAATAAATCTATTTATATTTAAAATTTCCCCATATTTTGTCACTGTATACAAATGAGTATACAAATGATCACATCTAATACTCTACAGATTAGTATATCTTGAGTCATACCTTATGCATCTCAGCCCATCGTTAGTATCATAACCTTAGTCTCCCAAAGCCATTCATTTCAAAAACCACATTTGACAATTTATATTACATCCTACTGAAATTTTTTCTCCAGATGCCTCTCAATGGTCATTTTGATCTTTACATTAGATATGGTTAAAAGTGAAGGACTCTTTTCTACATTTTGAGTCACAGTTACTAGGTTTATATGGGGCTAGTCCTGTATCTGTATAGCCCAATGGGTACTCCATGCCTAAGGTAGTAGAGGAAAGGAGGCAATGATATGAGATGTTAAACCATGACTGCACACACTTATCAACATGGCACACGATGATGGTCTCATGCAGGATTAAGTAAAACTAAGCTGCTTTATTTGTACACAAAATGGAGGCAAAGCAAGATTATGCAAAACAGTTGTTTTACTTGTACACAGAGTGGAGGTAAAGTCTAACGGTCACGGAGAAGGTAAAATAAATGGATGGAAGATAGTTTTCAGTAACATCAAGTGCCATCTCTGCTTTGAAGTACCGCTGCAATTCCAACAGCCTTTGTCTTGTTTTCAGTGCACTTATACAGATTTCTTCTAGTTTATCTCTTAATATTATGTACCCACATGTAACAGTGTCTTCCTTTTGTGCACTCCCCATCAATAGCATATCTTTTAACAAAGAGTTATGTCCCTTTACATGTGTCAATGTCTCTAGGGGTTAGGTAGTGGGTTCAGACAGGCAGATGATACGTGTATCGATGAAGCATGAAAACATGAGTACATCGTTAAAGACTTTAATATCAATATATATCATTACGACAATAATTGTACAATTCAATTCATAAACTCGCACAGCTCTCGCAATACTTTTGCTCGTTCGTAAAGAATAACGTAATCATGCCTCAGCACCCACACTAACACACGGCTCACAGTGCCCACATTCTCTCTCATTAGCGAACAACTGATGTCTAAGAAAATAGTCTATTATCCCTCTCAACACAGTCAGGCATCCTCTTTCATCCACAGTCCAAGTCCCGTCTGAGGCTTTCTACTCAGTTAGGTGGTCACGAGGTTATTGACCCTCGTGGGGTCCGTGGAGGTCATGCTAGTTAGGTCTGTCGCCAGGTCGCATCTGGGCAAGTCGCCAACGTGGAACTTTTGCCAGACTCTGTCCACACACTCGTCTGCTAATGCAGGCGTACTGTGTCATACCGTCCAAGGTGAACCTGTCCTGTCATTCAAGGGCACAGTCCTGTCTGTAATCTCCTGTCATAGGTGTAGGGACCTGTCTACTATACCCGCACTATTCCCATGTCCTATGTCTGTCCTCTGTCCTCTACATCATGTCCTTTGGAGACCTTGACATGATGTCAGAAGTACCTTAATTATCTGACCTTGATCCCAGTCAGTAATGTTTTCTACAATCCCAGTTTACATCATGTTCTGTGAATTTCTTCTCATGCCTGATGTAATCAATAATAATTTGTCCCAAAACAATTTCCTTATATGTGTCTCTGATGTAATTGTGCCCTCACAGTTTGTGGGCCTGAGAGCAAGGAGGAATTGGACGAGCCTTAGCGTCGACTGTGCTCATGCCTGCTGTTGATCTATATAACCACACTTTGAAAGCTTCAATTTTACTCCCATACTGTTTTTTCACTGTCTATGTTTCTGCATCATACAGTCAATGCACAACATTTAATTTGTAACTTAGCTATTTAGAGACAAGAAGTGGTTTCATACTGCTGAATATTACTTTCCCCATTCTTATTCTAAGATAAGTTTTACAACATGCCAAAGGAAAACATAGACCATAATGAATGAAGATGGCTGAAGGTTTATACGGAGAGAGAGTTACATTATTCACTGAAGTTTACAAGATGATTATGGGACAATAATGCAACATTCCCAAGAGAAAAACTGTGAGTGATTTTCATCAGGGAAGCTTGGTTGCTGAAATAAAGCGACTAATGTTTTAGACTGTAAAGGACCACTTTTGCTGCACACCCAGATAACTCCATATGTGCTCCAGTCTCATAATAGAATGAGGAAGACAATGTGTGTACATCATAACCACACACATTATAAACAACTTTTGTGGGTAGGGGTTTTCTCATTATGGAAGTTAGCCTAACCTATGCCCTATTTAGCCTAGTATTTTTAATCCCAACTGCTGTGGAATCTGCTACATGAGCAATGTGTAAAAGGTCCTCCAAGCCCCTTGCCCTTGACAATGCAACAATACAAGGAAACTATCACAATGTTCTGACTGCATCCCATCAAGAAGATAGTTTAACCCTTTACAGGTCACAGCGTCCGATGCCATAAAACGATCGTAGCGGCCGATTCCGGCCGATACTATTATGCATTGTAAAATCGCGATCTCTCGGCCTTCCGACTGCTGCTTTCGCCGACAGCTTGACAACGTGGCCGCCATTTGTAAACGCGATAGTATGAATTTTAACAGACTTTTAAGGACAATTTTTGATAGTTTTCGGGATTTTTACGCTGTTTTTCAAAATGGATTTCGGCGATTCTTCAAGTGATAGCCAAGATTTCGCTAGGTTCATTTTAAATGACATTAAAGGGCACGAAGTTGACTATTAATCGGAGCTAGATATCAGTGCAAAGCGTTACTTTGCATTAGCAGTCTGAGTCGGACTGTAAAGAAAGTGATTATGATTCTTTCTGAAAATGTGTTTGTAAATTGCCGTATAGATGACGGAAAATCACAAACAACATGCCGTATTTCGTAAATATTTGTGTTCATATATGGATTACCGACAACAATCACGTGAGTAACATATTCAACATGCTTTTCCCTTCATTGTGTTGTTTATTTAACTAAAATCGGTTGACTAACACCTTATTTGTGATGTTTTTACTAACGCGACCCGAAATTTTACGGAACCTGAAAAAATCTTGCCCGTTCAGGGCTAGAAAATGGACAAGCGTCTGCCCTGTAAAGGGTTAAAGTAAAATCAAAGTTACCTGGAAAGTTTTGAGCCAATCATCCATCTTCGGAGGTGGGTTTTCTTTCGACGGAATCTTCCCACGGGGCATCTGGGCAAGTCGCCAACGCGGAACTTTTGCCAGACTTTGTCCACACACATGACAGCTTGAGAAGGACAGAAAGACACTTGTCTATAGGAGTTCTGACTACAATTCAATAAAATAGAATATCAAAGTATCTTGTGGGCAATGTTTACCAGCAATAGAATTCAGCTCTGTGGATAGCCACATAATTATTACGCTTGCCTGCCGTTATTACGCTTGCCTGCCGAGACAGTGGTTGGGTCCTCAGCAGAGGCAGGACATTTTCTTGTTCTGCATACTCATTTTCTACAACTAGATAAGATGCTTAGGTTTATTATCAAACGCTGTTCTCTGTCGGCACACAATTAACATAAAGCATGAACATGTCTATGTCGTAAGTCTAGCATCTCTTATTTGTGCATTGCTGAAGCCTTTCTGCTCAGTTGAACAAATGAAATAAGCAATCATTGGACTCAGAAAACTAAAACTGCTGCATTAATTAAATCGTATAAATGATAACTGTGCTCAGCAGTAAGAACTGGAACAATTTTCTTGTTTGTCTTGAGAAAACCAAAAATACTACAATTGTGATATTATGCTTTTTCCAGGTCTTAACAGACACCAGAAGTTCCACATGACCTGCACTAAAAATAGAATCAGGAAGTCCTTTGAAGTTTGTAAAACAATAGCCCTTGGACAGCACAGAAGCAAATTAAACTGCGAGCTCACAATTTACCGTAAACAGGCGGAACCACTAATATCACTTATTTGCTGCATTTGTATGTGATGGCCTAACATTCCCAAATAACCAAACATGGACTTTCACAATCTCATTTTTTATTTGAGCTGGCCACAATTCATGGCTTTTCTCATTCTTGTTCCATTTTCCCATGTTTCCTCCTAACAAAAAATTCTAAATTGCTATTCCCAGTTCTCCCTCATTTTCTGGCCCGCTACAACCCCAGTAACATTCTTAGTCTACCAAGCATCTCACTGCGAGAAATGAGAAATCCCCTTATAATTCTGAATTTCAAGGCAGTGGTCAAGCGTAAACTTAGTAACTATATAATTTAAACAAAGCTTAAAAAAAGCTTAAAACAATACTAAAAGCAGGATATGTAGCTGATGTTGAGACGCACTGTACTTTCAAAATCTAAACACAAATACCGTACTTTCAAACTCTGCATACAAATATACCTGATGAGTGACATTCTGAGTTTTTTCCCAGGCGACATATCAGTATCTCGTTCTTCATCTTTCTCATCTCGCGTACTAGTAGTTCGTCTTTTTAGATGCTAAAATAAAACAAATGGCAAAGAAAACTGGAATAATTAAACCTGTTGAACATGGCTCCTGTCTTTCACAATGACTTAACAAAACTGGCTTTTAAGCTTAAGTGTAGCTAGCACAGATATCTTTAGAATACAATGTATCAAGATAAGGTAAAATACTGACATTCTATAATATCTAAATATTTAAAAAAACTTAAGTGTAGCACAGATATCTTTAGAACACAATGTATCAAGATGAGGTAAAATACTGACATTCTATAATATCTAAATATTTAAGAAAATTTAAGTGTAGCACAGATATCTTTAGAATACAATGTATCAAGATGAGGTAAAATACTGACATTCTATAATATCTAAATATTTAAGAAAACTTAAGTGTTGCACAGATATCTTTAGAACACAATATTTCGAGATGAGGTAAAATACTGACATTCTATAATATCTATAATATGTGCGACGCTTTTGGCAGTTCACTGTCAGAAGAGACCGACCCATATGGGATAAACCCGGTGCAATGAAGTCGACCCAGTCGACTTTAAGCGACTCTATAATATCTACATATCTCGGACAACTGGTGCATACACAGCATGGAAACTGATATTACCTGGCAATATCAAGCGTTAGCGGTTTAGAAAGGTCAGTAAATGGAAGGCATAGGTTTTGGAAGAAGAGGCAGGGATGAACCAACACAACAGTGGAGACTGGACATTCAAGACACTCTGGACATGACAATACATGAGACAAGGATAGACCAACACAACAGTGGAGACTGGACATTCAAGACACTCTGGACATGATAATACATGAGGCAGGGATCAACCAACACAACAGTGGAGACTGGACATTCAAGACACTGGACATGACAATACATGAGGCAGGAATCAACCACCACAACAGTGGAGACTGGACATTCAAGACACACTGGACATGATAATACATGAGGCAGGAATCAAGCACCACAACAGTGGAGACTGGACATTTAAGACACTCTGGACATGATAATACACGAGACAGGAATCAACCACCACAACAGTGGAGACTGGACATTCAAGACACTCTGGACATGACAATACATGAGACAGGGATAGACCAACGCAACAGTGGAGACTGGACATTCAAGACACTCTGGACATGACAATACATGAGACAGGGATAGACCAACGCAACAGTGGAGACTGGACATTCAAGACACTCTGGACATGACAATACATGAGACAGGGATAGACCAATGCAACAGTGGAGACTGGACATTCAAGACACTCTAGACATGACAATACACGAGACAGGGCTAGACCAACACAACAACGGAGACTGGACATTCAAGACACTCTGGACAAGACAATACACAAGGCAGGAATCAACCACCACAACAGTGGAGACTGGACATTCACGACACTCTGGACATGACAATACACGAGACAGGGATAGACAGGACATTCAAGACACTCTGGACATGACAATACATGAGACAGGGATAGACCAACGCAACAGTGGAGACTGGACATTCACGACACTCTGGACATGACAATACACGAGACAGGGATAGACCAATGCAACAGTGCAGACTGGACATTCAAGACACTCTGGACATGACAATACATAAGACAGGGACAGACCAACGCAACAGTGAAGACTTGACATTCAAGACACTCTGGACAAAAAAATACACGAGACAGGGATAGACCAACGCAACAGTGCAGACTGGACATTCAAGACACTCTGGACATGACAATACATAAGACAGGGACAGACCAACGCAACAGTGAAGACTGGACATTCAAGACACTCTGGACAAAAAAATACACGAGACAGGGATAGACCAACGCAACAGTGGAGACTAGACATTCAAGACACTCTGGACATGACAATACACGAGACAGGGATAGACCAACGCAACAGTGGAGACTGGACATTCAAGACACTCTGGACATGACAATAAATGAGACAGGGATAGACTAACACAACAGTGGAGACTGGGCATTCAAGATACTTTGGACAAGACAATACATGAGGCAGGAATCAACCACCACAACAGTGGAGACTGGACATTCAAGACACTCTGGACAAGACAATACATGAAACAGGGATAGACCAATGCAACAGTGGAGACTGTACATTCAAGACACTCTGGACAAGACAATACATGAGGCAGGAATCAACCACCACAACAGTGGAGACTGGACATTCAAGACACTTTGGACAAGACAATACATGAGGCAGGAATCAACCACCACAACAGTGGAGACTGGACATTCAAGACACTCTGGACAAGACAATACATGAAACAGGGATAGACCAATGCAACAGTGGAGACTGTACATTCAAGACACTCTGGACAAGACAATACATGAGGCAGGAATCAACCACCACAACAGGGGAGACTGGACATTCAAGACACTGTGGACATGACAATACATGAGACAGGGATAGACCAACACAACAGTGGAGACTGGACTTCAAGACACTCTGGACAAGACAATACATGAGACAGGGATAGACCAACGCAACAGTGGAGACTGGACATTCAAGACACGACAATACACGAGACAGGGATAGACCAACGCAACAGTGGAAACTGGACATTCAAGACACTCTGGACAAGACAATACATGAGACAGGGATAGACCAACGCAACAGTGGAGACTGGACATTCAAGACACGACAATACACGAGACAGGGATAGACCAACGCAACAGTGGAGACTGGACTTCAAGACACTCTGGACAAGACAATACATGAGACAGGGATAGACCAATGCAACAGTGGAAACTGGACATTCAAGACACTCTGGACAAGACAATACATGAGATAGGGATAGACCAACGCAACAGTGGAGACTGGACATTCAAGACACGACAATACACGAGACAGGGATAGACCAACGCAACAGTGGAGACTGGACATTTAAGACACTCTGGACATGACAATACATGAGGCTGGAGAACTGGTGAAGGACCAGCAGGTTGTGATGAGATCCATGTTCTGAAAAGTAGCCGTGATAATCAGAAATTTTTTGGTTAAATGTTGCATATCCCTTGCAGCACGTTGCAGTCAACACCATCATTTTTCAGCTGCTGTTTATGTACTAGGCAAATTTTATGTTCAGTGGTTTGCCATTGCTTTGTGAACGACCGGCTCCCATACCAACACATTATAGCACAACGCGACACAGTCTGCTGCACAAATCTGTCGCAGCTGCGTTTCGAAAGCCTGGTAAGTGGCTCACGAACTGAGCTCGCAAGCCTTTGGCCACGGAGCTTGGCTGATCTGAAAAGCCCCCTTGATAATCTGAAAAACACCCGTGATGATCATTGTGTCAATTCTCTACCACCCATATTGTTTTCCATGACATATTCAAGTGACAACAGAAAATCTTCAAGCCAGCGGTGTTATCAGATTGCTAGTTAACTCAGGATAAAGTTTTCTAATATTTGAAGACAGTACCTTTACTATTATAAAGGTTAAAAGAAAAGAAAAAAAAAAACAACGTAAAAGATCCTATGCTACGACACCGTGGCATACTGGAAACATGGTGCTAGGTCCATTATTTTCTTGAACAAATGGTACTCAATAAGTGATGTGATGTGATACTCAGTAAGTGATGTGGTTAATCACTGCCAGGTGTCTTAGGTTCCAGACATTTGGTACATAATTCACGAGAATGGGTTGACCACAGATCTGGTGCAATCATAACAGAACAAACATATCCCTCTAAGGATCAAGAATCTTTGTGGTGTGTTATTTTGTGTGTGTGTGTGTTCTTGCTCACTTTGAACTCCACACATGTGCTACAACTTCTAAGACACAGGACTGATTTTTGTGTGTGTGTGTTCTTGCTCACTTTGAACTCCACACATGTGCTACAACTTCTAAGACACAGGACTGATTTTTGTGTGTGTGTGTTCTTGCTCACTTTGAACTCCACACACGTGCTACAACTTCTAAGACACGGGACTGATTTTTGCGTATGGATTAGCTTTCCCCAGTACCAGTGGTCCTCTACATCAGGCCAACCCACTTCGACTTCTGAGGTACTTGTACACACCCAAGTCAAGGACAAAAAGTCAACATTTTAGTCCAAGTGATCGGTGTAGGGGTTGAACCCGCTACCTTGGCATCAGCACACCAGAGAATTAAGAGCGAGTGATATTATCCATTAGGCCATGCTGACTTCTGGCGAGGGGTATGATGAGAGCGACATTCATCACAATGTCAGAATAATCATATGGTAAATCGTAACATGTGACACTTGCATCAAGGTATGATGAGAGCGACATTCTTCATCACAATGTCAGAATAATCATATGGTAAATCATAACATGTGACACTTGCATCAAGGTGAAGTGAGGTCTATCACTGTTGCCAAGTTTATATTTAAGGTGTTCTAGCTGAATACAGTTCATTATGTGAAGACAAACTTGTACCCCTGGGATAGCTTGGTCAAACTGCCGATCAATCTCTCATCCATTTCTAGCATAATGGAAAGCCTGTGCTCTAAACAGGCATAGTGGAAAGCCTGTGCTCTAAACAGGCATAGTGGAGACAGTAAAACTTGGCTATTGTACATGACATTAATCCTCATATAATTTTCTTTCTCCCTAATGACATCCTTTCACAAGGAGCTGTGTCTCTCTATATGCCCCACTGACTAGCCAGCTACCACATTTGAATAAACATGAAAAACAAACTAAAACAAGTTCTTACCAAAAGTCTGGGCAAAGGTGGTGTTTCATTTTCATCTTTATGTGAGCCACACCCTGATCGCGTCGTTCTTACTGTGTCTGATTGTCTCCAGTCTCCTCTACTGCTAAGCTCATCATCATTTTCCTCTTCCTCCTCTTCATCGTAATCACCATCTTCGTTGTTATCACAGTCTTCATCTAAGCTCTCATCAGGCTGACTTAACACACTCTCGTCTTCATCATGGCTGCTCTCCCTATCTGAAATGCTTCCATCATCACCAGCTACCAACATGTCATCGTCCACAAAAACACAATTGTTATTAACAGCACTGCTGTCATTGTTGGTGCTGTGTGCACAGGAACCTGCACTTCTTTCATCTAACTCCTCACTGCCATCATGACATAATTCCTCCGCCTGACTCCTGCTCCCGTTGGAAACACGGCCTGAGGTTCCCCCACTTCTAGTTACTATAAAACTTGTTGAAGCATGTTCTGCTGGAGGAGTTTCTGATGAACATCCCTGACACAACCGAAGTGCTGCACTCTGGGAGCGTGTGAAGTGACAGCGTGTTGGAGAACTGTGACTGTTAGCACACTCTGTGCCACTTCCCGATAGCTCTGATGAGGCAGTGTCTAGGCCATCAAGGCAGTGTTGCCGAGTGGCTCTTCTCTGACTGCAAATTAAAAAAAAAAAAAAATGGTTACTTACTCACTAATATTGAGGAGATGCTCAATGGATCAAATCATTGAGGACATACACATTTGCTAATTAATTATAACATTCATAATCAGGTACTTGCACAGAATAGGAGGATTAGAATAGTATGACAGAATCATTAATGTGATGCTCTTAGAGAAAAGCTAGACAAATCCCAGTGATTTGAGAGACAAAAAAAGCATGTTGACCTGTGCTCAGAAATGGAGGTTTGGAAAGAAAGGAGAATATGGGGCATGAGAAGAAGACAAATTAAGAATTTACTCAAATGAAAGAGCAATAAAACACAGGCACAATGTTGCACATTTTAAACAGATTGTGGAGATCAGCTTGGCCAAATGGATTACAGTGCGTATTTTTAAACATCTGGTCTGCTGATGCTGAGGTAAGGGGTTCAACCCCTACACTGGTAAGTTGGACTAAAATGTTGATTTCTCGCCCTTGATTTGGGGACATAAATTACTTCACCTGATGGCAAGGGACACTGGTAATAGGTAAAGCGAATCCACATGCAAAGCAAAATTCTGTCCACTGCTACTAGAAGCAGTGTGTGTGGACTACACTTGAGTTCAAAGCGAATGTGCACCCAAAAAAAAAATAACAAATAGACTGTGGATCCTGCAATGGCCAGGGTGAATCCTCCATTTGCACCCAACCCAGCCTTCAGAAATGGCTACCATTACTTGTGAGGGTAAAGCACTGAGGAAGACAACTGGTTATTTGACTTCATAATGACCTAAACTAGTGTATATGAAGTCTTTACCACCTCACAATATTTTCAGATCTCAACATAGTCATGGCAAGGGACACTTGTAATAGGGAAGGCTAATCCACGCGCAAAAATCAGTTCAGTGCACTGACTAGTAGTAGCATGTGTATGGACTACAATCAATTTCAAAGCAAGTGGGCAGTATCAAAAGATGACACAATTAATACACAAGACAAATGGTGACCAAACCTGTGCCTCACTGCAATCACCAGGGGCCTACAAGACACAATACGACCAAACATGTGCCTGACTGCACTCACCAGGGCCTACAAGACACAATACGACCAAACATGTGCCTCACTGCACTCACCAGGGCCTACAAGACACAATACGACCAAACATGTGCCTCACTGCACTCACCAGGGCCTACAAGACAAATGGTGACCAAACGTGTGCCTGACTGCACTCACCAGGGCCTACAAGACAAATGGTGACCAAACGTGTGCCTGACTGCACTCACCAGGGCCTACAAGACAAATGGTGACCAAACGTGTGCCTGACTGCACTCACCAGGGCCTACAAGACACAATACGACCAAACATGTGCCTCACTGCACTCACCAGGGCCTACAAGACAAATGGTGACCAAATATGTGCCTCACTGCACTCACCAGGGCCTACAAGACACAATACGACCAAACATGTGCCTGACTGCACTCACCAGGGCCTACAAGACAAATGGTGACCAAACGTGTGCCTGACTGCACTCACCAGGGCCTACAAGACACAATACGACCAAACATGTGCCTCACTGCACTCACCAGGGCCTACAAGACAAATGGTGACCAAATATGTGCCTCACTGCACTCACCAGGGCCTACAAGACAAATGGTGACCAAACATATGCCTCACTGCACACACCAGGGCCTACAAGACACAATACGACCAAACATGTGCCTCACTGCACTCACCAGGGCCTACAAGACACAATACGACCAAACGTGTGCCTGACTGCACTCACCAGGGCCTACAAGACACAATACGACCAAACATGTGCCTCACTGCACTCACCAGGGCCTACAAGACACAATACGACCAAACATGTGCCTGACTGCACTCACCAGGGCCTACAAGACAAATGGTGACCAAACATGTGCCTGACTGCACTCACCAGGGCCTACAAGACAAATGGTGACCAAACATGTGCCTCACTGCACTCACCAGGGCCTACAAGACACAATACGACCAAACATGTGCCTGACTGCACTCACCAGGGCCTACAAGACACATTGTGACCAAACATGTGCCTGACTGCACTCACCAGGGCCTACAAGACACAATACGACCAAACATGTGCCTCACTGCACTCACCAGGGCCTACAAGACACAATACGACCAAACATGTGCCTGACTGCACTCACCAGGGCCTACAAGACAAATTGTGACCAAACATGTGCCTGACTGCACTCACCAGGGCCTACAAGACACAATACGACCAAACATGTGCCTGACTGCACTCACCAGGGCCTACAAGACACAATACGACCAAACATGTGCCTGACTGCACTCACCAGGGCCTACAAGACACAATACGACCAAACATGTGCCTCACTGCACTCACCAGGGCCTACAAGACACAATACGACCAAACATGTGCCTGACTGCACTCACCAGGGCCTACAAGACAATACGACCAAACATGTGCCTGACTGCACTCACCAGGGCCTACAAGACACATTGTGACCAAACATGTGCCTCACTGCACACACCAGGGCCTACAAGACAAATGGTGACCAAACATGTGCCTCACTGCACTCACCAGGGCCTACAAGACACAATACGACCAAACATGTGTCTGACTGCACACACCAGGGCCTACAAGACACATTGTGACCAAACATGTGCCTCACTGCACACACCAGGGCCTACAAGACAAATGGTGACCAAACATGTGCCTCACTGCACTCACCAGGGCCTACAAGACACAATATGACCAAACATGTGCCTCACTGCACTCACCAGGGCCTACAAGACACAATACGACCAAACATGTGCCTCACTGCACTCACCAGGGCCTACAAGACACAATACGACCAAACATGTGCCTCACTGCACTCACCAGGGCCTACAAGACACAATACGACCAAACATGTGCCTGACTGCACTCACCAGGGCCTACAAGACACATTGTGACCAAACATGTGCCTCACTGCACTCACCAGGGCCTACAAGACAAATGGTGACCAAACATGTGCCTCACTGCACACACCAGGGCCTACAAGACAAATGGTGACCAAACATGTGCCTCACTGCACTCACCAGGGCCTACAAGACACAATACGACCAAACATGTGCCTGACTGCACTCACCAGGGCCTACAAGACACAATACGACCAAACATGTGCCTCACTGCACACACCAGGGCCTACAAGACACAATACGACCAAACATGTGCCTGACTGCACTCACCAGGGCCTACAAGACACATTGTGACCAAACATGTGCCTCACTGCACTCACCAGGGCCTACAAGACAAATGGTGACCAAACATGTGCCTCACTGCACACACCAGGGCCTACAAGACACATTGTGACCAAACATGTGCCTCACTGCACACACCAGGGCCTACAAGACAAATGGTGACCAAACATGTGCCTCACTGCACACACCAGGGCCTACAAGACAAATGGTGACCAAACATGTGCCTCACTGCACTCACCAGGGCCTACAAGACACAATACGACCAAACATGTGCCTCACTGCACTCACCAGGGCCTACAAGACAAATGGTGACCAAACGTGTGCCTGACTGCACTCACCAGGGCCTACAAGACAAATGGTGACCAAACATGTGCCTCACTGCACTCACCAGGGCCTACAAGACACAATACGACCAAACATGTGCCTCACTGCACTCACCAGGGCCTACAAGACACATTGTGACCAAACATGTGCCTCACTGCACTCACCAGGGCCTACAAGACACAATACGACCAAACATGTGCCTCACTGCACTCACCAGGGCCTACAAGACACAATACGACCAAACATGTGCCTGACTGCACTCACCAGGGCCTACAAGACAAATGGTGACCAAACATGTGCCTCACTGCACTCACCAGGGCCTACAAGACACAATACGACCAAACATGTGCCTGACTGCACTCACCAGGGCCTACAAGACACATTGTGACCAAACATGTGCCTGACTGCACTCACCAGGGCCTACAAGACACAATACGACCAAACATGTGCCTCACTGCACTCACCAGGGCCTACAAGACACAATACGACCAAACATGTGCCTGACTGCACTCACCAGGGCCTACAAGACAAATTGTGACCAAACATGTGCCTGACTGCACTCACCAGGGCCTACAAGACACAATACGACCAAACATGTGCCTGACTGCACTCACCAGGGCCTACAAGACACAATACGACCAAACATGTGCCTGACTGCACTCACCAGGGCCTACAAGACACAATACGACCAAACATGTGCCTCACTGCACTCACCAGGGCCTACAAGACACAATACGACCAAACATGTGCCTGACTGCACTCACCAGGGCCTACAAGACAATACGACCAAACATGTGCCTGACTGCACTCACCAGGGCCTACAAGACACATTGTGACCAAACATGTGCCTCACTGCACACACCAGGGCCTACAAGACAAATGGTGACCAAACATGTGCCTCACTGCACTCACCAGGGCCTACAAGACACAATACGACCAAACATGTGTCTGACTGCACACACCAGGGCCTACAAGACACATTGTGACCAAACATGTGCCTCACTGCACACACCAGGGCCTACAAGACAAATGGTGACCAAACATGTGCCTCACTGCACTCACCAGGGCCTACAAGACACAATATGACCAAACATGTGCCTCACTGCACTCACCAGGGCCTACAAGACACAATACGACCAAACATGTGCCTCACTGCACTCACCAGGGCCTACAAGACACAATACGACCAAACATGTGCCTCACTGCACTCACCAGGGCCTACAAGACACAATACGACCAAACATGTGCCTGACTGCACTCACCAGGGCCTACAAGACACATTGTGACCAAACATGTGCCTCACTGCACTCACCAGGGCCTACAAGACAAATGGTGACCAAACATGTGCCTCACTGCACACACCAGGGCCTACAAGACAAATGGTGACCAAACATGTGCCTCACTGCACTCACCAGGGCCTACAAGACACAATACGACCAAACATGTGCCTGACTGCACTCACCAGGGCCTACAAGACACAATACGACCAAACATGTGCCTCACTGCACACACCAGGGCCTACAAGACACAATACGACCAAACATGTGCCTGACTGCACTCACCAGGGCCTACAAGACACATTGTGACCAAACATGTGCCTCACTGCACTCACCAGGGCCTACAAGACAAATGGTGACCAAACATGTGCCTCACTGCACACACCAGGGCCTACAAGACACATTGTGACCAAACATGTGCCTCACTGCACACACCAGGGCCTACAAGACAAATGGTGACCAAACATGTGCCTCACTGCACACACCAGGGCCTACAAGACAAATGGTGACCAAACATGTGCCTCACTGCACTCACCAGGGCCTACAAGACACAATACGACCAAACATGTGCCTCACTGCACTCACCAGGGCCTACAAGACAAATGGTGACCAAACGTGTGCCTGACTGCACTCACCAGGGCCTACAAGACAAATGGTGACCAAACATGTGCCTCACTGCACTCACCAGGGCCTACAAGACACAATACGACCAAACATGTGCCTCACTGCACTCACCAGGGCCTACAAGACACATTGTGACCAAACATGTGCCTCACTGCACTCACCAGGGCCTACAAGACACAATACGACCAAACATGTGCCTCACTGCACTCACCAGGGCCTACAAGACACAATACGACCAAACATGTGCCTCACTGCACTCACCAGGGCCTACAAGACACAATACGACCAAACATGTGCCTGACTGCACTCACCAGGGCCTACAAGACACATTGTGACCAAACATGTGCCTCACTGCACTCACCAGGGCCTACAAGACACAATACGACCAAACATGTGCCTGACTGCACTCACCAGGGCCTACAAGACAAATGGTGACCAAACATGTGCCTCACTGCACTCACCAGGGCCTACAAGACAAATGGTGACCAAACATGTGCCTCACTGCACTCACCAGGGCCTACAAGACACATTGTGACCAAACATGTGCCTGACTGCACTCACCAGGGCCTACAAGACACAATACGACCAAACATGTGCCTCACTGCACTCACCAGGGCCTACAAGACAAATGGTGACCAAACATGTGCCTCACTGCACTCACCAGGGCCTACAAGACACAATACGACCAAACATGTGCCTGACTGCACTCACCAGGGCCTACAAGACAATACGACCAAACGTGCCTGACTGCACTCACCAGGGCCTACAAGACACAATACGACCAAACATGTGCCTCACTGCACTCACCAGGGCCTACAAGACAAATGGTGACCAAACATGTGCCTCACTGCACTCACCAGGGCCTACAAGACAAATGGTGACCAAACATGTGCCTCACTGCACTCACCAGGGCCTACAAGACAAATGGTGACCAAACATGTGCCTCACTGCACTCACCAGGGCCTACAAGCTTAAGCAGCACTTACAAACAATTAGCAATGTCTTAATAATAACTTGAATTCATTCATACAGAAGTCTTTTGCAGGATATGGAGATCAACCCCAACCCAGGGTAGATTTTCTAGGCAATTTTATATTCAGTGGTTCGCTATTGCTTTCTCAACGAGAAGTCAATGTTGAAACCCAACTGATCGGGGCAGGAAATGATCCTGCTACCCCGCTGACCGTGCACTGGGAGTTTAAGAGCGAGTGCTTTTATCTTTTGGGCCATGTTGACTTCTTTTGTTTATTACAAAACTATTAAGACATAATACTCGTAGATGATCTAGAGCAGTGGTTCTCAGCCTTTTTTGGCTTGTGCCTCCCTTCACCATATTTTCAGAACGTCATCCCCCCCCCCCCCCCCCCCTTCGTATTTTCTACCTAAAAATTTGGCCCATGTCCCCTTTCACCAATTTTTCAGAACGTCATTCCCCCCTTTCGTATTTCCTACACTAAAAATCCCTCCCCCCTTTTACACAGTATACGTAATAATGGAAGCTAAATTTAATAGCACATACTAAGTCTAGACGTCCACACAAAACGTGATTTGTAGGTCTACTTACTTTATAAATTGAATTTTAGAAGGGTGAGATGTACGGAACCGTAAAGTATGAAGGGAAAAACAATATCAAGTAATCAGTTCTTGTATTAACGCGATCTTGAAATAATCTTAATTCCCCCCCCCCCTGGAAACCCTAAAATTCCCCCCCCCCCCCCCCCAGTGGAGGAATTCCCCACCGGTTGAGAACCACTGATCTAGAGATTACATCTAGACCAGCCTACTGTTCACATTGATAACAAAATCAATTTGGTAAGCAATCATTGGAATATCAAAGTATATTTAGAGGAAACAAAAATGTACCAAAAAACAACTCACTGAAACATGAAATCATGCACGTAACAATTCAATGACCAACTGTAAATATTCATTAAGAAATAACTATATTAAAAATGTCAAATTTATGATGATGATGATCATTGTTTAAAATAAACGCTATGCCAGTTCTTAGAAATAAATCTCTAAAATAAAAATAAAGCAGAGTTAGAAAAACAAAAAAATGACACCTAGCCACAGTGTTGTATAGTACAATGAGCTAAAATAATGACGTTAAGTCATTGCATGATTGTTGAATTACAGACAAAATCCAAAATCAGTATCCATTCTAAAATACTGATGAAAGTTTTACGTAACAAATCTGCTTACCTTCTGGGACCATTTTTCTGTTTGGCTTGTGAATTTCTAGGACGGCAAACAATCCGTCCCCTGTTCTGTTCAATAAGGGCAGGACTGATGCCAGGAACTTGAGAGAGGTCAATTATACTGGTGAACCCACCACTCTCCTGCAGATTATACAATCAAGAATAGCATTTCACAACAGCTGAATGCAATTATATTCACCATGGTGATTAATTGTCTGCCTGGCAGTTCTGCTCTCAAATCGTGAGGATATAGTCTGAAGTCGACACAGCCTAACAAAACTGACAACAATTTTCTGGGAGGTAAGATCAGCACAGTTCTGTCGTGTGTTGTTAGGTGAAGAAGACATGCACCTGGCATCATATGCCTATTATGTCACAATAGCATGGAAATAATAACATGGAGACAGGATTTATCTTCAACAAGTTTTGTAAACTCTTACATATAGTTTACCACACATTGGTTAATGCCCCCTTTACTTATCAAACTTGTACATACATTTATTAGGTATGGTAATAAAACGTTTCTGTAATTTTACAAAATAATTACAGCAATTTGCATAGAGCTGACAAAATGAAATCCAAGGCTGTTTTCGTTCAGTTTCTAGACTAACATAAATGGAGATATTAATTTGCTGATGAATTAAGATTGTGTTACACAGCTGCACAATATACAGATAGAGGATTGCCAGCTAGCAGACATACGTCGGTATTGCACACGTAGCTGGTATGATACACTGTGGCACACAAGGTTCACCACCACATGGGCTCTCCATTGTTTGGAGTACTAACATAATGACAAGTTTTTAATTAACTACGTAACTGTTGATTGAAAAAATATTGAAATAAGGAAGCAGATAATGAATTGAACCATTATGTTATAATAATATGAGAGCCGTGGTAGCATAGTGGCTAGGAGCTTGTCTGATGGCCCAGGGGTCAGGGTTCGCACCGTATCAGGATATGTCTTGGGAAGTAAAGGCGGCAGGTGAAATACCAAGCACATCACCGACTGAGTGCTGATTGGTTTATACAATTATGGTTTAGCACCGTTTGTCCAATGTGTCTTTATACACGTAAAAGGGTCCTCTACCATGATGTATTATAATAGTATGATTGCACAAAAGTGAGCTACTAAGGATTTTGTGAACTCTAATGCTATAGAAGCCCACAGGGAGGCCAGTAACTGAGTTGACTGATTCTCACTATCATTCAATGTGTTGTTTTCTCTGTATGGCTCATTGCAGCATGACCATTTAAAGTTGTCAACCATTGCTGGTTGATAATGTTATGTTTAAATTTTGTTCAAATCGTGCGGTTATTTCACAATAGTATGCAGGCAAGAGTACAGGAAAATGGTGAGCTGTCTGAGCCCTGGCACCAACACAGTTCAGCCTCATGTTTTCAGCTATGCTGACAAATGCCTTCGAAAACAACAACACTGGAAGAGACAACTACTGCATGGATGGAAAGTTGTTCAATCTCAGAAGGCTGAAAGCTTAAACCAAAACTAACAGCGACACCGCCAGAGAGCTCCTGTTTGCTGATGATTGTGCTCTATATGCCAACTCGGAGGAAGACATGCAACACACTGTTTCAGCTTTCTCATATGCCTGTGCCAACTTTGGGCTCAATATCAACTTGGAGAAGACTGGTTATGTACCAGCCAACTCCAGGGATTAATCACACCATGCCGAATATCAAAGTGAATGGTCATAGACTCAGTGTTGCGGACAAATTCACCTATATTGGCAGCACTGTGTCCCTAGCTGCCACAATTGATGACGAAGTGAATGCAAGAATCTCCAAGGCCAGGATGGCCTTTGGCGAACTGTACAAGATTGTGGGACAGAAATGGAATAAGCCTGCAAACAAAGCTGAAAGTCTACAAAGCAGTTGTATTATCCAGACTGCTATATGCTTGTGAAACCTGGACTGTTTATGAGTGAAACACTAGGAAATTAAACCACTTCCACACAGTCTGCCTTAGGAAGCTAAGATAAGATCTCAGACACTGAAGTCCCAGAAAGAGCATAGATGCCCAGTATCCACACACAACTAATGAAGAATCAGATTTGCTGGGCTGGTCACTTAACTTGCATGCCATATCACAGGCTCCCTAAATACATTTTTTACGGTGAGTTACGTTGTGGTAAACGCTCCCAGGGCGGCCAGAAGAAACGCTTTAAAGACACCCAGAAGATCTCACTGAAAGCTTTTGGAATTCATCATGATACCTGGGAGACTGCTGCCAAAGACTGAAATTTGTGGCGTACATCATTACGCAAGGGTGCAGTCACTTGTGAAGCAAACAGGACTGCAAGAGCTGTGAAGAAAAGGCTGGAAAGAAAAACCACTGCAGGAAATCCTCCTCCTGGAACATCAAGCATTCTTTGCCCACATTGTCAAAGAACATGTTGAGCCAAAATAGGCCTTATCAGCCATCTTAGAACTCACGGCTCCATATTTTCAACCCCACTGGATGAACTGAATGGTCATCTTCATTCTTGATGGACAAACAACAGTTTAAACTTTATAGAATGAACGCTAAGTTTTACATTAATGTAAGAAACTTCTCTTTGCGAAGTTGTTAATGATTTAATACATATATTTAATGAAAATAACAAAATAGGGAAAACCTGAAAACATTCTTTTGGAGAATACAAACACTTCTGAGAATCTCCTATTACCATATCATCATTTACCTGTGTGAATGACTCATACATAATTGAATAGTGATCATGGGATTTCCTAGGCAGACCTAGACAGAAAGTCTGTTATGCCAGAGTACAAAGACCACAGACACATGACCTGATGTTTGACGACATGCAGGAGGTTGCTAAATTAGATCTTTACAAAAATGGTTGACATTATTTATATGACTGAAACTATATGAACTATAAATTGAAATGTAACTTGTACTAGAAATTAACCATGTATCATCATCAATTGGCATAAAGAACTTAGAAGTTCTGAATGGTGGAAGGGCTGTTCATATAGCTACCTGTATGTAAGTCAGTCTACAATTAAGCTGTCAGCTCAGGTTATAAATAGAGTTGTAGAGATCAATCAAAGGGTTAACAGTAGGCCTTGCTGTTGTTCATTTTAACACTGACACACTTCAACAGACTGCTGACAGCTCTCCAAGTATGTACAGTCAGTGAATGTGGGTCTTTGTTAAACTTGTCTTTGGCTGCACAAACTGCAGGTTCTGTGTCAGGATTACAATGTTATGTTACCTTCACAAAAACACGTGGGGGTGTACATTTATTCACAATCCGCGCGCGTCAACGAAGCACATCAAAATGTGACTACCAAGCATAACAGCATAACAATTAATTCAGTGTTGACAGCCAGCCCAGACAGAATATTAAAAAAAAAACAGATCTATTATTT
Organism: Cepaea hortensis; assembly: GCA_963921405.1. Classification (NCBI taxonomy): domain Eukaryota; kingdom Metazoa; phylum Mollusca; class Gastropoda; order Stylommatophora; family Helicidae; genus Cepaea; species Cepaea hortensis. The sequence continues at coordinate 124,131,560 of OY992879.1, forward strand.
CTTAACACAACTGTTGTCACTACGGTCTGCAAGTCTAGAAGTGCTCAGCTTCTCAGCAGATCTGTCCATCTGATATTTTTAAAATCTTAAATATAACTGCATTGTGTATGTTTACAGCAGAGTTGCAATATTTGTGCCTTTCGGCTGAAACATCCAACTTCTTCCTACTTCTTCATACAGCAAAGAGTTGGCCAATGGGTACTTATGTTGTTTTCATCCTTCCATTTACAAGCAAGTAAAAGACACTTATGTTGTTTTCATCCTTCCATTTACAAGCAAGTAAAAGATACCTTTATACGCTTTAAGGCACATTTGGTACATGGTGCTAAACCTGAGGTTAGGTACTGGGTGCTCTTTTATACTCAACACAGAGGCCTTAACTCCCCCATGTCCGAAATAACATCCAGTTAGCAGATGATTGTGAGTATGTGCATGAATCCAGCAAGATACTGACATCACTCATTAAGCACTGATTAGTTTATAAAATTATGGGATAGTTTCATGTACCCATTACACCCCAAGGCATGGAGCAGGGTTCGTAATCTTGTTCATGTGTGGGAATACACTGCTTTCTTATGCTTCACTCATATGGTGGTTTAACATTTGAAAAATGTGACAATAACCGAAACATCTGGCATGAATTATTATTGATTATATGGCTTTTAAATATAATGTTGCCTTCTCAGTTTCTACTGGACTTTGTAGTTGAGTTTTCATGTCCTCACTCTAAGAGTAAAGTATTGCAAAACTGCATATGTACAGTAAAGGTTTTCACACGACAAATATTACTTTATGGATGTGAAGTATTAGACCTTCACACATACTAGGTCATGACATAATGAAGTGGGGTGGACAGTTCCCTCCTTGGCAAACTGTCATTTGCTGACAATTAACATATTCCTCCAGGGTTGACCAAGACTAACTTGCTACCAGAACATTCTCAGGGAAGTTAAAGACGGCTGGAGTGATACTGGTCACTTCATTCATCAAAAGTTGATTGGTCTAAAAATAAAGACATAGTTGGCACCTTGCCTTCTTGACAGACGATAGTTTGTGCTTCAAAAAGGCATAGTAACTATTACCCATGGCGGAAGCGAATGTAATTTGCGCTGTAAATGTCCGTTCACAGTGGGTGCATGTGAACACGTGGTCATTTCCACCATCATGCACCATCTTACGTCTCAAACGCTTGGTGTGTGACTTTTCTGCAATAATTTTCTCCTTTGTCTTTATTCCATTTCTGATGTTTGCCCTCCATGCAACACGTTCAGCGGCGACTTGCACCCAATGTGCATTATCAATGCCTGTATCAATCATGTCCCGCTTACACACATCTTTGTATCATAGTAGAGGCCGACCCTGAGATCTCTTACCCATCTGTAATTCACCAAAAAAGATGTCCTTTGGTATTATACCATCATCGATCATCCTAAGATGTCCTATCCATCTAAGTCTACGAAGACTGAGCATAGAATAAACCATCACACAACCTGATCTTTCCAATACTTCAGTATTTGTGATTTTTTGCCACTTAATACCAAGAATTCTTCGCAGACACCGCATATGAAAGCTGTTTAAATGTTTGTCTTGGTGTGATTAAGTTGTCCAGGTTTCACTGCCATAAAGAAGAGTACTAAGGACACAGGCTTGGTAGACGAGGACTTTTGTTTTGGCAGTAAGCTTCCTGTTCTTCCAGATTCTTTTTCTTAACCTGTTCATTGTTGTTGCTGCCTTACCAATCCGGATGTTGATTTCCTGATCTAGGGATAATTTGCTATTTACCACTGATCCTAGATATGTAAAATGGTCTACCATCTCTAGTTCGTCGTCAATAAAGATTGATGGTACCCCATGTGCAACTTGTGACATAATTTATGTATTCTTTTTGCTAATTGTTAAACCAAATTCAGAGCAAGCATTGGAGAATGCAGATAGTAGACATTGCAATTCTTCCTCAGAGTGGGTCAAACTGCAGCATCATCTGCAAAAAGCAACTCTCTGATCAGTACCCTCCTAATTTTGGTCTTGGCCTTCAATCTCTGAGCATTGTAGAGGCCGCCATCTGAGCGTGAGTGAATGTATATACCACCATCCTGACAACAACTGAAACACGCTACTGTGCAGTGGCTAGCTTGCTTGCCTCCCAGCCAGGTAGTCACGTGTTCAAATTCTCACCGAGGCAGATGTTTTTAAACTGACCTGGGTTCTAAGGTTGACCCAGCCTTAAATGGGCAGCAGGAAATGTCCTGGCACTGACCACACCACCCAGTGAGCATTGATTGGACACAAAATTATGGGACTAGCACCTCGTACTCAATATGTCCAAAGGCGAGTAAAACAACCCTTTACTTTAGTCTGTACCATATCTCCAGTTGCCTGAGTAAAACAGCCCTTTACTTTAGTCTGTACCATATCTCCAGTTGCCTGAGTAAAACAGCCCTTTACTTTAGTCTGTACCATATCTCCAGTTGCCTGAGTAAAACAGCCCTTTACTTTAGTCTGTACCATATCTCCAGTTGCCTGAGTAAAACAGCCCTTTACTTTAGTCTGTACCATATCTCCAGTTGCCTGAGTAAAACAGCCCTTTACTTTAGTCTGTACCATATCTCCAGCTGCCACATGGCACAGAAACAAGAACTTTAACTCGTCTGTAAATCTTTTTATGAGTTCGTTTTAAAGAGGAAATTTTGGGTGATAATAATTTCAAGCTAATTTCTTCAGATCAACTTAAAATTGATAATTCCACATGTCAACACACTGATGATCAAATCATCATTGGCACTTTGCCGTCTTGACAGACGATAGTTTGTGCTTTAAAAAGGCATAATAACTTTTACCTATAGCAGTAGCTCATGTGACTGATAAGGCCAATTTGCGCTGTAAATGCCCGTTCACAGTGGGTTATTAGTTGTAAACACATCATATTCAACCTCTCATATGTCCCACCTTGTCGCAAATCCAAATTCCAACATCCCTAAGTGGATGATCAAACATGGCATGTAGAAATACTGGCATGGAATAGTGAAGACTGACTATGATTGACTGCCAGCTGAAGTTAGAACAGGTGAAACACTTAGGGATGGAATTTGGATTTGCGACAAGGTGGGAGGACATATGAGAGGTTGAATATGATGTGTTTACAACTAATATCTTACTGAAACTTTCGGCATCTACATCTGGTGAGGGAGATACTGCATGAATAGACTTGCGAGATAGAGCATGCATGGACTTGGGAGATAGAGTATGCATGGACTTGGGAGATGCATGGTCTTGGGAGATAGAGCAAGCTTGGACTTGGGAGATAGAGTATGCATGGACTTGGGAGATAGAGCATGCATGGACTTGGGAGAAAGAGCAAGCTTGGACTTGGGAGATAGAGTATGCATGGACTTGGGAGATAGAGCATGCATGGACTTGGGAGATAGAGTATGCATGGACATGGGAGATAGAGCAAGTGTGGACTTGTGAGATAGAGCATGCATGGACTTGGGAGATAGAGCAAGCTTGGACTTGGGAGATAGAGCATGCATGGACATGGGAGATAGAGTATGCATGGACATGGGAGATAGAGTATGCATGGACTTGGGAGATAGAGTATGCAAGGACTTGGGAGATAGAAAGTGCATGGACTTGGGAGATAGAGTATGCAAGGACTTGGGAGATAGAAAGTGCATGGAATTGGGAGATAGAGTATGCATGGACATGGGAGATAGAGTATGCAAGGACATGGAAGATAGAGTATGCATGGACTTGTGAGATAGAGCATGCATGGACTTGGGAGATAGAGCAAGCGTGGACTTGGAAGATGCATGGACTTGGGAGATAGAGCATGCGTGGACTTGGGAGATAGAGCAAGCGTGGACTTGGGAGATAGAGCATACATGGACTTGGGAGATAGAGCATGCATGGACTTGGGAGATAGAGCATGCATGGACTTGGGAGATAGAGTATGCATGGACTTGGGAGATAGAGCATGCATGGACTTGGGAGATAGAGCATGCATGGACTTGGGAGATAGAGCATGCATGGACATGGGAGATAGAGCATGCATGGACTTGGGAGATAGAGCATGCATGGACTTGGGAGATAGAGTATGCATGGACTTGGGAGATAGAGCATGCATGGACATGGGAGATAAGAGTATGCATGGACTTGGGAGATAGAGAGTGCATGGACTTGGGAGATAGAGCATGCATGGACTTGGGAGATAGAGTATGCATGGACATGGGAGATAGAGCATACATGGACATGGGAGATAGAGCATGCATGGACATGGGAGATAGAGCATGCATGGACATGGGAGATAGAGCATGCATGGACATGGGAGATAGAGCATGCATGGACATGGGAGATAGAGCATGCATGGACTTGGGAGATAGAGAGTGCATGGACTTAGGAGATAGAGGGTGCATGGACTTGGGAGATAGAGCATGCATGGACATGGGAGATAGAGCATGCAAGGGCTTGGGAGATAGAGCATGCAAGGGCTTGGGAGATAGAGCATGCATGGACATGGGAGATAGAGTATGCAAGGACTTGGGAGATAGAGCAAGCATGGACTTGGGAGATAGAGCATGCATGGACTTGCCTGGAATGCTATGATGTTGATTCCTAGAGACCAAGACACACATATAAAGACACAGATGGGAACTGATAGACTTCCTACCTTCCTGTGTTTGACTATGGCTTCAGCTCTGTGCTGTCCAACTCCAGCAAGGTTTTCTAGGTCACTGACTGTTGCTGTGTTGATATCAATTTTCTTTCCAGCCATCAATCAAAACTCATCTGCCATCAGTGTGTGACTTTTCTGGAGATATAAACAAATATACTCAATGCAATCTCTAGGGATTTCACTGTTGAAAATGAGGATGGAGTGCATATGGAAATCTCCCGAATGCTGTGGTGTCAGTCCTTGACTCAATTTGTTATCCTTGCCATTTTGAGGATACAGGTAACATTATTGTTTGTCATATCCTTGCCATTTTGAGGTTACAGGTAACATTATTATCTGTCAATGTGATGAGGCAGGCGACTGATCATAGAAATTATGCTACTGTTAAAACCCTCACAGATGGTGCCAATATTATGTAGTAATGGCCTCATTAAGTGTTGTTAAAGTCTTTAACATTGTCTACACAATAACAGAACAAGCTGCTGTTTCAGGTTAAGATTTAAAGAAGGGGCACCATTATTACACTTTGGGCAAAGTACTGTTTCTCTCAGAAGTTCTTGAGAAGGTGGAAGACTACTTCAGCCTAATATAGACATAACATATATCGAGTTGAGAAGTTTATAAGAAGCAATTATAGAATCAAGTGGGAGTCAGAAAGATGACAAAAACCAACTCCACCAAAGAAAACGAATAATAATCTTCAGACTATGCATAGGTCACAATAGGCTAAAATACCACATGTTTAATCAGCTAAAGATAGAAAATACTGATGAATGTAATCATGGAACTAGTACAATTACAGCTAAACATTTTTTTAGCAGGAGTGTCCAACATATGCATAACAGAGAAAACTATTTTGGCCTACACCCATTCCATTTGAGGATAAACTTTATGAAAATGTCACCAAGCTCAAGCTGACTGCTGCTTTTTTGGGGGGATATGTTCAAGCTGGAGTGGTACAAAGAAGAGGAGGAAGAATAATGGTACACAAGTTTATTGTTCTTCATGCATTCTAGTTACGATCGGCTAGCCTCTCCGGAGGGGGGAGGGGGGGGGGGAGAAAGTAAAAATTAGTAGCCTGCAGATGACCCGCAGAATACACAAGTCAACTCCCACCTCCACGTGGTGTAGACTGGGAAACCATGACCGTGAGGTCATGGGCTAATGGAGCTATGGCTCGCCATGGTGGACGCACTCCCTATGATAAGATTTTTGTCCTAAACCTGCGACTGGCCCAGCAAGCCGGCAGGGGATCTTCATACAGCTCGTAGAAAAACTAAGAAGTATAAACGGACTGACCCAAATGGAGATAGACCCGGCAATGTTAATGGACTATGAGATAGATCAGCGAATCAAAAATTAGGCACAATGAACGTCTGCGGTTTTAATAGTAAAGAAGAACCTATAGAAACAATGGAAGAGAGGAAAATTGGACTGATGGGAATAGCGGACACCAGAATAAAGGGGGAAGGATGCAAGGAGATCCACCACAGTTACACGTTTGTCTACTCTGGAGTGGAACAGCAAGAAAGGGCAAGACACGGTGTGGGAATAGTCATTGAACCATGGCTAGCAAGAGTAATACTAAAAATAAAATATATATTAGAAAGAATAGTAACAGTGAGAATAAAAGAACAAACAATTACAACATATGTACAAATATACTGCCTCATCACACTGAGGAGCGGCTGGCTGGGTGGCTAGAATGCCAGACTCTCCTTCAGGAGACCTGGGTTCGATCCCTCGGTAAGGTGTGGGATTTTTTTCTGTCGGGGGCAAAAAGAAAATCCTAACCTGCACAGTTTGCGGCGACTGCACTAGCCAGGCGGCCTTAATTCCTCAGGTTCAAAGACCCCTCTGCCATCCACCGCAAGGTACTATATTATCAGTAAATGAGTTTTGACAGTACAAATATATGCACCATATAACACAAATGAGCAAGAATGTGAGGAATTCTACGAAGAAATCCAAGACGTGCTAAAAAAAATAGATAAGCAGGACAACATCGTAGTTATGGGAGACTTCAATGCAAGACTAGGACATAATACAGCGGGCATATAAAAACATCTTCGAGCATTTGGAGACCAACATAATGAAAGAAATGATAACGGAAGTAGACTGATATAGCTATGCAGCCAACACGACCTCTATATAACAAACACATTCTATAAACACAAAGACTCACAAATATACACCTGGTATAAATGTAATGATCTAGATACTAAAAGCCAAATTGATTTTATATTAACGAGAAATAATAGAAAGAGAAATATATTAGATACAAGGGTAGTGCCCAACTTAAGTATAAACACAGATCACAAAGCAGTCGTTGCCACAATAAGAGCCATCAGAAGAAGAAAGCAAAGACCAGGAAAATACATGCCATGCGAATTAGTAAACTTAAAAAACTTCAAAGACGAGGCAGTGAGAGAAAATTATGAGAAAGGATTAACTGAAATCTTTGTAAAATTACCTATAGAAAGAAATACAGTGGAAGAAGATTGGGAGATGTTCAAATCAAGCATTTTAAATACTGCAAAAATATCATATGGAACCATGAAAAAAATGCAAAACACGGATACAGAAAATAAAAGTTGGTGGAAAGCAGAGGTAAAGAAAGCTGTAAAAGACAAAGAAAAATATAAAAAGTGGCTGAAGAGCAAACAGGAATATGATTACGTAGAATATAGAATAGTGAGAAGGCATGTGAGTAGAATAGTAAAGAGAGAAAAAGAAAAAGACTGGGAGAAACCCCAAATAAAAACTACAAGGAGGCAACAAGAAACTGCTACAAAAAGATAAGTGCAATGAGAACCAGAGGAGAACCCTTTGACCCAACTGAAATAATTAACAGTGAAAATGGAGAACCAATAAGAGAACAAAAACAAATCCTAATAAGATGGAAACAGTACTTCGAACAACTTCTCAACATCCCATCAGATGTCACAGGAATTAAAGAAACCAACACAGACGCCACCAAAGAACTAGAACCAGACATACTGAAAGAAGAAATTATAGAAGCCGTCAGATTAGCCCCATAGAACAAATCACCAGGACAAGATGAAATACCAAATGAACTAATTAAAGCAGCAAGAGAAGTAGGAACAGCATGGCTACATAGACTATTCAACCATGTTTGGGTAGAACAACAGACACCACGAGACTGGGGAAACACCATAATTATCCCAATTTGGAAAAACAAAGGCAGCAAAAGAGACTGCACACAATACAGAGGCATTTCCCTTTGAGTCATACTGGGAAAATATTTTGAAAAATTCTTGAGAAAAGATTACAAACTACCATAGAACTCCAGCTAAGCAAAACACAATTTGGATTTAGGAAAAACAAAGGATGCACGGATGCCATTTTTGCTCTTAGATAACGTATAGAAAAATCAATCAAATTCTATGTAACACTCTACTTAGCCTTTGTAACCAAGAAAAGGCATTTGATAGAGTAGACAGAAACAATAAAAAAATGTTTGCATATCCTTTACAGGACATCACTGTCAACATCAGCATCTTTCAGCTGATTGTTGATTTCTTGGCAAGATTACGCTCAGTAGTTTGCCACTGCTTTCTGAGCGGCCGGCTCACATACCCCGTAAGTTACCGATGTGATTCGAACTACTGCTGATTCTCACCGTCGTCACATTACTTACGAGTACGGAGAAAAGTCGCTAACCTCTAGCCAGGAAGCTGGAAGATAGAAACAAGCTGTGGGAAATCCTTCAACAATATGGAGTGAATACACATCTAACAAACATATGTAGAAGCTTATACAACAACAGTGAATGCATAGTGAGAGCAACTGGAGGACACATAACCCTTCACCATAAGATCCAGAGTACGACAAGGTTGTGTCCTGTCCCCTCTCTAGTTCATAACATATACAGACAACATACGTAAGGAAACCAACTAAACAGAGACCGCAAGAACAACACATGACGAGAACACAGAAGAAGAACCAGCTGCAAATCTAACCATTAGAGAAATGTGTGCGGATGACCAAGCACTAATAGCAAAATCAGAAGCTGAATTACAAGCCACATGAATAGTCTAAACGAAATGTGTAGGGAACATAACATGAAAATGATTACAAGCAAAACAGAGTTAATGACTATAACTATATGACTATAAGAAGAAGAAACGATTGACCTAAACGAACATCCCTTGAAACAAGTAAAGAGTTTCAAGTACCTAGGAAGTATAATATCATCAAATGGCAAATCAGAAGACAAGATCGAAAATAGATGCAATAAGGCAAACCAACTCATTTGACAAATGGCACCAATGCTAAAGAACAAACATGTATCAATAACTACTAAGAAAGCACTTTACAACACAATCTTCCTACCAACTCTATGTTACCAATGCCAAACCTGGACAATGACAGAAAGAGGAAAAAGTCACAACAGAAATGAGATTCCTGAGAAGAATACTCAATGTATCAGGAAGAGATAAGATCAGAAATGAAGAAATCAGGACTAAAGTGGGGGTTATATATGTGCGCTACATTTTGTTAGAAGGCAGCAAGTCAAATGGTTTGGCCTGCAAGTAGGTTACAAACTAACAGTATACCACAAGAATGATGTACAGACAAGATGGAAGCAGAGGAAGAGGCCAACAACGTAAACGAATGACGCAGGGAATAACAGAGTCCATGGGAATTTTGATATATGAAGCCCATAAGCGGGCACTCTCCCACTGTTTATTCTTCACCTCAACACTGCAAGGTACAAGAGGAACATGATGAGATGAGACTATTCCATCCAACATGTGCTATGCTGGTAAGCGTGGGCGGTCATGATTTGCCTTGTCACTCAATCACCAGAGTCGTGGATCAGTTCAGTGATCCAGTCTCGGCCATGCCATGTGGCCAAGCCATCCAGGTATTTACATCTCTGTCTTCCTCTTGTTCTCTTCCCCTCGATATGCCAGTTGTCACCAAGTTCTATTAGCTTATTTGGAAATGTCACCAGCAACTTATAACAATATTAGCTTCCTTCAGTCATATCTGACCACTGGCCGATACTCCATATAGCAAGAGGACTCCAGCCGCACAACCTAGCATTCATTTTGGCAGGTTCATTTCTCCTCTGTCGAAGCAGTCTCCTCTCACTGAGTTCATGGTAGTTAAATACAGTACATAATGTCAGAATCCTTCCCTACAAGGTGCCTACGTCCAATGATCTGCATGTATCAATGTGTGTTTTAAACAAATTTTTTACTGACATTTTGCTGCAAACTACCGAAGATACAATTTCCTAGTAAATCACAAACAGTTAATAGGGGCTAGGGATGATTACAAAGGACATGCAGTCTTTGTTTATTGCTGCAGAAGTTGATTTTAGATAATGTCACACGGAAATGCTAGCCACCAGAGAGCTTATCTGTCAGTCTTTCAACCTAGATACTCAAAACAGAAAGACTACAAGACATGGCTGCTACTGGATCAGACCAAAAGCGACGAGAGCTGTCAAAGGTACAGTAGAGACAGGATAAACCAACAAGCATTTAACTGGGATTTGACTGGGAGGTCTTCAAACTAACTTACATCATTGGAAAATAATTTTAATAAAAATAAACAACAGAATCAACCTCATTATGTGCCTTGCCTACTGGAACAGGCATTCATGTCTTTCCACAGATCTTGGTCCTTAGTCTCCTGGATAAACTCTGCCGATGATATTCCCCCATGCCCCAACTCAGTCCATTCAGCATCATTTTTCTCAGTTGGCCACTGCTCCCACTGATCTTTCTGGTTGTCACAATGTTTTCCAATGTCCTTCCTCCCACTATATAACCAAAGAATGACGTTTGTCTCTAATAGTTGTTTGTTCTACTTTCATTAGCTTTTTCCAAGCAATCGTTGTTAGTTATTCTAGCAGTTAAATGTATTCTCAAGATTCGTATCAGGAATTGCATCTCCATTGCTTCCAAGCTCTTCTCAACATGTTTATTCACATTCCATGATTGACTGCTATACGGTAAGACAGGTTCTATATAACATTTCAGCACTCTCTGGCATTCAATAATAATAACATTGCATACAGTACTTTTCTTCATCTCTTGAGATGCAGCTTGACCTATTCTGCTCTTAATCCCTGTTATGCGTCTTCCATCTGGTGTTATGATTGCTCCTAGATATTTAAATTTATCAACTTAGTGTTTTCCTTGCTTTTTTTTCCAACAGAAATTAGATGCAGGCCGGCAATTGTAATGCAAAGATTAAACAGGATTAAGAATCTATGCCATGACACCAGCAAGCAAGTTAATGTAGAATTGTTGAGAACATGCATCTTCACAGTGACAACATATGGATGAGAGTCATGGACCATTTCACAATCACTAAAGAAGACAATTGAGGCTTTCAGAGCACAAATGTTACAGAAACATTCCTAGAATGTCATACACTGAGAAGAAGAGAAATACTAAAAATTTACAAGACCTGAATGCCGAAGAAAACTGGCTCATAAACTGTATCATGTCTCTAAAATTAAAGTACTTTGGTAATAAATTACAGTGGCTTGGAGAGAACAGTGACGGAAGGCATGGTTACTGGAAGAATAGGTAGGAGTCCACCAGCACAAAGATGGGACACTTTGGGCACGAGTAATGACCAGCAATAGAGGGTTTTCTGTGCAATATGATGAGAGTGACATTCTGCAAAGGACCTGCTACTTGAGAAGATTTCAAAAATTATTTGGTCAGTCAGCAAGACAGAACATTTAATACAAAGGTGATGGTAAGACCTTTAGCTCATTTTATTATTTTATTAAATCACAGAAAAACAATTATATAGTTCACATTGAATGCTAAATTATTTTGAATGATTCAGGAGATAACTACAACCTTTTAAATCTCTTAATATTTTATGATAAAATTAAAGCAACAATATGACCTGCAGTTTTCATTCACTAATCTCACAGAAAATTTAAAAAAAATTAAGAGTTTCCATCACTTTAATTAAAAAAAGATGTTATATTATTTGCTACTATTTATGCCATTAGTCAGCCATTGTGAATATGACCATATGACATAATATTTTGAATATAATTATATAGTGGATTAGATCTCATCACGATTACAGTGATATATGATTGCCTAGGTGTTTGTTCACAAACAAATCTGAGCCATTTAAGTGTTAGGATGCAAGTTATAAAAGCGCAGAGTCTATTTTCCCCTTGGTTTTCCTATTATTTATTTATATTACACGCAAGTCAGCGTGTGTAGTTTAGCGACAGTGAACGTGGTTTTACAACCATGAGACATTATTTTAAAGTCAGTCGCAGGCCATTTGGAAGCAGACCACTTTGCATTGATTTTCACAAAGATGTGAGAAAGCAGTGGCAAACTACTGAATGTAAAACTGCTAAGAAAATCACAAACAGCCAAAACTGACTAGAGTTGATAACTTACATACAAATAATTTCTCAGCTTAGAACTGACATGCCAGCTCTACGGCGAAGGAGTTATAAAAACTGTTTGTGATCCCGCTTACACATGTTCAAAACACAGCAGCACGCAATTTGGCAGCAGACCGCGTTGCGCTGGTTTTATTATGAAATGGTATGGGTGCCGTTCATTCAGAAAGCAATGGCAAACTACTGAACGTAAACATGCCAAGATATCACAACAGCATAAAATGCTGGTGTTGACTTCAACGTCCTGTAAAGGATATGCAACTTTTTTAGAACTGACATAAAGATTTGGATGAGATGGCTTTAGAATGCATTTTTAAAGAGCTACCAACTACATGTGTTTCATATTTTCAAAAAGTATATGATTAATGGCACCTTAAATCCTGTTATCTTGTCTGTCAAAATACACAGTGAAGGTCACAATATTTTTCTGAATTTTAATGGGGGAAAATGTCAGCAAAAACTACATGTCAAAAATAATAATTGAAATAACAAACTTGGAAATGCCAAAAACTTTGAATACATCGGCTACGTAATCAGCAACAATAGGTTCTGTTGAAAAGATGCCAGGCATAGACTGACTATAGCAATGCTGGGGTTAAACTGTGTTAATAGACTATAGCACAGCATAGCGAACATGCTTAAAGTCTTGTGATCCACCACATCAAGCAAAAACTGCACTTGGGTCTTGGACACCATGGGGCGGTCAACACACAACATAGTGAGAAATACAATCCAAAGTCCAACCTCTGCAGCCAAGCAGTGACAACAGATACTGGCGGTAGTATGAGATATTTTGCAAGTGCTGCGTTCTGCAGCAGAGACAGGGAGAGGGGAGAGGAGTCCAAATGCACAGCAAAATGGAAACAGCTTGGAGGAAGAGCTGACTTCCCCTGGGTGCACGCAGGAGTGCAGCTCCTTCAGCTGAGTGTGCAATGGGAAGAAGGCAACATAGCAAGGACATCTACAATGGTGTATCAACAGTCAATGGGGAGGTGGTGATAGGCAAAATTGACGGGAATAAAGCTGGCTTTCTCCCAGTCAAGTTAAAGGTGTTATGAGGGTTATGCGGATCATGATGTACCCAAGAGCAGGGTGACTTATGGGGAGGCATAAAAGAGCGCTGGATGTATGTGAGACAAGTGTAGTAAGCAGTAAACATTCCTCAAAGCAGGCAATCAGGGTACAAATGCACAAGAAAGACACCCAAGAGTTGACCCCCGGTGGGATCACTCCTAGAGAGTGCCAAGAAGATAAAGAGGCTGAAACATCTGTGGAAGTCACTATGATGACCGGAAGCGAAGCCTTCTGGAATGTAGTTTCATAGTGAAGTTTAGTACAAACAAAATGTTTTGAGAATATACATCTTTCCTGTGAAAGCACATAAATATGAGTCATGGGCAATTTTGCAAACACTAAAGAAGAAAACAGGCTTTTACATTTAAATATTACAGAAATATTCTAAAAAAATAATGCCGTGGACCAAGAAGAAGAAGAACAAGACTGCCATTCTACCAGACCTGAACAATAATTAACATCAAAGAAAACTCAGAACTGGTTCAGTCAAACAACACCATGACTTATAGATATAGAGGAACTGGAAAACTTTGAACATATGAAACGTCACTGTGGTTTGGGAATAACATTGATAAAAAGCACGGCTGCTGGAAGATTACGGGCAGGGTCGATGAACATGCAGATGGACATGGGACATTGGCCCTTGGGCATGAAAGAAAATCAAAAAGTCAAAAAGAAAATGCAAGGGGCAGGGGAAACAGGCGACGTGAAGGAAGATCGAGAATCTTATCGGCTGGCCATACATTTTGATTTACACAGGACCTGCTACACAATGGAGATAATGGCAACATAAAGCCGCGGCTGCCATTTATTATCAATAATGAAAGACAGACTACCAATAATCAATCGACTGTCGTCATGTGAATTTCGCAGCTAGCGAAAGTCACTCACTGTCGTCAGTGTGAACTGAGAGCACCTGTTTGTTAAAAAAATGGCAGCCACCGTGATAAAAACACAAACTTACATTATACTCAACATCAACACAGGATTCCCTGTCGTAGAAATGAGTATCAGCCCACAGTCAATAGCCAGTGCTAATGTATGCAATGCTATCGCGCAACAATTAAGCCAAAAGACACCCCAGTCTAGGAAATTCAGCCATCTTCTTCTCCCTGTTCAGACTTCCTTTGCTTTTGATGTTACGGACAAAACCGAGGGAAATCGGAAAGGACCGATTTCTGCGCCGTAGACGTGTGGACCAAATTTCAGCCAAACGATAAATAAAGTTAATGTAAAATCATCAGAATATTATTTTACATTTATTTGTGTTTGTTTACATTTGCAAACTTGTAATTTTCTGTAAATACTTATGCCGCTTTTATGATTGGACAGCTATTTAAACCACGCCTGCACTTAACCCTTAAGCTCTCAACAAACGTGGCCTGGTGAAACAAAGGCCCAGTGCTAAAAATAAGTACCACAATGATTTCCTTAAGAATTCTTCTCTGATTATCATCAGAAAAGAGTGAGACGTTATATTAGTTCATATAAAAGCCAGGAACAACGAACCTTGTGTGGCGCTATTAACATTAGTAAATAAAATAGCAAAGTTTATGATATTTATATTATAGACATGCACATTTATAGTCATTGCCTTTTTTTTTTTTAGTTTTTACATATAAGTGGAGTTCATACTTTACGCCCCAATATAATGCACGGCATTAATTTAATTGCATTTTGTATAGGCCTACTTTGTGTGATCAGAAATAAAATAGTCTGCCATTAGGGTTTACTTTCGACAGGGAATATACAACTTCCCTTGAAAATTAACTTTTAACGCATTCGCTGCATAATAATTGAAGAGTTTTATATTAATATATATATATATATATATATATATATATATATATATATATATATATATATATATATATATATATATATATATATATATATCAGGGTGCAATATATATATATATATATATATATATATATATATATATATATATATATATATATTGGCTCCTTTGTGGAGGAGTGGAAACTTGTATATGAAGATTAATCTGGTGAATCATCATAATTAAGTGCCCCTCCGACTGGCGTGGACAATCATACTTCCCCACAAATTGTATTCTCCGGCAGCATGGATCAGTTGTGCTTGACACAAGAATATAATTTTCTATCACTGTTTTCCTCTATAATTCTTTCCAGTTGTCACAACATATTCCAGTTTTGGTCTTTTCATAATATGGCCAACAATTATTACGGCCTCTTTCTGATGTTTGTGATAAGTTGTCTTTGCGACTTAGCTTCCCTCAAAATGTTCAGATGACTCATTTTGACGGTCCAAGAAATGTCCAGCATTCTGCTATAAAAAGACATCTTCTAGGCTGTTATGTTATTTTTTTCCCCGCTCGTTTACTTATTGTTCAGGATTCGCATCTGTATGTTAAAACTGGTTCTATGGCATGTAAGCATTACCTTTTTTTTTCTTTGTTTGCACTCGCTCGCTTTGAACTCAAACGTAGGCCATACACACTATTTACAGTAGTGATGAACTGAGCTTTGCGTGTGTATTAGCTTTCTCTTAACAGTGTCCCTCGCCATCAGGCGAACCCACTCCGACTTCAGAGCTAGATTACTTTTGTAATTTCCAATAACTTATTGCATTAAATGTTCATCATTTTATAGAATGCAGTGTTTCCTTGTCCTAATCTCTTCTTTAGCTCTGTGATGCATCTTCTATCTGCGGTTTTCCATGTGCCTAGATATTTGAATTTCTACATTTGCTCCAAAACGACATTTACTTTAACTGTACAATTTGACACACTCTGTTTCTTTGATATCACCGTGACTTCCACTTTCTACAACCGTTGTATCTATCTTTTACTGTAGTTCCTTATGACTTATTGCGATCGAGATGGTATCATCAGCATTAGTAAGTGGCTATGTTCACCAACTAAGATCCCGGGGAAATTTTCAAAAGATCGCAGTATATGTTCACTGTACAATGAAAACAAATCAGGAGACATTACACATCCTTGTCTGACGTCCTTATAATTAATAAGTATAATTAATAAGTATACACTGACAAGTTCCTAAGGGTTGTTGATTCTTATGGCTGCTGTTTGCTGCCAATATATGTTCTTTATTATTCGCAGAACTTTGCTGTCACTATTTAGTTGCTCTTGAAGTTTAATTATTTCCGCATGTTTCATATTGTCAAATGCTTTTGTGTAGTCTATGAAGCATAAGTACATATCCTTTTTTAACTTTTTTTTAGCTCTTTCTAATGGTGTCTTCAGAATATATATATATATATATATATATATATATATATATATATATATATATATATATATATATATATATATATAATATTGTTTGTGGCTTTTCCCTCTGCAAATCCACACAGTTCATCGCAAATTTCTGGTTTATCCGTATTTCTTATTCTTCTCATAATTATTCTCAGTAACAGCTTTGTCACGTGACTCATAAGACTTACTGTGCGATGCTCATCGCTTTCTAAAGCGAGTGGTTTCTTTGTCATATGGGTTTTAATAGATCTATAGGAATGTATCCACTTGTGTTGATGTCATTTAGAAATTGTGTGAATATTTCTATTCAAAATCTCATAGAGCTTCAGTTTCCTCTAAAGTAATGTTGTCTGAATCGGCGTCTTTCCTTTCTTCATGCTATGTAGTGCATCTTCAGCTTCCGCAGCAAGTATTGGTGGACCCTCGCCATTGTTTTGAATATTCACATCCGGTCTCCTAGTATTACCATACATATTTTTTTCCGCATATCCATTACAGGGCATTGCAGTCAACAGCAGCAGTTGTCAGCTGCTGTTGATGTCTTGGCAAGTTTTACGCTCAGTAGTTTGCCATTGTTTTGTTAACAACCGACTCACATACCTCCGTAAGGAACCAACGCGACGCGATCCGCTGCTGAATTTCACGCAGAGTAAGTATACGGGATTACGAACAACGTCCTTAACCTCTTCCTCAGAGAGACCGGCATCATACATATGATATATTCCGTCCACTAATTGATTATATCACTAAGCTTCTACTCAGAATTATAATGAGAAGAACAAGAAAGAAAATGAAAATGGAAATTGGTGAAGAACAGTATGGATTTGTGGAAGGAAAGGGTACAAATAATGCAATATATACATTACGGACACTATTAGAAAAATCAATAGAGACAAAGAAAGACATATATTGTGCTTCATAGATTATACTAAGGCATTTGATAAAGTAAAACATGATGAAATGCTTACAATGTTGGACGATATTAATATTGATGGGAAAGATCTCAGAATAATTAAAAAAAAATATTTACTGGAACCATGTAGCAGCAATTAAAATGGGAAATAAAGAGGGAAATTATGAACAAATAAAGCTGGGTGTACGACAGGGATGTGTTTTTTCACCGGATCTCTTCTCCCTCTATAGCGAAGTAATAATGAGAGAGATCAAAGAGAAGCCATGAATAATATTTAGAGATTATAATATAAAAAATATCTCTATGCAGGTGACACAGTATTGATGGCGGATAATGCAAAAGATCTACAACAATTGTTGGACATTGTAATAACACCGAGTAAAAAGAAAAGACTCCCATTGACTATCAAGAAAACAGTAACAATAGTGATATCAAAGAAAAAGGTGACACCCAAATGTGAATATAGATAGAAGAGAAAATTCTTCACCAAGTGGATAATTTGAAATACCTAGGGACATTCATAACATCATATAGAAGATGCACAACAGAGATTAAGAGCAGAATAGGGAAAGCAAAGACTGCATATCAGAAAATGAAGACTATCTTATGCAATAAGTCACTATCATTGAATGTAAGAAAGAGAGTGATGAGGTGCTATATAAAACCTGTTTTGCTGCATGGCTGTGAATCTTGGAATGTAAATGAACAAATTAAGAAGGTATTGGAATCAACAGAGATGTGGTTCCTGAGAGGAATGTTGCGAATTCCTTGGACTGCCAAAGTAACTAACAACGACTGCCTGAAAGAGGCTAATCAAACTAGAACATTATATACAACAATAAGAAAGAAGCAGACAGCTTTTTTGGTCATGTGATGAGAAGAGAGACATTAGAGAACATCATGACAACTGGAAAGATTGAGGGGAAGAGAGGGAGAGACAGACCAAGAGAAATGATGCTAGATGGATTGAAACGGTGGCATGGAGGAATATCATCAGCAGAGTTGATCCAGAACACCAAAGACCGAGACGCCTTTAGTATTTTTGCATTTATTTATCATTTCATTATGTTCTTATTTATCTTGCTTTTCCTCTCATTCATCACCTGCAGAATTTCATCTGTCATCCATTTACCCCCCCCCCCCCCCCCGATTATGTGTTTAGGTTTAATTATTTCTTTTGAGATCTATTGGTATAATGCCCGCAACATGTCTCATTGTTCATAAATAGTCTGTTTATCTTCATGTCATTATATCCGCTCTGTACAGTAACATTGTGCCTTTCAGGGCCGTGCGGTAGATTTTCTCACTATGATGCAAGTCTTCGAAATGCCATCCCTTAAATGTTTTAAATTATTGAATGGTTCAAATTGTATTGTGATTTCGCTGCTTATGTCGCCACCCTTTGCGGCGCTGTCTGATGCGGCCGCCTCTCTGTATCATAGCACGGCACGACCATGGTGCCTTTCTCTAATTTCTTTGTCTGATTGAAGTAATTACTGGTCTCTCTGGCCGAGAGGTTACACCACTTTCTCCGTAATCCCGTTTATCACGCAGAGTCTCGTAGCGGGCGAGAGCTGGAAGCGGTTCGACCCCCGATGGTGACTTGCGGGATAACTGAGCCGGCCGCTCAGAAAGCAATGGCAAACTACTGAGCGTAATCTTGCCAAGAAAGCAACAGACAGCTGAAAGATGCTGCTGTTGACAGCTATGTCCTGTAAAGGATATGCAAAAAAAAAAAAAATATATACGACATGATAATATTGCCCAGCAGAAGAAAAAATAGCAACACGTGATAGGATCGGTCTATCACTGCAGTTCAAAATAGAGTACGTAACATAAAACAAGTTATTGATGTGATCAGTTACCAAACGCTGGAATGTACATACGGACCTGTCTGGAGTGAAATTGTGACGATCCTCACTAACCACTGTTAGAACAAGTCAGTAAGTCTAGCTATCTAGGTGGAACTGTAATGAAGATGCCAGATGGTATACAGACATTGGTTTTAGAATGGCCTTGGCAAAGTGAGCATTAAAAGAAAAAGTGAAACATCCTAACATCAAAGGGCATGCAGCTAGATCTATGGGACAGAATCTTGTGTACAACGAGGCATTATATAGCACTAAAATATGGGAACAAGGATACACGATGTAACACATGTAGAGGCATTAGAGACGTTGTGTTATCGGAACAATGTTATGAACAAGTTGGATACCTCTGAAGTTGGAATGGGTTCGCCCGATGGCGAGGGACACTGGTAATAGGGAAAGCTAACCCACACGCAATAATCACTTCTTTGCACTAGAATCTGTAGCACGCGTATGGACTACACTTGAGTTCAAAGCGAACGAGAAAAAAGAAAAACTAGTTGGATAAAACATGTGACAAATAAATAACTTTTGGAAAGTATAATTGGAGAAAAAAAAGTCTTCTTAAAGGAATATCAAAGAGAATATTTTACATCATTAGACATAAAAAACACCAAGAAGACTATCATCATAAAGGAGCAGGTCCTTTGTGGATCACGGTCCTCATCGCGGAAAAGATTCTCGACCCATGGGATCCATGGATGCACTTGCATGTTCATGCCCAAGCTTTCTGCCATGTCATGTGTGCATCTTCCAACTTTTCGACCTCTGCCTCTTCATCTTGAAACTGTCCTTCCGTCGCAGTTCTTTCCTAGCCACTGTGACGTCGTATATGACGTCAAGCATAATGTACTATAATACGCATCACTGCGGCTTTCCGCTGACTTGAAGACAAACAGCACACGCATGTAGTAATTGTAACGGACTCACACAATATAATGAGAAAGGTGCAGACAGGCTTGCTTCGAGCAGAGTGACAGGCTTCCATTCAACAATAAAAATGGAGAGTATGTGTTGGATTTCTCCCCAGGACATGCTGGTGTGGTGGGAAACGAGCAGGCGGACAGATTGGCTGGGTGTGCACCACTTGGTGGGGTATTGGTGCATGGTAAGGTAGATGTGTTTGGGGCCCTTTGGAATCGTGTGCATAGTGCAGAAGAATGGACCTATCATCTCGGCTTGGAGAGAATGGTGGCCGACACTCAAAACACCAAGGAAAGGCCAGATGGACATATTAACAGACGGCTACTGATACTATTAGTATTGGGACTCTTCGCTGGCTGTTGCAGATGAGGACGGATCACGTATGGTAATGTCCCGTGAGCTGTGATGTCAGTTCTTGACTCAACTCAACGTAATGAGATTATGACTTAGTATGAAACTTTAACCCACTGTAAGTAAATAAACAAACCTTCCGCAAAGCAACAACGAATCCTTTCCTTATGATACATAGCTAAAAAAAGAGAAATAATTGCTACTGTGTTTAATATTGTCTTTCTTATTTCCCCTAAGCAATCGTGAATAAAATGGCGTGATGCATATTTGTTGCTTAACACATATGTTTGCAATTTTATTAACAGTGTAATTATTTTTCAAATGTTCATGTAAACACAGTTATAAAGAAACTGATTACGATGAAAAAGTATTTTGGCCTAAACAATTGTAAATAATTCAAAACAATATATATATATATATATATATATATATATATATATATATATATATATATATATATATATATATATATATATATATAGACACACACACACACACACACACACATACACACATAATCGTTAATCGTGGGAACTCCGACTCGGAGCAACCACGGCAGGGGGTTTCCGATCATCAGAAGTAAAACCCCCTTCTCCAAGCATTTCGGACCCTTTAATTTCTTAATACTTTCTGGGGGCGGTCCCGCCAGGGTCACGACCCGAGCGTCTGTTCCCTGCCGTGGACCTTTCGTTCAGTCATATTGGTTATCCCTGATGTTAAGCTTGTCCCTTTGCTGTTACCTTGTCCATTCTGAAGCCCCCCCCTCCCTCGGTGGGAAGAGCCCGTGCAGCCAGTGCCTGCCCCTTGGCACATGTTGTCGCGGGATGCGAGCTTCACCCCCCGTCACGGCCTCTGTCGCCTCCACTTCTCTCCGTTGCCGTGTGCCTTCCTCGTGCCTCGTTCACAGCGCCGCACCCTATTAGGAAGCCAGATTCTTCCTTTCTACTGTGACCCACCTCTTGGTCTGTCTGCAACTGACTAGACCATGTAGTATGCATATCTCGTGACACTGTGAGGTGGGGGTTATTATGGCAGCCTTGTTAAATGCGCTCGGACTGGGTGCGACCTACGGTGGATTACCGCTATATTGTAGAGGTTGGACGTCGGCCGACATTTGCGTTATTGACTGCACTGGGACTCGCCACCACGTTCGAAGGAAGGACTAGAGAACAGACACAAGACGTTATAAAGTTCGTGGTTTTGATTAAGAGATTTATGGTATTGCAGTCACCGCTTCTAACCATACTAGTGCCGAGACTCATTCCAATTTAGGTTGCGGTAGTTCCACAGCCAGCACGAGGCCTTTTCGGCAGCCTCAGACAGTTGTTTTTGGGCCCGGGCCCTTGCAGCTCGTCCTTTAATGCCCATTCGTTTCAGCACATCAAACACGGAGTAGGAGACAAGACCTCGCGAGCCTACCTCGACGGCGAACAGCGTGACGGTGTATCCCCCCCCCCCCCCGCCTAAGACTCAAGACCATGCCACTGTACTTCTCTATCTTGTACAGGTGCTGCTCCTCAATATTCGATTCGTACGGGACAGTCAGCTCAATCAGCGTTAGCTGCTTGGCTGACAAGGAGCTAAGCAAAATGTCAGGTCGCAAGCCAAACCTTCGGATCACCTCAGGGTAATTGCGACGGTCTTTTAGATCTACGGTCAGTTGCCAGTCCCTCGCACCGTCGAAGACGGTAGCAAGCGGCGAGTCGTCAGCTTCACCATTTTTGTGTCCTGCTCGGATGAAGGAAATTTCCATCGGCCTCGGTCGGTTACCCTCTTTGTTAGCTCTCATCTTTGCCACGTCCACTATGGCGACCAACTCGGTCAGGACTTTGTTATGTCGCCATGTGAAACGCCCCTCGGTTAGGGCAACCTTACAACCAGACAGCACGTGCTCCTCTGCCTGGACTATCTGGACTTTCGTGCAGAGGGGACAGAACGGATCGGTGGTTAACCCCCATGTTGCCAAGTTGGCACCAGACGGCAGGACATCGTAGAGGGATCGGATGACGAAACTTAGACGCAATGGTGCAATGCGCCAGATTTCGTTCAACGTAATGGATCTCTGCACAACCGTTTCCCATGACATCCACTGCGCTTGCTGCGCATGTTGGGCAACCTTGAGAACTCTTCCGTCATCTCCCCCTTGCGGATCTCCTTGACCACCAGATCCCTGCGTTTCTTGGCATTCGCCTTTGACCACATTGGATCATTCACTTGGAATCAAAACCCTTGCTTGCCAACTGGGTGTGGCCCATTACCCCCTTCAGCTGATCGTTATGTCTGGATACTCGAGCAGTATCATCGCGAGTCTGGTTTTTCCGGCTTTAAACTCTTCCATGAGGGACAGGAACGGGAGGACGAGCTTGCTGTGCTTGCAATACAACGCGACAGTCGTGAGGCAAGTGGGTACTCCAAGCCACCTTCTCATGTATCTGATTGTCTTGCCCTCCATTTCGTTCACTGCGGTCACGCCAATATCATATATTAGTAGTGGCCACAGGAGTTTTGGAATAAGCATAAATTGGAGAACCCATATTTTGAACTTGCCTATCAGACTGGTTTTATCGATGGTATTAAGGTCGTTCGTCAGCGTTGCTTTTATCTCTGCCACCGCGTTTCTGTCCGTCAGGGTTGAGTCGTACACATGACCGAGACTCGTCACAGGTTCCTCCATCACCGTCGGAATCGCTTGTCCGGATACCGTGAACCTCCTTTCCACCGCCTTACCCTTCATGATCGACAGGCTTCTCGATTTCTTAGGTTTGAAGCTCATCCTGCATCATCGAATCAGATCATCCAGTCTGAAGAGAACGCTGCGAGCATCACTCTCCTTCGGTGTCAGGATAGACGTATCGTCCATGAAGGCCTTCAGCGGTGGCGTGTTCACCCCTTCGCTGAGCTTCTGACCGTGTGCATAGCCGGATGCCGCGTCCAGTATGACCTGCATGGCCATGACAAATAATATCGGCGAAATCGTACATCTAATGGCAATACCCACTTCCAGGTCGATCCATCTGGTCGTGAACGTTTTGGTCGAGAACCGAAGAGAGAAGCACTATAGTATGTCCACATTTGTTTGCCGCAATATAAATATCAATATCTCAGTAACCAACTGAGGGAAAATTATGAAATATAGTATATAACCTTATCATTATGTCCACCCAACAAAAAAAAATTTGTTCTGGAGATTTTACAGCAGATTTTAAAGTTTGTTTATATGAGATATATAATTTACGGGTCTGACATGAAATTAATAATTTTAAATGTATTACAACGTAGCCAGACAATCAGGGCTCAATTTTGAATATTGTATGTGTTTTCACAGGATTGGCCTTTTGCCAACCCCCCGTGTTGTTCAAACTAAGACTGTTCAGAGGTGTCTCAAAATGTGGGTTATTTCATGAAACCTGATTAATATGTTTTTTTTTTTTTTTTTTAAATCTTATCACTTATCGC
This sequence comes from Cepaea hortensis, assembly GCA_963921405.1. Lineage (NCBI taxonomy): Eukaryota > Metazoa > Mollusca > Gastropoda > Stylommatophora > Helicidae > Cepaea > Cepaea hortensis. The sequence goes on from OY992879.1 coordinate 124,155,501, forward strand.
TAACATTGAAATGTGTGAATATTTTTCAATGGGCTTTAATGCGAAATTGTACACTTCAAAGAATCGCTATGAAGTTGTACACATATTTTTGTCAAGAAGCTGATCGCAAGAAACTGTTTTATACTATTACAAATTCCGAAAAAAGAACAATGCATGCATTGGGCTTGAGTAAACGGACATTTTGTCAAAGGGTGCAAGAATCTGGAATTAAACCACCACGCAATAACCAAACGGTAGGTAGAAAGATTATTGTAGACAGTTTTGACAAAGATGTCATAAGGCGAGCTATTATAAAAATGCTTTAAAAAGTCGCTTGATATACGACAGGGTCGACTTCATTGCACCGGGTTCTATCCCATATGGTTCGGTCTCTTTCCGCAGCGCGGAAAGCATCGCACAAAGCACGAACTCCGCAGCTCTAGCGACGACCCACAGAAGTCTCCGAAAAATTTAACTCGTGAACTGGAATCGAACCCACGACGTTTGGAGCCCGAGTCAAAAGGCATGACCACTTCGCCACAGAGACTCCTAAAATTATAAAAATTTTGGATTTTATATCCAGGATTATCCAGCATTATAAAAATGCTGGATGCCAAAGAAACAGTGACTGTAAGAAAACTTAGGGTTTGGTTCAGAAAGAACAATAACATAGAGCTATCCAAAACAACTTTGTGGAAAATTATAAGGACATTATCTTCACTATTTGAAAGTACAAGGGCGGTAGAAATAATCTTTGCGAGCAACCGCATTTAGGAGCCATGAGAAGCAGATACCTACGTGAAATAAGGGAAATGCGCAAAGAAAATTATGGCATAGTGTGTTTGGATGAAATGTGGATCAATGCGCACCACACAAGTGATAAGGAATGGCAACCAGTGGATGGACAGATAAATGCTGGTAATACGCATAATGGCTTGCAACAGAGTGCTGGGCTCGTGTTCGTATCAAAGCATACAGACAATAGGGATTATCATAATAAGATTAATGGTAATGTATTTAGAGATTGGCTCGAGAATACTATATAATAATATATGTCTGTCTGTCTGTCTGTCTGTCTGTCTGTCGGTCTGTCTGTCTGTCTGTCTGTCTGTCTGTCTGTCTGTCTGTCTGTCTGTCACGAAGACTCACAGCGGGTCTGTCACCCATGTGTACGTGTGAACAAACTACACAGACAGCTGAACAGACCCTTAAAAATGGAAACATGATGACTAAATTGCGGTATCATTTCTGGTCACTCCATACGCACATTAACGCACAGCCATTTGGAAGCTTTCACGAGCTCAATATAAAAAGATAAATGCACCCTAGTAACATAAATACTTGTGTACAATTATTAACCAGCAGCTGAAGAAACAAGAAGGAAATGAAAAATAAGGTAAGAAATATATTCCTTCTACTTTCCTGTCAATTTACACATTATTTACCCCATACATCTGTACATTGTCTGTCTTTACTAATATTACACATTGCACCCCTCTCGGGAATCTCCGTGGTGAAGTGGTCAAGCCGTCTGACTCGGGCTCCGAGGGTTGAATGTTCGATTCCTTCATTTCACGAGTGCATTTTTTTCGGAGACTCCAGAGGGTCGTCGCTGGAGATACGGAGTTCGTGCTTTGTGCCACGATTTCCGCCCTGCGGAAAGAGACTGAGCCATATGGGATAAAAACCCGGTGCAATGCTACTTTAAGCTACTATTTTATTGCACCCACTCCCATACGAACCTGGCTACGCCTTGTACTTGTGTCTTTACCAGAAATAACGTGGTTTACTATAAGACTAGTTTGTTAGCGTGAATTCACTACATTTCCCCCAAAACATCAAAGAAATGTTGCCGCTTTCAATGATTTAAGTTGCTTTTGGACCTATCAAAGACATATTCCTTGGGTGGGGGTAAATATAAGACGGCTGGAAAAATTTCATAACGATGCAACAGACAGTTTTCAAAATAATTGATCGTGAATGAAGGCAAACAAATGTGGACATACTATAGAAGTACTGCACTAGCATCTCTGTTATGTTCTTGGGCACGTGATAAGCCTTGAGTGCATGCCACAACAACTGGTGTGGCACTGACCCATCGGCATTCGCCAGATCCAACCATATCCTTCTTCGTCTTCGCTCTCTGGATAGCATCCCAGATCATGGTACTGTGCTTGAGACAACCGGGGACTCCAGGTAGCCCCCTTGTTGAACCGCTGTCTCGATGTACTTGTTCCCCGTCAAGTACTTCGTGATCCGACTGGCCATGATTGAGAAGAATATCTTCCCCTCAACGTTCAGAAGAGAGATCGGCCTGAATTGGGTAATGCCTGCAAAGCTCTGCTGTTTAGGAATGTAGATTCCGTTGGCCGTCTTCCACTCCATGCTGACATGCTTTTGCTTCCACGCGGATCTCAATATCCGGTGTAGCTTCATAAGGACGTTCGGGCATCTTTTATAGACTGTATAAGGCACACCGTTGGACCCCGGTGCTGACTTGCTTTTTGCCTTCTTCACTACCGCAACCACCTTACTCCACATCGGAGGCCTGGCATTGAACTTCACAGTTGGTTCTGCCGGGCTTGTGAGTCCCTCGATCTCTCCGGGTGGGACGTTCCGTTGGGCGTCGGAGTACGTCGTCACGAGGTGGTTCTCCAATTCCTCTTTGCTGACGTCGAGGACGCCAGATCGTGGCTGCTCGAACAAGCCTCATGCAAACTCGTATGGTTCTCGGAAGAACCTCTCACGTTCCTTCCGGGTTTTCCGCCTGTTTCTGCAAAACCTTTCCTCTCGTGAGAGGGCGTTGTGCCTGGCTTTCAGATGTTGCCACACCTGGCGCAAGCCCTCCTTCTCATGCTCGGGCGCTGATTTCCATCGTCTCCGAGCGGAATTCTTTTCTTTCCTCACCTCCTCAAGCAGTCTCTGCCGCCGGGTCTTCTGCAGTAGAGCTGCTTCCCTCCTCTCGCTGCTATCAAAATGCCTCAGCGAGTGGAGGTAGACAATCTCTCCGAACTTCACTAATTTCTCCTCAAGGGATATGTGTTTTAGTTCTTCGTCTAAAACACGGGACAACTTTGCGTCTAGTGACGCCCACTCTGCTTTCCTGGTGGCATAAGGGAACTTGATCTTCGCCCTTTCGGAGGGGTGCGCGGGTACGTCACAGGTGACACCGTCACAAGTGACATCGTCACGTGTGACATTAACTTGAATATTATCAGCTCTGTGGGGTTCGCCCTGACTGATATCCTCTTGCGTCTCATCACCCCTTTCGCAAGGGCTGCGCTGTCGTGCCTCCTGTGACGCACTCCCGCACTTCTTCTTTCCAGCGTGAATTCTCATTCTCCGGAAGGACGGGAAGCTCCTACCACAAACGCATGGCCTGTCCTACGTCCGTTGTTCTAGGCTCATAGTTGATTGGACGGTCCGTGTCGTCTCCGTGTGGTCGCCAATGGATCCTTCACCCCCACCCCCCTCTTTCGGAGGATCCTGGGGGAATCTTTCTTTAGGTTGTCCTTCCATATTTGATTGTTGATTATGAGGTTTATACAGTGTTAGGGGTCATCAGCCCGGTCCGCTGTCGGCTCCAATGGTGAAGCGTTTCACCGGTAGAGCCAAAATACCACCGGGCTGTACTGGTCAGCAACAGCAGTAGCCCCTCTCTCTGGGCATGTCTGGTGGACTAGCTACACGTTAATCGTAGGAACTCCGACGCGGAGCAACCACGGCAGGGGGCTTCTGATCATCAGAAGTAAACCCCCTTCCCCGAGCATTTCGGATCCTTTAATTTCTTAATACTCTCTTGGAGCGGTCCCGCACGGGTCATGACTCCGGGCGTCTGTCCCCTGCCGTGGAGACGTTTGTTCGGTCATATTGGTTATCCCTGATATTAAGCTTGTCCCTTTGCTGTTACCTTGTCCATTCTCAAGCCCTCCCTCCCTCGGTGGGGAGAGATACGCGTCACATCAACAAGAGAACTGAAAAGTCAACTTATTTATAAGGGAGACAAATACGCAGATATTATATAATATGTGTTACATCCCTTTAACCGCCGAGGCGGCTATTACCTTGGGGATCCGCGAGCCTTTATTAACAAAAAATGTCCTTTTGTCTAAGATCAAAGTGTAATATCTGCATGTGATCTTGTCAGGGCCACATGCGTATGCGGACATACGAATGACACATAGGGACGTGGGGACCTAATGGGGCGGCTCTGGCCCCTGGGGGAACCACGAGCCCTTATACAAAAATGTTACATCAAATAGCACTGTGTTGCTGATACATTAAAGAGGCTTTGATGAGATAATCACGTCACAAATGAGTAAGCTAAAAGCTTTGTAGATCCATGTTTGGTGTTAGATTGTTTCCTTGAGTTTTCTTTTAGCTAACAATATATGCGTGAGTTTAGTTTAGTCGTTGGATCAACATCACGGCACACGGTTTAACCCATAAGTGCTCCGTCTTCCTCCTACACTCAAACCTGAGTCTGGAGAAACTCTGCTCAATGCACGAACTCCGTTGCATCGGCGAGGATCCTAAAATACTTTGGGTAGATTTTTAACTCGAAATTTTGCCCGGGCAACGCCGTTAGGCTACTCTTTTTCGATTTCCAACTGCCAAGGGACTTTTTACGTGCGCAACAATACACACGGGCGTCCGATCTCACTACCCAGAGACCAGGAGTAATTTTATTACTGGAAGTCCAGGTGGATGTTTTAAATAAATCTCGGTCCTCACCGGGGCCTGAACCCGGGACCTCCAGCACTCGAGGCGGAAACCATACCTCGAGACCACTCAGCCCCCCCATATGCTTGAGTTTTCTTTGCAATGTAATGTTCAGGCTCGTGGCCATGTGGGATGCATTTTATAAATTATTACCTCCTACAGGCAACACGCCTTTTCAAAATAATATACCAAATGTGGCTGATTAGGTCAAAGGATTATTAATCTGAGGCTGGGGTTGACCCTAATTATAACTTCTCTTCTTGGGTTGAACGGGGTAGAGGTAATGGGAAAACTACAACGACATTTTCGCAAGGAAAAAAAAAAAGCAGGACGTATGGTTAAAGCCACTAATACTGACTTCCTGTCATTGAATGTAAGTTTTGTTTTAAATGTAATCTCCACATGCAAGGCTTTGTCGGAGATATTTTAGAATTTGAGCATAGGCGAAACGAAAGAAAAAAAAATGGTTAAAGCCAGAAACACTGACTTCATGACATTGTTATGAATACTTGGAAATTTTAACCCTAAGTATTGGTTGTCGTAATTCAGGTGTTAATACTCATTCATCATTATCATCATGCCAGATACGATACAAACATGGTGATCGTACACCATGTTTGGTCCAAATCTACATTTTGTTCGGCATTGAATCAAGTAACATACTGGGTACAAAAATGCGGTCTGATGTGTTTGTGTGTTTATTTAACATATGCTGGGTTAATATACTATTCCGAGACCTATGGTACTATTTCAATTATTATATAAGAATTCTGTTCATATTCCATAGTTGCGGATTCATGTGATTGACAGACCTGGCCAACGAAGACATCTATGTACAGGCGTGTCAATTTGGTCATGCGGCGAAGTACACTTGTTCTTGCAACGATGGGCTGTTGTCATTTCGTGGGACAGGTTGGAATCCAGGTGGGGCATTTATAGCTTTCCATTGTTATGCCTTCTAGTGTTTCATATAGTTTCTACTTCTATGAGCGACACACATTACATGTTAATTTATTTATGAGTTTTGTGGTAAAAACACCTCTTGCGGATCAAACACGACATGAGGCTTCGGATAATTAGAAATGGTCTCTCTTCGCAGAATGTTTTAACCCCTTTACATTCTTAACACTACAAGGGGGTGGGCCTGGAGTTATCCCACATTAACATCGTATATCTATCTGTCCAGAAGTCATTCAGCACCCGGGAAGGTTAACATCTGCCACCATTCTCACGACACAGTAACTGTCCGTCATCTACTGCCTGTAATACCTTGCCTATAATACCTTACCTATAATACCTTGCGCCTGAGGAATGGCTGGTGCAGTGGCTGCGGACTGATCAGGTTAGGTTTTCTTTTTTCCCCCGACATAAAAAACGCCACATCTTACCGAGGATTCGAAACCGAGTCTCCTAAAGGAAAACCCGGAGTTCTAGCCACTCGGCCAGCCGCTCTATAACTAACCGTGGAAAAGCCAGCTTCTTGCCATGGCCGCTTGCCTCTGTTCTCCCCGCCACCTCGGTGGCTAGCTATGATCTAACAGACGTCGTTGCAGCTACGTTGCCTTCTTCGATGCCCTTCCCTGTCACAGCTCAAAGTCTCACCCTCCTA